>JZKD02S1645249.1:51079-84858 GCA_000966675.3 Picea glauca
TACATAGATATCCAACAACATAAGATCATAATCCATCAACATCACTATAAGAATCCACAAATGAAACAAACAACATATACTAAAACCAAATCACTTGCACACAAGTGTCCTCAAAGAATAAGTCAATAACATGTGCTCGTGAGAGAGGGTTGTTACAAAAACTCAAAGTTACAAAATACAACCAAAATCAACTCTGAAATAGTTCTCTGAATTTTCTCAAAAATAATAATGTTTGTTACAGTCTTGAAAATTTAAAGGCATTCATCCATAAATGGACTAGGATTGGGGCTCCCATGGACCATAAAATATATACAAGAAGTTTGAAGAAGAGGTAGGAATGTGGAACAATGCATGAGCAACAAATATTTGGAAAGAAGACAAAAATGAAGTTATCAAAATTCGGTTATATTTTTCGAATGAAAGAATAAATACAACTCGATGAATTCTATGAAGGAAGAAAGTATGTAATCAATATAGACTTACTGTGATGTAGTATCTCTCTTCATTTTCTTGTTGATTTGTCTTTTGTATCTTTTCTCATTGCAATTATGTGTCCAGTTGTAATTGCTTCCATTGGAATCTCAAAAATCTCGATTAGAGATTTGTTTAACCATTAATATATTTCCTTAAAGGAGCAATGGTTACTTCCTTCTTGACCTTGATATTTAATAACTCACTTTCGATTTCTCAATGGCCAATAGATAAATTATGTATTGTAGTCTCTATGTATTCATTTCTATTTGTATATTCCACAAGCCAAATATCAATTTCATCATAAATATATTCCACCATACTATCAAATTTTTTTGCTGATAAATTTATCAAGGTTTCAACTTTCTCCTCAAACTACTGTCTAGTCCTGAGCATTGAATTTTATATCAAGTTTGGATTTTCCACTTCAATATTTGTACCTGCAATATCTAATCCAACTAATTTTGAATATGCCTAAGTCTTTTTGCATGATAATTCATTAAGTTGACTTAATAATCCTCATAATGTATTAATCCTTTCAATCCAACATGCTTTTAATTGTTTCATGCTTCTCTGAGAAGGAAAATATTCTTGTTTTCTCGTGTGTTTCATCATTGCCGAGACTTTTGCTAGGAACATGGCAACCTCATTTGTAAGAAATCCTTAATAAATTTTTAAATCTGCATTCAATATTATTTTGTATTTTGTATTCTAATCCCAAGAGAATATTTTGTTTTTCCAAGTCCCATATATCTAAAATAAGTGACATTCTTTTATTTATATTTTCCTCCATGAAATATCGAGTAGAAACGAGTAATCTTGATATTCCTTTCAATATTAAACTTGACTCAGGGGTTCTTTGAAGAATTATGTCAGGTTGAACCATAGCAATAGGGGTGGCCAATATAGGTGGAGGCAAAAACATTTCTTCCAATTCTTTGATTTTTCCTTAATCTTGATATTTCTTCGTCCATGTCGACTATTGAGACATCTAGTGAATCCCATGTAACCTTATGAATTGAAGATAATTTTGATGGAAGCATATCTCTAAGATCAATATTAGAAAAAGATTTTCCCTTTTTATTCTTCAAAGTTCTTTCAAATATTAATTTATTTGAAGACTTATCAAATAATTCATTATGTACAGAAAATGTTTCTTCATCATAAAAGACTTCATCCTGAACAACAAGTGCAACAACAAATTGCATGTTCTCTTGTATTCGTTCCTCTTTGTTTGGGGAAAGTGTATTTTGAATATCAACATCTAAATCCATATCATCAAGCGAAATATCATTTTCAGGTATGTTTTGTTCTTCCCCTCCCTACTGAGAATTAATTCTTTTCCTTTTCACTTTCAATTTATGAGGGTTTTCTAAATTCCATTGAGGAGGATTTTTCTCTCTATCATCGTCTGAAGTATTATTTGAGGGTTTTCTTTGTTGAGCCGATGCAGATTGAGAATTTGATTTAGTCCAAAAACATCTATGAGAAACAATGGGAGACTGGGCACTTCTTTCACCTGAGGGCTTCCCTCTTTTCTTACAATGCTCTATAGTACTTACTATGGTCTCTATATCGCCAAAACTTTTCTTAGTATATTGAATAGGAGGGTCATGATTGTCACCTTCTTCTTCCCGAAATATAAGGGTATTAAATAATGTAGGACTCAGTCTGAATGATATCATATGGTTACAAAAAGGTGGTTAGGATCAAACCCTTTATTTATTCTGCAAATTTTATATTATACTAGTCAAAATGTGAAGCATATTCATCAATCTTAGCAATTCCTTTCAAGAGAATTTCATCGAATTTCCAAGGAAAAGGAATAAACTATTTTTTCCTTTTTTCATAAAAAACATGGAACCAAAATTTATATCTCCTAGCTACCTCTCTAATAAACAATTTATCCGACACATAATATGGAATGAAGATAGGTTTTTCACAAGAACATAAAATCTTGATGATGTTATAATCATCCATTTTCTCCAGAAATCCCTTTTTATTTAGAAAAGTGGATGCATCCAATGAAAGTCTAGAAGTATCCTCTCCAAAGAGAAATCTCTTCAATTCAGACACAAAATAATTATATACTTCATAAAAGTAGTGAATAACATTTTGTCTCCAGAGATCCTGATACCACATAGTCACAAGGTGACCTTTGAATTTACCCTCTTTCCAATACTTAGGCCTTTAAAAATATGGGAGTATGTAATGGAAAATATTAGATAAGAAGCCATGTAGAACTTTTTTAGTGTTCTTAAAATTGATTAATTGAGTAGAAATTTCATTAGATATAATCTTTTCCCAATTGAAGACAACATTTTCGTGGACAGTAAAATGTAAAATATATAGAGAAATTTGAGGGATAGTTACTGTAGAATCTTGACCAGTAATTATTGTAAAAATCCAAGCGATTTCTTGATAAGGTTCTTTCAAAGAACTGACCTGAATTCTGGATAAGTATTGTGGCATTGTTGTAGGGTCTTGCAAATATTCCTACATGAGTTTTATTCCATTATTTCTTCCCTTCAAAAAATTTCTAGCTTCGTCTCCTTTGTATGTTATATTCAGCTTTGGTAATTTAAACATTTTTTTAAAGACTGAAGGTGCCAATGAAATAGGGAGTCATTCTATAGTGGAATTATCCTTCTGTTCTGAACAAATTTTTCTGTGCACCAAGTGATAATATCTTTGCAGTCGAAAACTTGAGGCACACAACTAGCTAGAGATATCCCTCACGACCAAACTTTATTGTTGTCTCTGTATGGTGATGTTGAATAATACCAATATGATCTCTACCAGTGGTAATTGTGATCTTCTCTAGAAAACAAATTCAAGGTATCCATGCAAAATTATTGTTTTCTTTGGCCAACTTTATCAGGTTGATGAACTTCTTTGTAATACCCCTTAGAGAAATGATAAAATATATTTCAGTAATACTTGAATCATTTTTTCAATGGAAGTGTTAATGTGGAATAAATGTGATTTCCTCGAGAAAAATTTCATTAATAACAGGCTTTTCAAAACTCAATTTTAGCAGTTAAGTTTTTAGTATCAACATGAAATTTAACTCGAGAAGTGTGAAATAAATGGGACATGTCATGGCGGGGATTCAGGGTAGAATAAATATTCAAATGAAACCGCAAGTCCTCCAACCCACGAACCCGTCATGAAAGGAAAAATGGTTAAGTGTTGGTACCTCTCAGACGAACATGTACAAAAATTGAAAGATACAAAATTACGAGTCCATGAGTCCGCAATGAAAGAAAAATGAACTAATTGTTGGTAGTGGTTTTATGGAAGAAACAAAGATATACCATGATTCCTCAAGTCCTCCAACTGGATAATCCAAGAATATAATAAAGTTAATAAGTATGGAAGAAAATGTATGCTATGGAAAAGAGAAGTGCAAATGGTATGACACAGAAATAGTGTAGGACCAAAACAAGCTTAGAAGAAGAAACTTTATGTATGGAAGAGTGAAAGAAAAGAAAGGTATAGGGGTCAACAATTGGCTTCAACTATGGGATGATAACCCCTTGCGAGTTGTTAAGAATATAGAATCTGAAGACTAGAGGCTTTATTTTTGGTCAATGGAGTCAAGAATTTGAGGATATACAAAACAAAGAAAAAATTATGTACAAGTGAAAATAATGAAAATCAAGCAAATAAATTTTTTCATATGTCTCCCATTGATTGACAACATTAATACTATTGCCTTCATGTCCCTCAGTATGTATGAATTGAAAATTAGAATATTTTCAATAATATATGACCCGATCCAGAGTGCTTCAAATTTTGTATGTATTGAGGGATTTTCTTTTGCTTTATTACATAGCAATACTAGTTCACCTTTTTGGAAATTATTTGTTGTTTCACTTTTATCAAAGTAATTCTTGACATTTTGTTGTCTCTAACATAGTTTATTTAAGGACTTATCTCTATATTCTTCCAACTTCAATACTTTATTCAATCTCTTGTGTAGAGGAGAAGTATTTTTTGTATCTTCAATGTTTACTGCATAAGTCAGAGCATTCAGTTCAAGACTAAGTGGATTTTTGTATTCTTTTACATACACCAATGCATATGAGGATACTCCAGAGCTATCCTTTGTTGTCATCCTACTTTCCCATAATGCATATGTCAGTTTTAAATGCCAATTTATTTAATTATGATCAATTGTCTTCTTCAAAATTTAGATCAATGTTTTGTTCATAGATTCAACAAGTCCATTTCCTAGGGGATAGTAATTTGATGATTTCCCCATTATGATACCAAATTCCCCCCAAAAATTAGTAAACTTTGATCAAATAAAGATCGACCCATTATCAATGGTGGATTTCTATGGCACCTCAAACCTTGATAGAATATTATCTTTAAGAAACTTTATCATTTCTTTAGAATCAACCCTTTTCAACGCTATTGCCTCTTGCTATTTCGTGGTAGTAAGAATGCATACATGTCCTTTATTGGATTTCAGGTATACTGGCCTAATGACATCAATCCCCCATTGTGAAAATGGTTCTTCCACCGGTATAGGTTGCAAAGGCATTACAACGCTCTTCATTTTTCCTAAAAATGTTTGACACACAAGAAATTTTCCTACCATTATATATGAATCATTTAAAATTGATGGTAAACAATACCCAACTCTTATTATTTCATGTGCAGTAGTGGTTGGTGAAAAATGTCCTCCACATATTCCTTCATGAAATTATTTTATCAATTCTTGAACTTTTGTTGCATATACACACCTCAATAACATTCCATCACAATTTCTTCTGAAAAATATTTATGTGATCAATACATATTGATTTGATTTCAATTTTAGGGATCTTATTTCCTTGGGATTTATACTAATTTGGAATTGTCCAGATATGAAATAGAAAATGATGTCCTTGTACCATTATGAATTTAACATAGATTTTCCAACTGAACACGACACCACCCCATTCAATGCTTCATGATCAATAATAAGTTTACATAATCCATTTCCTTTAATTTCCTTTAAAGGTTTGATCTCAATATCATATTCTTGAATCTTAGCTAGCCAATTTTCCCACTTTCCTTCTCTCTATTTTTGATTTAGGAGCATCTTAATCGGGAAAGATGGAACATATGCTATAACATGAGAATTCAAAATATAAGTTCGAAAATGTGTCACCGCCTTAACACGAGAGAGTGCTTGTTTCTCCAATTATGAATATTTTATCTCATAATCATGAAGGGTTTTACTCATAAATCTTATTGGAAGTTCTTCCCCTTTAGAATTTATTTGTATAAGGATTGAAGCCACAACCCATTCTGTAGGAAAAGAATATAAAATATAATCTCTATTAAAATTTGGGTTGATAAGCACATGTTTTGTGGTGATTACACGTTTAGTATTATTGAAATCATTTTGAATGTCTGGAGTCCATTGAAATAATTGATCCTTATTTAACAATAAATTGATTGGCTTGACAATGCTTGCATAGTTAGGGAAAAAATTTCTTAAAAAGATTATTTTTCCAAAAAAATGATTGTACCCCTTTCTTTGAAGATGAAGGATTCAATTCATTAATGTATTTGATTCTTTCCGGATCAATGTAGATTCCTTATTTAGTAAATATGTTCCCCAACAATTTTCTTTCATATAAAACAAACAAGCACTTTTTTGGGTTAAGAGAAATCCCATATAATCTACAACTTTCAAAGACTTGTCTCAAATGACCAATGTGGTTTTCTCTTGTCATGGAATGGACAATAATATCATCTTGATAAATAGTTATAAAATTTCCTATTAGATCTCTGAATGAATGATCCATGGATCTTTGAAAAGTGGCTCCAACATTTTTTAAGCCAAAAGGCATGCGAGCATATGCATATGTTTCCCATGGTGTTATGAAAGCAGTCTTAGGAATGTATTCCTCTGCAACCAATACCCGATTTAATCATGAGAACCCATCTAACATGGACATACAAGATGATACAATGACTTGTTGAAGTAGAAATTCCATGTTAGGAAAATGATAGTTATCTTTATTACTTGATTTATTCAGATCACAGAAGTCAATGCACATACAAATTTCTCCTTCCTTTTTTCTCACCACTACTGGATTTGAAAGCCAATCTGAATGTCTAATTGGATAAATAATTCCAACTTTTTTAAATTTTTTAAGCTCCAATTTACCAATGGATTTAGCTTAGGATTCATCATTCTGATTTTTTGCTTGAAAGGCTTGGTCCTTTCTTTCGATGGTATAATATGTTGGAATATAGAATTTTCATATGCCTTCAGATCATCGTATCTCCATGAAAATATATCAAAATACTCTTTGAATAAGGCAGTGTATCGAGAAAATTCTTATGGTGTGCAATCAATTCCAAGATTCACATACTTAGGGGAGCTTTCAGTTCCAATATTTAACTTCCTCATTTCTTGTACCTTACACATTGGTCTACTTCTTCTTTGATATTTTTTCTTGGTCATCTCTTGTGAAAATAGATTCAGATTTAACACAATATTTTTCAACAGGGGCAACATTGTCATCATCTTCCTTACAATCATTTTCATTAGCCAGAAAATCATTCAATTGCTCATTGTTCTCAAATACTTGAAGTTATTCTTGATTTTTGGGAATTGGAGGTCTAAAAATTATTTTCACTTGGAATGAACCTTTCCTTTGAATATCTTCGGGATTGGATAGTGAATACAAAAGTGTTAATGAATCTTCCTTTCGATTCTTTTATCTAGGGATTAATGATATGTTAAATGAACTAAAAGCCTCCATAAGTTCATTCACTCTTTTCACACATAATTTTAGTTTTTTATTTCTTAATCTTATATCTTTGGATGGCTTTTATAACCAATTTAGAGTCATCGGTTACAATCAAGTGTTCGATTTTCATTTCCAATGCTAAGATCGTCCCTTGTATTAATGCTTCTTATTCTGCTTCATTATTGATGCATGGAAATTCTAGTTTGATGGCATGTGGATATATGATTTTATTAGGGCTTTTAAGTACAATGCCAACATTGTTCCCCGAATTTGAGAATGCACCATCAAATGAAATTATCCAAAATCCAGTAAAAGAGTTACCTTCTTGTTTCAAATTGTTTGATTGCTCAAAATAAACTATAGCATAATTTCCAATACTCGTGTCCACATAATATTGCATTAATTCATTCTGCTTCTTCTTAAATGAAAATGGATTTCTAGGCTCACAAGGAACCTTGATCATTGTACCATCTTTGTTTGGTAGAATCATACAACTACCATCATTCATGATATAAACCTCGATCATTGAAGACCAATCTCCTCCGAGGACTAGTCCATATGTTGGAGGAATATAAACCACTATAATAATGAAAAAAATGATAATATGAGGATAAGCAGTGATACAAGCATAAAATTCATTGATCTCTCCATAAACATACACTTTTCTGGAATCAATTGCATAAATACTTTCACCTATATCATAGTATTTGGTACAACTCATACCAAATGCTTCCATTATTACCAAAGACATGATATTATTCGTCTCTCTAGAATCTACCAAACAATTATGAAGAAAAACATCATGATTCTCAATTGAAAGATAAAATGGTGGGACTTTGCTTCTCAACTTGACAACTGATGTAGTCTGAATTTGACTTGGACTTGCAATAATAGACTCCATTTGACTTCCTGGTTCATCTAAATTTTTGAGAATGTTATCTCTTTGTTGCAGAAGTTTTACCACCTCCATGAAGGGAAAAGTGATTGTCAACTTACTAACATAATCAACTACATTATACAACATCTGAGGAGGACTTAAAATCCTTTGTTGCTTATTTCTTTCTACACCACTTGATTTTTTCTTCTCTTTTATTTTTCATTTTCTTTTAATTTATTTGCTTGTTCCTATGTTTGGACAACATTGTCTTGTGAGATACTATTTTATTCATCTTTTTCAAATATATACATGGATGACTCGCATTCATCTATATATACAGATTCAATAATTTCTTCTTGAACATAGTCAACTCCATGATCAATAATTTGTTCATCATAAGATTCATCAAGTATTACTGCATATGGATTTGGTGTCCTTGGGATTCTCTATCTTTGTTGATAATCAATATTCTTTATTCTTGTTCTCTTTTCTTGGGCATGATTTCTTCTTTGTTTTGGAACAAGCATACTTGGATTAGGCATACAATTTTCATTTCTTCTTAGTCTAGTTATTTCATTTTTCATCTTCTTATGGTTTTGTTCATTTTTGCAATCTCCACCATCTTTCTAGTTTCTTATGTTGCAGTAGGATCACTTTTCACATTTGGGATGGTCCCTTTGAATAAACCTCCTCCAACTCCTTGATTTTCAATATGATTTGTTTTTTTGTTTTCATTCTTCTTTGAACTTGAGGCTTCTTAATTTGAAATAGCCAAATTGTCCATTTTCCTTTGGAATCTTCCAAGAATAACATCAGTGTCCACTCCCATTTCCAACATAATCTCTTCCATTTATGTATCTTTTTCCATTGCTCCATTTAAGGTTTCAATTTGAGAAGCTCTGATAGAAAAATTTACATTGGAAGGCATTTCCTTCTTATAACAATTGAGTATTACTAGACCATTTGTATTTTTTTCTTTTGGGATTTTATTTAGTGTTTTATTGAATCTCAAATTAAAATCATGAATTCTCTCATTCTTTCTCAAACAGATTTAAGTAAATTATGTAATAAGAGTATGGTAATCCACTAGTGGAGAAAACATATTTAAAAACATTTCTTTAAGATCATCAAATGATGAAATTGACCTTGTAGGAAAAGAGTATACCATTCATAAGATCGACCAGTCAATGACTAAAGAAATAATCTCACCATCAAATAATCATGTTCAATAATATGAAAATTACAAATATTCAAGATTAGAATCATGTGTCTTTTAGGGTCAATTTCTCCATCACCTGAAAATGCCTTCAATGTCCCCTTTCGAAGAATAGGAAGTTCATGTTGTTCTCCTTGGAGGTTAAGAGGAGAGTATCTTACCCTTCTTCTTTGATTCCTTGATCTTTAATTTCTTTCTTCTCTTTTCTCTTCACGTCTTCCTTCATGTATTTCCTCTCTATCACCCATAATTATATCTTTCTTCTTTTATTCAAAAGGATGTTCTTTAATTTTTGGGATGGATAACTGCTTATTTATACTTATGGTTATTGGTCCTTTATACTCATCCAATTTCTATTTCATGCTTGATCTCTTTGAAATTTTCTTTCATCTCTTCTTTGTCTTCTAATAATTTCTCTTTCTTCCTCTTGAACAAGAGTATGCCAAAGTATTTCTAATTCTTCTCGTGTTTGGGATATTGTAAACACAAGATTGTATAATTGATGCATAATACTTATTTGGTTTCCCAATCCAATTTCTAATTGGGGTTGATCAAGTTGAGGCAGAGTCAAAAAATCTTGGTTTAGGGACAACTTTATGTTTTTCCCCAATATGGGTCACCAAAAATGTTGACGTTTGAATATGTTAGGACCGAAATGAAAACCTCACGAGGATATGAATCCCCCTACATTTTTATAGAGGTGGTACTTTTATTTGGATAAAGATATTCTTTAAATATTTGTTGTAAAAAATAATATAGGATTGTGTCAAATGACATAATACAAATATTTATAGCTCAAGAAAATTCAAATTGATGAAAAATAAATATAATAGAGAGCTCCTAAGAAATGAACCAGGAACCTCAAACATAACACATTGTAGAAAACACGAAAAATGAAATATACCTACATCCATCACAATCTAATAAAGTTTCTGATCACATTCAAAATAAAAGGAAATGGTCCAATTGCACAAGAGAACTTTGAAATAGTATTACTTACTAAGATCAAAAGAAGATTTTTATAAGTCGATTTTAAATATCTTATACTCAAAACATAGATTTACAAAATACAATCAAAATCGACTCCAAAATAGTTCTCTGAATTTTCTCAAAAGTAATAATGTTTGTTACAGTATTGGAAATTTAAAGGCGTTCGTCCATAAATGGAATGGGATTGGGGCTCTCGTGGACCATAAAATATATACAATAAGTATGAAGAAGGGGAGGACTGTGGAATAGGGAATGAGAAACAAAGATCTGGGAAGAAGACAAAAAGGAAGTTATCAAAATTCAATTATATTTTTCAAATGAAAGAATAAATACAATTGGAAGAATTCTGAGAAGGAAGAAAGTATGTAATCAATATAGACTTACTGTGATGGAGTCTCTCTCTTCATTTTCTTGTTGATGTGCCTTTTGTATATTTTCTCGTTGAGGTTATGTGGTTGGTTGTAACTGATTCAATTGGAATATTAGAAATATTTATTAGAGATTTGTTTAACCATTCTTGAATATATTCCCTTAAAGGAGCAACGATTACTTCATGATTGAATTTGATATTTAATAATTCGCTTTCAATTTCTCTATGGTCAATAGATAAATTTCGTAATGTAGTCTTGATGTCTTCATTTATATTTGTATATTCCACAAGCCAACTATCAATATCATCATAAATATATTCCACCATACTATCAAATTTTTCTGCTGATAATTTTTTCAAGGTTTCAACTTGCTCCTCAAACTGTTGTCTAGTCATGAGCATTGAATTTGATATCAAGTTTGGATCTGCTACTTCAATAGTTGTACCTGCAATATCTAACCCAATAACCTTTGAATATGCATCGATATTTTTGCGTGATAATTCATTAAGCTGACTTAATAATATTCTTAATGTATTAATCCTTTCAATCCAACACGCTTTTAATTATTTCATGTTGCTTTGCGAAGGAAAATATTCTTGTTTTCTCCTTTTTTTAGTTATTGCCGAGACTTTTGCAGTGAACATGGAAACCTCGTTTGTAAGAAATCATTCATCATTTTTAAAATATGCATTCAAATTTTCTTTAGTATTTTGTATTCTAAGCCCGAGAGAAGAACAAATTTTTTCCAAGTCCCATATATCTAAAATAAATGACATTCTTTTGTTTATGTTTTCCTCTATGAAATTTTGAGTAGCAGTGAGTAAGCTTGAGATTCCTTTCAGTCTTAAAATTGACTTAGGGGTTCTTTGAATAATTCTGTCAGGTTGAACCATAGAAACAGGGGTGGCTAATATAGGTGGAGGCATAAAAGTTGTTTCCAATTCTTTGATTCTTTCCTTAATCCTAATATTTTCTTCCTCCATATCGACTATTGAGACATCTAGTGCATCCCCTGTAACCTTATGAATTGAAGATAATTTTGATGGAAGCATATCTCTGAGATCAATAGTAGAATGAGATTTTCCCTTTTTATTCTTCGAAGCTCTTTCAAATATTAATTTCTTTGAAGACTTATCAAATAATGCATTATGTACACAAAATTTTTCTTCATCAGAAAAGACTTCATCCTGAACAACAAGTGTGGCAACAAACTGTATGTTCTATTATATATGTTCCTCTTTGTTTGGGAACTAGATATTTTCAATATCAACATCTAAATCCATATCATCAAGTGAAATATCATTTTCAGGTATGTTTTGTTCTTCCCCTCCCTTTTGAGAATTAATTCTTTTCCTTTTCACTTTCAATTTATGAGGGTTTTCTAAATTCCCTTGAGGAGGATTTTTCTCTCCATCATCGCCTGGAGTATTATTTGAGGGTTTTCTTTGTTGATCCACTGCAGACTGAGAATTTGATATAGGAAAAAAACTTCTATGAGAAACAATGGGATAATGGTGTTATCGAGCAAATCGGTAAGTGTGGACACAAAATAATCTCCCTAACTTCCAAATGAATCTAGAAAAAAACAAGACAAAATACAAACTTCACCTTAGGCTTCATTTTCATATAAACTAGTTCAGAGAAGGACAAGTGACATACCTTTTAAATGATGCTTGATCCTCGCTAGTGTCGTCCTTGTTGCTCCATATTTGGATTTTTGATATGGTGAAGTTGTTTAAGAAGAACAAACCAACAAAGAGAGAGAACAAAGATATATATATTTCAATGAATTCTATGTATAAGATCAAGGAGTTATACAATAAAAGCCAAGACACCTTTATAGGGAAGAAATTTATTGTTGCATTATATTAAAATGGAAAGTGGAGAATACAACCCATGGATTGATGTTGCAAGATCCCTTTCAATTTATCTTTTCTCCAACACACACACCTCTGATCCAATGCCTTTTATGAAGAAGATGCACCATCTAACTTAGAGAGCTAAAGAAAAACTATCTCAAGTATAATCTCTAACGTAACTCTTCATGTATATGCAAGTCTTTGGAAACCTTAGCCTTTTCCATAAGAGATCCCTCTTTATATAGGGTGAAAGAGGGATGTATGAGGAGTTTAGGATGATCCCACTAAATCAGAGAAGCGAGTAAGATCCAAACTGATTGGAGACCACCTCATCTTCTAGAATATTCCCTTCTAGAGCATTTGTGAATTTCACTTTTCCCTTGCTTAAGCATCATCGCACCCTATGCATAGGCATCTTGTGACGACGCCATAGTACATATTTTGTGCAGCGTGCAATGATTAAGGATCGTCACACCCAAAACATAGAGAAAGGTGGGACAATCTTCCTTGTCATAGTTGTTTAGGGAGGAAAAGAAAACTAGTTTTCTCATGGATAAAGTATCTTTTAATGTTTTCAGGGAACATGGAAGTGAGTTATGCACATGTCGTCAGTTGATCACTGGGGTGACCAAAATAATGTGTAACATAATTCCCCCCAAAGTATGAAGTTGGAACCTATGATCGCTGAAATACTTTGTAGAATTTGTGTGTTGAAAACAAGGAGTGCATCGATTGAGAACTTGCAAAAAATCAAGCATTTGCATAATAATATACCATCTTATGAGGTAGTCATTCCCATAGTCAGACTACAAGAGAATCTAATTATAAGTTTCAAGTGAGTCATGACCACTAAACATACACTATGGATCCATGTCATCATGATTCAACATAGCCACGAGAAATACGTTGTGGATCTATGCTCTTAAAGAATTCAAATTTAGACATAGCCACGAGACACACACAGTGGATCTATGTGTTAGTAAAAAATTATGAATACTCTGCCATAACCTGGACCGATATGGTGAGATCCAGGGTATTCAATTCCATCRTCTCCAAGTACGAMTCTAKCCATGTGATTACAGGTGTTGAAKTCRAACATAGTAGAAACTACTTGATTACCGATCATTAATGAAAACTATTAAYAGGTGCGGGGGAAATCACCATTGATGTCAATGACTCCCAAGGTACTTCTAGTACAATCCAATGAGTGTGAATGAATGAGTTGAAGTTGAACACTCRAGGAATCTTCCAATCAGGGGTCAATGATGTGAACCCACTGTTGAAAGCRAAGAGACTAACCATTGAGACATGCAKGCCCCAAGGTACTAATGTGATTTCTAAGTCTTGTTCTCGGATAATGATTTGAATTCGATAGGAAAATAGTCGTAATAGGAGGTMCTTAATGTATCCCTCTTTAATGACACAAAATATGTAACTGTTTTTAATTAGATCAAAGTATGAAGTGATTTGGAACTGACTYAGGGAATGCCGACATGGTAGAAAATTTATAACTGCATATGGTCGACTAGATAGAAGGGTAGTTTAGGTTGAAATTCTCTTGAACATATGAATGACACAACAATTGTATTGGMAACATTGACTCAAAGAGGAACCAACATATGAACTTGTGGATRGTCAAACAATAGAAAAATGGATTTCCCAACCTAGATACAGTGATGAAGTGGGGTTTCATGTTCAAGAGCAACTTTACTGCCACTAACACAGATATAGAGAAACATTTYTTTCCCAATTTCCCCCCACCATTTATGGTGAGTACCTCTTTATTTTTATGCAATCTTGAGGAGGATAACATATGCTTGTAATGTAAGCTCATCCTTYGGACGAGTCCCTTGGAGTATGTATAACGAACCTTAAGGAGTGGTTCGATCCCAYATGGGCCTTTTGATGCTTGTTTAATGAGTCCAAAGAAAGAAACTCAGGTGTTTTTCATGTTTAGAGAGTCTGAAAAAAACTTAAAGAAAACTCCACAATGTCCTTTTTCATAATTTATTCTGACGAGACCGAAAAAGAGATAGTCTACTGCTCATCAAACGTTTTCTTCAAATATTTTTACGAGAATGAAAATAACAAGGTCACTCGGGTATCTTTTCATGTTTAGGGAGATTGAAAAGAGCTTAAAGGATACTCCATAGGGTTTGTTTTTCATATTACCCAAGAAATTTTGAAAAATAGATAAAAGGTTACTCGATTGCATTCTCATGGTTTCACGAGCGTGATAAAGAATTAAGACTATGCTCAGAGTTTTTCCTAAAAAACCCTAAAAGTATCTGTACATAAGAGAAACACACAAAAACAATAAAAAATGGTGGATCCATGTCAAACATGCCATCCTTATATATTTCAATCTGTAATAGAAAACACTTTGCAAAGTTCGTTAGACTTTAGGGCATAGGTAAAATATGAAAAATAATTTAATTCTTCAATAAAATATGGTAAAATGTAATAAAATAGGTAAAAACAACCCATTTACCATTTCAATTTGCAATTTCACCCAAATAGTGCCCAAAGCCCTCTTTTTCTTCCAAATTTCAAGTGTCAATTCCATAGCGCCTGGTGGACCATTTTGCAAACCGCTTCCATAAAAAAGATAGTCTCTTTCCCCTTTATCTTTTCATGGTTTAAAATTTCATTTTTATTGGTTTAATTTTGAGTTTAGGTTGATCTTTTGGGGATACTTGCACTTTGATATCATCGAAATCTCACGGTATCATGAACTGCGATGATATCAAATCACCACAGGGGAATCAAGTCCAGGGTGCAACAATTTCTCTCTTCATAAGAGAAAAGTCCTGCGATGACTGCAACTCAATTTTTGAGAAGAAAAAAATGAGTTAGGAAAACTTCCAAGAATTTATTTTTTATCACTCTAATCATCTTTTGATGTTACTTGGCAGGTTTTCCTCAGTCAAAATGATCGATTGGAGGAAACAAGAGCATGAGGAAGAATACTATTTTTCCGGGAATGACCCGAGCACAATCATGGAACTCCCGAAGTGTGGGTTATTCAAGTTCTTCAAAATTCATGGCATGAGAGCCCAACTAAGATTGCTGGAGTATATAGTCCACATGTGGAATGTAAATGAACAAGCCTTTCATGTGGGTGTGCATACAATCACCTTGGATATAGATGAAATTTACTTTCTGACGGGATTATCACACCGAGGCCCTCAAGTATCGCTCTTGGGAAGAAGGGGTGGGGGAGAACCTATGGATTAGTATGTTGCAAACCACTGCATGTCAACTATGAAAAAACATAGTGGAAAGGTTTCCATTAGGTATTTTTTGGATTTACCACTGTGAACCATCCTATATATCATTACCCGTATGGTAGGGAGTGCGGCTCCCCACATGGCTTTGCAAGGAAATTTTCAGTATGCCATAAAGTGTATGGAGTCTTGGGTCTTCAATTGATGTGAGGGTGTCTTGAAGAACATGAAAAAGAAAATGACAAAGTGTTATAATGGTCTGTTGAAACAATTTGGTTATGGATCCATTTTAGTGTCCTTCTTGCTGGAGAGGGTCCCCATCTTACATCTACAGGTGGAGTGGAGCATACCCACTCAACAAGATCCACAGATGAAAATATGGGTGGACTTGATGGCTCGTCACGATGGCATGCCTATCATAAAGTATGACGAAGATTTCTTCCAGTGGCTAAGAGATCAACTAATCATGGTTGAGGACTATGCGTATGCCCAGACAGACTTCCGTGGGGATCTTGACTTATCTCTTCCTGAGGGATCTTAGTGGGGAGACATATGTAAGAAGGAAATTTTCATTATATGATTTTTTTGATATTTTAATTATATAAAATGTTTTTTTTCATTTAACCAAGACTAATCAACTGCTCTCAATAATGTAGATGTGGTGGCTTATCATCGTCCGGGATCATGTCCCATTTAGAGGCAAGGAGAGATAGGTGTTCTAGCTAGTCGAGGAGTTGTTGCCTAGGATCTCGAGAAGATAGAGTAAAACCTAGAGGGATTAACCATGAATATCCCTGATATCACGGTGGACGAACTTCCTCGTCGCAACCAATGCCATATAGTTGGTGTATCGACATCTATTGATCGTCTACTTCATAGAGTAGCACGAACATTTTTTTGTTACAATGAGCAACATCCTTGATTCATTTGTACATGAAGCCATGAGCTTCACTATTTTGATATTTTGGTCCTTGGACAAACACTTTTTGTAACTTTTGTTGTATTAATATAAAGTTCCTACTGGCTTACTTGTCTTTTTAAAATGTGTGTTTGGATTTATAAATGTCTCAAACTTCCATCTAACGCATAATTAGCCAATACATCTGTCAATGTGTTTAGACATCTAGGAATATGTTGATATTCAATATAATCAAAATGTCTTTCCAAGAGGTGAATTCTTAAGTATACATGTAACAATGTGGAACTTCAGATGGAATAAATGTTACTCAATTGCAACACTACTAATTGTGAATCAAGTCATACAATAATATGGTGGATGCCAAATGAAATGGTGTCAATTAATAATTCGATAAATGCACTGTATTCTGCAATATTATTTTTTGCATGACCAAGGCAAACACCATGTAGACTGATCAACTCATTCGTAGGTACATAGATTTCCCATGCAAACGATGATAGATTTTGAGTATTGCGACTAGCACCATCAACAAAGACGATATAGGGTAGCGAAGACACTGACATCTGGAAACCAAGCACAATGCAAGGTAAGAAGATAAAAGGAAGAAGAAAAAAAAAATCACACTAGAGTATGATACACTAAGAATACATAACACTCATGAAAAAATAGTTTAAGCATATTAGTTCTTCAATTAAATCCCATTTCTGGGTTCACTCAAAGGAATTCCATCATAATCTACTAGCTCATAAGCCCCTTTCTCCAAAACTTGTTTCACAATATAAGGGACATGGCACATGGTCTCAAATTTACCTGCCCCTAATAAGTCATGATCATGTTCGTAAAGAAGAACCAAATCACCCTAAAAAAAAATAGGTGGTTTAACATGCTTGTCATATTGAGCTTTGGCATGCTTATTCTAAGTTTCAATGACTAAGGAAACATCACGATGAGTCTCATCTAATTCCATCAAATACAAGAGACGTTCCTCTTCAGCTGAGGTGTTAGGGAGAAGTTTGACAGCCAGTTTCAAATATGGCATTTCACATAAAATCGACAGAATAGGTTCAATACCATAAACTGACTGTAAATGTGTGAACCGTGTGGCAGATTTAATGGATGTCTGATAGGCCCATAATGCCGAGAAGAGAATCGTGTGCTAGATTGACTTGTGAATTCCTATCATCCATCGAAGAATAGTAGTAAGAACCTTGCTAATTGCTTCAACCTGGCCATTTTCCTGTGGATAGTAAGGTGTTTAGTTTTCATGTCGAAGACACAACTTGTCGGTAAGTTCAGACATCATGAAATTGCAAAAATGACTACCATGGTTAGTGATGATGGCTTGAGGGACACCAAATCTAGTAACAATATGATTAAATATGAACAAAACTGCATTGTTCTTAGTGTTATCAAATGTAGGCATCGCCTTGACCCATTTAGTGAAATAATCCACAACAACGATGATGTATCCATGCCCCCCTGTCAAGTGAGGGTTACATGTCATGAAGTCAATGCCCCATTTAGTGAATGGACCAACAAAAACTACAGGGTAAAGAGGAGGAGGAGGACATTGGAACTTATTGTTATACATTTGATAAGCATAACATTTATGGATGACAATAATGAAATCTTTAAACAATGAAGGCTAGAAGTAACCAACTCGTAAGATCTTTTGGGTAATGGAATACCGAGACATATGACCGCCACATGCTCCGGAATGACAATCATTCAAATTTTTCTCAGCTTCATCGTAGGTTAGACATCATCAAAATATGGAATCAATACCACAATGGTAAAGGGTATCACCAAGGATAATGTATTGATGGGATTGATACCGAATAAAACGACGATCCACACTAGAAAGATCGGGCGAAGAAGTTTGGATTTGGAGATAAATTATAATATCTCCATAGCATAAGTCATCAGAACTGATCAGAAAGAGAGACTCATCAGGAAAGGAATCCTCTGCCAAAGTTTCTATCTCAGTAGAGGCAAGGTCACATATCAACTCGAAAAAAACCAAATATTTCTTTGATTTGGCACACTCAAATTCCAAATCAAACTCCTAGAGAGTCACTATCCATTTGGAGTATTTTCCTCCCAACAATTGTCAAGTAAGGATGTGTTACATAGGGTTTCAATCGAACATGACTGTGGTTCTTCGTAATAATATATAATGACAAAAGCATTGAACATATTGATTAATAGCTGCCAAGGCCAGTTTCTCCACATGCAAATATTTGGTTCCGGTGGTTGTGAGACTCCGACTCAAATAGTAGATGACATTTTCATCATGCAAATCATCCTCTTGGACTAGAACCATAATGATGGTAGAGTATGAAGAAACTAAGTATAATAAATAATCTCGACTATAATTGGGTTGAAATAAGAGCGGTGTACAGGTTAAGGAAAGTTTCAAATCTTCAAAGGTTTTGTTGGTAGTGTCGTCCCATACAAAATCATGACCCTTTTTAAGAAGTCGAGTAAAACCTTTCGTTAATTCAGCATAGTTGAGGATGAATCGACGTAAAAAGTTTTCCTTCCTTTGAAAACTTTGGAGTTGGTGTAATGTAGAAGGAGGATGCAAATTGAGAATAGCTTCAACCTTCAGTGGTTCCACCCTAATCCCATGTGTAGAAACAATAAAAACAAGAAGTTTTCTGGACTCCACACAATAAACACATTTATGTGGATTCAATCGTATGCGATAATAGTGATGACATAGGAAAATGGACCGTAAATGTGTTGGGTGATCTTGATGACGCACGGTGTAACATCCACAACCATCAACAGGCCTAGGCAATGCCACTACTCAGCTCTGACTTAGCTGTGATACCAAACTATACCATCCCCGACCTTCCACAGAGACCAGGCAATGCCACTACTGCGAAATATTCACATATAAATATAATATGCATTAAATCAAATTAACACATTTTAACATAGAGTTATTGTTACCATTCAGATTTAAATAGATTAACAACAATTCATACATGCAATGAAACACATTATAACATTCCATCATTATGCATAACATAAAATTAAGNATGGGCCTTTTGATGCTTGTTTAATGAGTCCAAAGAAAGAAACTCAGGTGTTTTTCATGTTTAGAGAGTCTGAAAAAAACTTAAAGAAAACTCCACAATGTCCTTTTTCATAATTTATTCTGACGAGACCGAAAAAGAGATAGTCTACTGCTCATCAAACGTTTTCTTCAAATATTTTTACGAGAATGAAAATAACAAGGTCACTCGGGTATCTTTTCATGTTTAGGGAGATTGAAAAGAGCTTAAAGGATACTCCATAGGGTTTGTTTTTCATATTACCCAAGAAATTTTGAAAAATAGATAAAAGGTTACTCGATTGCATTCTCATGGTTTCACGAGCGTGATAAAGAATTAAGACTATGCTCAGAGTTTTTCCTAAAAAACCCTAAAAGTATCTGTACATAAGAGAAACACACAAAAACAATAAAAAATGGTGGATCCATGTCAAACATGCCATCCTTATATATTTCAATCTGTAATAGAAAACACTTTGCAAAGTTCGTTAGACTTTAGGGCATAGGTAAAATATGAAAAATAATTTAATTCTTCAATAAAATATGGTAAAATGTAATAAAATAGGTAAAAACAACCCATTTACCATTTCAATTTGCAATTTCACCCAAATAGTGCCCAAAGCCCTCTTTTTCTTCCAAATTTCAAGTGTCAATTCCATAGCGCCTGGTGGACCATTTTGCAAACCGCTTCCATAAAAAAGATAGTCTCTTTCCCCTTTATCTTTTCATGGTTTAAAATTTCATTTTTATTGGTTTAATTTTGAGTTTAGGTTGATCTTTTGGGGATACTTGCGCTTTGATATCATCGAAAGCTCACGGTATCATGAACTGCGATGATATCAAATCACCACAGGGAAATCAAGTCCAGGGTGCAACAATTTCTCTCTTCATAAGAGAAAAGTCCTGCGATGACCGCAACTCAATTTTTGAGAAGAAAAAAATGAGTTAGGAAAACTTCAAAGAATTTATTTTTTATCACTCTAATCATCTTTTGATGTTACTTGGCAGGTTTTCCTCAGTCAAAATGCTCGATTGGAGGAAACAAGAGCATGAGGAAGAATACTATTTTTCCGGGAATGACCCGAGCACAATCATGGAACTCCCAAAGTGTGGGTTATTCAGGTTCTTCAAAATTCATGGCATGAGAGCCCAACTAATATTGTTGGAGTATATAGTCCACATGTGGAATGTAAATGAACAAGCCTTTCATGTGGGTGTGCATACAATCACCTTGGATATAGATGAAATTTACTTTCTGACGGGATTATCASACCGAGGCCCTCAAGTATCGCTCTTGGGAAGAAGGGGTGGGGGAGAACCTATGGATTAGTATGTTGYAAACCACTGCATGTYAACTATGAAAAAACATAGTGGAAAGGTTTCCATTAGGTATTTTTTGGATTTACCACTGTGAACCATCCTATATATCATTACCCGTATGGTAGGGAGTGCGGCTCCCCACATGGCTTTGCAAGGAAATTTTCAGTATGCCATAAAGTGTATGGAGTCTTGGGTCTTCAATTGATGTGAGGGTGTCTTGAAGAACATGAAAAAGAAAMTGAMAAAGTGTYATAATGGTCTGTTGAAACAATTTGGTTATGGATCCATTTTAGTKTCCTTCTTGMTGGAGAGGGTCCCCATCTTACATCTACAGGTGGAGTGGRGCATACCCACTCAACAAGATCCACAGATGAAAATATGGGTGGACTTGATGGCTCGTCACGATGGCATGCCTATCATAAAGTATGACGAAGATTTCTTCCAGTGGCTAAGAGATCAGCTAATCATGGTTGAGGACTATGCGTACGCCCAGACGGACTTTTGTGGGGATCTTGACTTATCTCTTCCCGAGGGATCTTAGTGGGGAGACATATGTAAGAAGGAAATTTTCATTATATGATGTTTTTGATATTTTAATTATATAAAATGTTTTTTTTTCATTTACCCAAGACTAATCAACTGCTCTCAATAATGTAGATGTGGCGGCTTATCATCATCCGGGATCATGTCCCATTTAGAGGCAAGGAGAGATAGGTGTTCTAGCTAGTCGAGGAGTTGTTTCCTAGGATCTCGAGAAGATAGAGTAGAACCTAGAGGGATTAACCATGAATATCCCTGATATCACGGTGGATGAACTTCCTCGTCACAACCAATGCCATATAGTTGGTGTATCGACATCTATTGATCGTCTACTTCATAGAGTAGCACGAACATTTTTTTGTTACAATGAGCAACATCCTTGATTCATTTGTACATGAAGCCATGAGCTTCACTATTTTGATATTTTGGTCCTTGGACAAACACTTTTTGTAACTTTTGTTGTATTAATATAAAGTTCCTACTGGCTTACTTGTCTTTTTAAAATGTGTGTTTGGATTTATAAATGTCTCAAACTTCCATCTAACGCATAATTAGCCAATACATCTGTCAATGTGTTTAGACATCTAGGAATATGTTGATATTCAATATAATCAAAATGTCTTTCCAAGAGGTGAATTCTTAAGTATACATGTAACAATGTGGAACTTCAGATGGAATAAATGTTACTCAATTGCAACACTACTAATTGTGAATCAAGTCATACAATAATATGGTGGATGCCAAATGAAATGGTGTCAATTAATAATTCGATAAATGCACTGTATTCTGCAATATTATTTTTTGCATGACCAAGGCAAACACCATGTAGACTGATCAACTCATTCGTAGGTACATAGATTTCCCATGCAAACGATGATAGATTTTGAGTATTGCGACTAGCACCATCAACAAAGACGATATAGGGTAGCGAAGACACTGACATCTGGAAACCAAGCACAATGCAAGGTAAGAAGATAAAAGGAAGAAGAAAAAAAAAATCACACTAGAGTATGATACACTAAGAATACATAACACTCATGAAAAAATAGTTTAAGCATATTAGTTCTTCAATTAAATCCCATTTCTGGGTTCACTCAAAGGAATTCCATCATAATCTACTAGCTCATAAGCCCCTTTCTCCAAAACTTGTTTCACAATATAAGGGACATGGCACATGGTCTCAAATTTACCTGCCCCTAATAAGTCATGATCATGTTCGTAAAGAAGAACCAAATCACCCTAAAAAAAAATAGGTGGTTTAACATGCTTGTCATATTGAGCTTTGGCATGCTTATTCTAAGTTTCAATGACTAAGGAAACATCACGATGAGTCTCATCTAATTCCATCAAATACAAGAGACGTTCCTCTTCAGCTGAGGTGTTAGGGAGAAGTTTGACAGCCAGTTTCAAATATGGCATTTCACATAAAATCGACAGAATAGGTTCAATACCATAAACTGACTGTAAATGTGTGAACCGTGTGGCAGATTTAATGGATGTCTGATAGGCCCATAATGCCGAGAAGAGAATCGTGTGCTAGATTGACTTGTGAATTCCTATCATCCATCGAAGAATAGTAGTAAGAACCTTGCTAATTGCTTCAACCTGGCCATTTTCCTGTGGATAGTAAGGTGTTTAGTTTTCATGTCGAAGACACAACTTGTCGGTAAGTTCAGACATCATGAAATTGCAAAAATGACTACCATGGTTAGTGATGATGGCTTGAGGGACACCAAATCTAGTAACAATATGATTAAATATGAACAAAACTGCATTGTTCTTAGTGTTATCAAATGTAGGCATCGCCTTGACCCATTTAGTGAAATAATCCACAACAACGATGATGTATCCATGCCCCCCTGTCAAGTGAGGGTTACATGTCATGAAGTCAATGCCCCATTTAGTGAATGGACCAACAAAAACTACAGGGTAAAGAGGAGGAGGAGGACATTGGAACTTATTGTTATACATTTGATAAGCATAACATTTATGGATGACAATAATGAAATCTTTAAACAATGAAGGCTAGAAGTAACCAACTCGTAAGATCTTTTGGGTAATGGAATACCGAGACATATGACCGCCACATGCTCCGGAATGACAATCATTCAAATTTTTCTCAGCTTCATCGTAGGTTAGACATCATCAAAATATGGAATCAATACCACAATGGTAAAGGGTATCACCAAGGATAATGTATTGATGGGATTGATACCGAATAAAACGACGATCCACACTAGAAAGATCGGGCGAAGAAGTTTGGATTTGGAGATAAATTATAATATCTCCATAGCATAAGTCATCAGAACTGATCAGAAAGAGAGACTCATCAGGAAAGGAATCCTCTGCCAAAGTTTCTATCTCAGTAGAGGCAAGGTCACATATCAACTCGAAAAAAACCAAATATTTCTTTGATTTGGCACACTCAAATTCCAAATCAAACTCCTAGAGAGTCACTATCCATTTGGAGTATTTTCCTCCCAACAATTGTCAAGTAAGGATGTGTTACATAGGGTTTCAATCGAACATGACTGTGGTTCTTCGTAATAATATATAATGACAAAAGCATTGAACATATTGATTAATAGCTGCCAAGGCCAGTTTCTCCACATGCAAATATTTGGTTCCGGTGGTTGTGAGACTCCGACTCAAATAGTAGATGACATTTTCATCATGCAAATCATCCTCTTGGACTAGAACCATAATGATGGTAGAGTATGAAGAAACTAAGTATAATAAATAATCTCGACTATAATTGGGTTGAAATAAGAGCGGTGTACAGGTTAAGGAAAGTTTCAAATCTTCAAAGGTTTTGTTGGTAGTGTCGTCCCATACAAAATCATGACCCTTTTTAAGAAGTCGAGTAAAACCTTTCGTTAATTCAGCATAGTTGAGGATGAATCGACGTAAAAAGTTTTCCTTCCTTTGAAAACTTTGGAGTTGGTGTAATGTAGAAGGAGGATGCAAATTGAGAATAGCTTCAACCTTCAGTGGTTCCACCCTAATCCCATGTGTAGAAACAATAAAAACAAGAAGTTTTCTGGACTCCACACAATAAACACATTTATGTGGATTCAATCGTATGCGATAATAGTGATGACATAGGAAAATGGACCGTAAATGTGTTGGGTGATCTTGATGACGCACGGTGTAACATCCACAACCATCAACAGGCCTAGGCAATGCCACTACTCAGCTCTGACTTAGCTGTGATACCAAACTATACCATCCCCGACCTTCCACAGAGACCAGGCAATGCCACTACTGCGAAATATTCACATATAAATATAATATGCATTAAATCAAATTAACACATTTTAACATAGAGTTATTGTTACCATTCAGATTTAAATAGATTAACAACAATTCATACATGCAATGAAACACATTATAACATTCCATCATTATGCATAACATAAAATTAAGTAGATAAATTATACTTATCTTTCAACTGGATTAACACCACCAACTAGGTGCAGACCTTCCACAAACCTCCCATCCATAGACCGCGTTGCTCATCACTCTCGGCAGTAGGTCACCCCCGAGCTGGGACTAAGCTCCATTGGGAAAGGGAATCCTAGGCTAGGCAAGGTCAACATGAAGACACACAGTTTATGATGATGGATTCTCTCCTAGGAGCCACTTATGCCCACTGCTCATAGAATCTCATTCCCCACATGCCTGTCCCACCATAGGAGTATACACCTTCACTGACACACTGAACAATCCTTTGGCTACTAAACCTCCCTTGCCTTGGGCTTCAACAACAAGCCAGACGGAAATTATCTGAGCTCTATGGAAGCTACTAGACCCCTTCTAGGAGTTCTCATTTCCTCCACACACTCTCTCACTTGGAGAGAGTCACTCATAGGCCCGACAACCTACTTCTTCAACCACATCCACCTCTCTCACTTGGAGAGAGTGTTGCACATAGGTCTGACAACCTGCTTCTTCAACTCTGTTCCAGCACAAAGAGGACAACTGCAAGGCTCATCAAGGAATAAATGACGACAACAAGCCACACTCAGCCAAGGAAATGCATGGCCACAATAGCCCACAATTATAACACACACGAAATAGACATTTATGAAATTTTCAGGCTTCACATAAGACACGGCTCAGTCCATGGGTTTTCCACTGGTTTCAGGGTGCGTGACAAGGAATCAACACAAAGGTCGATCATAGAGAAAACAAGATAGACGAAGGATCAGACCACATGTTTTCCCATTGAGTTTAGGATGCGTGACTAGAAAACAATGAAGAGGTCAGTCACAGAGGTTTCGGGTTCCGTCTCCCGGATTGAAGAATGGAAAGAATGAACCACCTTCCTGTGAGGGTTTCCTTCACTGTGCACCAGTGTGAAAATGCAGACATAGAGGAAAAATTGGTTCAGACGTCCCCCGATCCTAGCAAACTCAGGATGATAGAATGGGAAGCGAACCCAACAATGTTGGCTTTCGCAGATATAACTGCATGTGCATAGGTTGACACTTGTCTTCCTGCAGTCACATTCACTCCACTTAGAATACGTTCCTTTTCCAGGAACTTGGGAAAACACTCAATATGTCCACCTTAGCCTTCATGAATTAATATTAAAATATTATTCCTTTAGAGGTAATCCCCCTAGCTTATCCCCTAGGCCCAAACACTTAGTCCCCTCCCTTGCCTAGCCTTGAAAAATCTTAGTCCCCCATCAATCTTTCTTCCTGGTTAGTCTACATGCAATGATGTGTATATTTTTATTAAGGATTTTGCATAATTACATATACAAAATAGGCTCCTGGCCTTAACATCCTAGGATGTTTGGCCTAATCACCACATAAGTCTCCTAACTTATTATAACTTGGCTCACCTTCCTATCAAATATGTTTACAATTCATAATTACAATTGGGGATCTACCGGGGGATATTACAATCCCCTCCCCTTATTTTTTCATTATCCTCAGTGCAACTTGTCTATACATATATAATTCAAAAATTCTTCAAAAGCTCCAAGATTTAGCTATTGGAATCCCATTATCAACCCAGTGCTTTACCTTCAAGTACCAATTCTGGTATCCATACTGCAACTGAAACTCAATTTATCTATTCCATAGAGTTTCTTCAGAAAATCATTCAACTTATTGTTTCTTGTTACATGCTTCAATTAAACCTCATTGAAAGCACTGAATGGTTGTAGATCCACGATGTTCCATCCATTGATAAAATCTCAGTAGTGTTATGACTCCACAGACGTAAAAACTCTGCTCATACACCTATTCATTCGAAAGCCACAATAGAACATAGATGTAATATATATACAAGCAATTCTAATAACATTACAACCTGTATACGAATTACGAGATACATAGCATACAATGAATAAGGAATTGATACTTATATTTTGATTGAGAAGACTTCCATATTAACATGGTCTAGGCCAAGGTACCAAACCTCAGCAGCACTCCAACCATCCAAACCCCAAAAACACTCCAACCATCGGTCTCTCATTCCCCACATGCCTTCCCCACCCCAGGAGTGTACACCTTCACTGTCACACAGTCCATCGACAGCTACACCGCTTCAGCAACAGGTCGGACCGGAAGTCTCAGAGCATCGTGGCTCGAGGATTTCCAAATTCCCTTAGAGGTATCTAATCAACATCTTCCCGAGCTACTCTTTGTATTCAACATTCTAACTTTTATCAACATCATCTCATTTGCATCACCCACGTGTAGTTATCATAAGAAAACATAAAAGGATTCATTTAGGAACTCCAACTTAGCTCAAAAGGGAATTCAAAATTTTCCTCCAAAACATGAAATTCTATTTCATAATTCATCTTGGTTGTTTCCATATTATGAATGCATCCATCCTTGTGATTTTCCACAGGCACCATACTGCATACCATTTTCCTACAAGACTTCATCTTGCATAATGCCAACAATTTGTCAGTATTTCTTGTACATCATAATTCAATTGCAATATGTACAAAATATTATGCAGTGGTCTTAGAATTTCCTGCACTTAGCAATTCAATCAAAACTACCCAACAATTACTAAACTAGAATGACTCGTCATTCTATGCATATGCATGTTCATAGTAATATCTGTAAATTCATTACTTTTTTTTTTGAACAAGAAAATTTCCTGTAGTCAATGCTCATGTGACTACTTGACTTGCAACTTTCCTGTTGCAATGTCTAACACCTCCCTGAAATGTCCTCAACTTCATGAGTTAACNCAACCAATGCCATATAGTTGGTGTATCGACATCTATTGATCGTCTACTTCATAGAGTAGCACGAACATTTTTTTGTTACAATGAGCAACATCCTTGATTCATTTGTACATGAAGCCATGAGCTTCACTATTTTGATATTTTGGTCCTTGGACAAACACTTTTTGTAACTTTTGTTGTATTAATATAAAGTTCCTACTGGCTTACTTGTCTTTTTAAAATGTGTGTTTGGATTTATAAATGTCTCAAACTTCCATCTAACGCATAATTAGCCAATACATCTGTCAATGTGTTTAGACATCTAGGAATATGTTGATATTCAATATAATCAAAATGTCTTTCCAAGAGGTGAATTCTTAAGTATACATGTAACAATGTGGAACTTCAGATGGAATAAATGTTACTCAATTGCAACACTACTAATTGTGAATCAAGTCATACAATAATATGGTGGATGCCAAATGAAATGGTGTCAATTAATAATTCGATAAATGCACTGTATTCTGCAATATTATTTTTTGCATGACCAAGGCAAACACCATGTAGACTGATCAACTCATTCGTAGGTACATAGATTTCCCATGCAAACGATGATAGATTTTGAGTATTGCGACTAGCACCATCAACAAAGACGATATAGGGTAGCGAAGACACTGACATCTGGAAACCAAGCACAATGCAAGGTAAGAAGATAAAAGGAAGAAGAAAAAAAAAATCACACTAGAGTATGATACACTAAGAATACATAACACTCATGAAAAAATAGTTTAAGCATATTAGTTCTTCAATTAAATCCCATTTCTGGGTTCACTCAAAGGAATTCCATCATAATCTACTAGCTCATAAGCCCCTTTCTCCAAAACTTGTTTCACAATATAAGGGACATGGCACATGGTCTCAAATTTACCTGCCCCTAATAAGTCATGATCATGTTCGTAAAGAAGAACCAAATCACCCTAAAAAAAAATAGGTGGTTTAACATGCTTGTCATATTGAGCTTTGGCATGCTTATTCTAAGTTTCAATGACTAAGGAAACATCACGATGAGTCTCATCTAATTCCATCAAATACAAGAGACGTTCCTCTTCAGCTGAGGTGTTAGGGAGAAGTTTGACAGCCAGTTTCAAATATGGCATTTCACATAAAATCGACAGAATAGGTTCAATACCATAAACTGACTGTAAATGTGTGAACCGTGTGGCAGATTTAATGGATGTCTGATAGGCCCATAATGCCGAGAAGAGAATCGTGTGCTAGATTGACTTGTGAATTCCTATCATCCATCGAAGAATAGTAGTAAGAACCTTGCTAATTGCTTCAACCTGGCCATTTTCCTGTGGATAGTAAGGTGTTTAGTTTTCATGTCGAAGACACAACTTGTCGGTAAGTTCAGACATCATGAAATTGCAAAAATGACTACCATGGTTAGTGATGATGGCTTGAGGGACACCAAATCTAGTAACAATATGATTAAATATGAACAAAACTGCATTGTTCTTAGTGTTATCAAATGTAGGCATCGCCTTGACCCATTTAGTGAAATAATCCACAACAACGATGATGTATCCATGCCCCCCTGTCAAGTGAGGGTTACATGTCATGAAGTCAATGCCCCATTTAGTGAATGGACCAACAAAAACTACAGGGTAAAGAGGAGGAGGAGGACATTGGAACTTATTGTTATACATTTGATAAGCATAACATTTATGGATGACAATAATGAAATCTTTAAACAATGAAGGCTAGAAGTAACCAACTCGTAAGATCTTTTGGGTAATGGAATACCGAGACATATGACCGCCACATGCTCCGGAATGACAATCATTCAAATTTTTCTCAGCTTCATCGTAGGTTAGACATCATCAAAATATGGAATCAATACCACAATGGTAAAGGGTATCACCAAGGATAATGTATTGATGGGATTGATACCGAATAAAACGACGATCCACACTAGAAAGATCGGGCGAAGAAGTTTGGATTTGGAGATAAATTATAATATCTCCATAGCATAAGTCATCAGAACTGATCAGAAAGAGAGACTCATCAGGAAAGGAATCCTCTGCCAAAGTTTCTATCTCAGTAGAGGCAAGGTCACATATCAACTCGAAAAAAACCAAATATTTCTTTGATTTGGCACACTCAAATTCCAAATCAAACTCCTAGAGAGTCACTATCCATTTGGAGTATTTTCCTCCCAACAATTGTCAAGTAAGGATGTGTTACATAGGGTTTCAATCGAACATGACTGTGGTTCTTCGTAATAATATATAATGACAAAAGCATTGAACATATTGATTAATAGCTGCCAAGGCCAGTTTCTCCACATGCAAATATTTGGTTCCGGTGGTTGTGAGACTCCGACTCAAATAGTAGATGACATTTTCATCATGCAAATCATCCTCTTGGACTAGAACCATAATGATGGTAGAGTATGAAGAAACTAAGTATAATAAATAATCTCGACTATAATTGGGTTGAAATAAGAGCGGTGTACAGGTTAAGGAAAGTTTCAAATCTTCAAAGGTTTTGTTGGTAGTGTCGTCCCATACAAAATCATGACCCTTTTTAAGAAGTCGAGTAAAACCTTTCGTTAATTCAGCATAGTTGAGGATGAATCGACGTAAAAAGTTTTCCTTCCTTTGAAAACTTTGGAGTTGGTGTAATGTAGAAGGAGGATGCAAATTGAGAATAGCTTCAACCTTCAGTGGTTCCACCCTAATCCCATGTGTAGAAACAATAAAAACAAGAAGTTTTCTGGACTCCACACAATAAACACATTTATGTGGATTCAATCGTATGCGATAATAGTGATGACATAGGAAAATGGACCGTAAATGTGTTGGGTGATCTTGATGACGCACGGTGTAACATCCACAACCATCAACAGGCCTAGGCAATGCCACTACTCAGCTCTGACTTAGCTGTGATACCAAACTATACCATCCCCGACCTTCCACAGAGACCAGGCAATGCCACTACTGCGAAATATTCACATATAAATATAATATGCATTAAATCAAATTAACACATTTTAACATAGAGTTATTGTTACCATTCAGATTTAAATAGATTAACAACAATTCATACATGCAATGAAACACATTATAACATTCCATCATTATGCATAACATAAAATTAAGCAGATAAATTATACTTATCTTTCAACTGGATTAACACCACCAACTAGGTGCAGACCTTCCACGAACCTCCCATCCATAGACCATGTTGCTCATCACTCTCGGCAGTAGGTCACCCCCAAGCTGGGACTAAGCTCCATTGGGAAAGGGAATCCTAGGCTAGGCAAGGTCAACATGAGGACACACAGTTTATGATGATGGATTCTCTCCTAGGAGCCACTTATGCCCATTTCTCATAGAATCTCATTCCCCACATGCCTATCCCACCATAGGAGTATACACCTTCACTGACACACTGAACAATCCTTTGGCTACTAAACCTCCCTTGCCTTGGGCTTCAACAACAGGCTGGACCGAAATTATCTGAGCTCTATGGAAGCTACTAGACCCCTTCTAGGAGTTCTCATTTCCTCCACACACTCTCTCACCTGGAGAGAGTCACTCATAGGGATGACAACCTACTTCTTCAACCACATCCACCTCTCTCACTTGGAGAGAGTGTTGCACAGAGGCCTGACAACCTGGTTCTTCAACTCTGTTCCAGCACAAAGAGGACAACTGCAAGGCTCAACGAGGAATAGATGACGACAACAAGCCACACTCAGCCAAGGAAATGCATGGCCACAATAGCCCACAATTATAACACACATGAAATAGACATTTATGAAATTTTCAGGCTTCACATAAGACACGGCTCAGTCCATGGGTTTTCCACTGGTTTCAGGGTGCGTGACAAGGAATCAACACAAAGGTCGATCATAGAGCAAACAAGATAGACGAAGGATCAGACCACAGGTTTTCCCATTGAGTTCAGGATGCGTGACCAGAAAACAATGAAGAGGTCAGTCACAGAGGTTTCGGGTTCTGTCTCCCGGAAGGAAGAATGGACAGAATGAACCACCTTCCTGTGAGGGTTTCCTTCATTGTGCACCAGTGTGAAAATGCAGACATAGAGGAAAAATTGGTTCAGACGTCCCCCGATCCCAGCGAACTCAAGATGATAGAATGGGAAGCGAACCCAACAATGTTGGCTTTCGCAGATATAACTGCATGTGCATAGGTTGACACTTGTCTTCCTGCAGTCACATGCACTCCACTTAGAATACGTTCCTTTTCCAGGAACTTGGGACAACACTCAATATGCCCACCTTAGCCTTCAGGAATTAATATTAAAATATTATTCCTTTAGAGGTAATCCCCCTAGCTTATCCCCTAGGCCCAAACACTTAGTCCCCTCCCTTGCCTAGCCTTGAAAAATCTTAGTCCCCCATCACTCTTTCTTCTTGGTTAGTCTACATGCAATGATGTGTATATTTTTATTAATGATTTTGCATAATTACATATACAAAATAGGCTCCTGGCCTTAACATCCTAGGATGTTTGGCCTAATCACCACATAAGTCTCCTAACTTATTATAACTTGGCTCACCTGCCTATCAAATATGTTTACAATTCATAATTACAATTTGGGATCTACCGGGGGATATTACAATCCCTTCCCCTTATTTTTTCATTATCCTCAGTGCAACTTGTCTATACATATATAATTCAAAAATTCTTCAAAAGCTCCAAGATTTAGCTATTGGAATCCCATTATCGACCCAGTTCTTTACCTTCAAGTACCAATTCTGGTACCCATACTGCAACTGAAACTCAATTTATCTATTCCATAGAGTTGCTTCAGGAAATCATTCAACTTATTGTTCCTTGTTACATGCTTCAATTAAACCTCATTGAAAGCACTGAATGGTTGTAGATCCACGATGTTCCATCCATTGATAAAATATCAGTAGTGTTATGACTCCACAGACGTAAAAACTCTGCTCGTACACCTATTCATTCGAAAGCCACAATAGAACATAGATGTAATATATATACAAGCAATTCTAATAACATTACAACCTGTATACGAATTACGAGATACATAGCATACAATGAATAAAGAATTGATACTTATATTTTGATTGAGAAGACTTCCATATCAACATGGTCTAGGCCAAGGTACCAAACCTCAGCAACACTCCAACCATCCAAACCCCAACAACACTCCAACCATCAGTCTCTCATTCCCCACATGCCTGCCCCACCCCAGGAGTGTACACCTTCACTGTCACACAGTCCATCGACAACTACACCGCCCTTTCCTTGGGCTTCAGCAACAGGTCGGACCGGAAGTCTCAGAGCATCGTGGCTCGAGGATTTCCAAATTCCCTCACTCTAATCAACATCTTCCTGAGCTACTCTTTGTATTCAACATTCTAACTTTTATCAACATCATCTCATTTGCATCACCCACGTGTAGTTATCATAAGAAAACATAAAAGGATTCATTTAGGAACTCCAACTTAGCTCAAAAGGGAATTCAAAATTTTCCTCCAAAACATGAAATTCTATTTCATAATTCATCTTGGTTGTTGCCATATTATGAATGCATCCATCCTTGTGATTTTCCACAGGCACCAAACTGCATACCATTTTCCTGCAAGACTTCATCTTGCATACTGCCAACAATTTGTCAGTATTTCTTGTACATCATAATTCAATTGCAATATGTACAAAATATTATGCAGTGGTCTTAGAATTTCCTGCACTTAGCAATTCAATCAAAACTACCCAACAATTACTAAACTAGAATGACTCGTCATTCTATGCATATGCATGTTCATAGTAATATCTGTAAATTCATTACTTTTTTTTTTGAACAAGAAAATTTCCTGTAGTCAATGCTCATGTGACTACTTGACTTGCAACTTTCCTGTTGCAATGTCTAACACCTCCCTGAAATGTCCTCAACTTCATGAGTTAAC
>JZKD02S1645249.1:88706-101492 GCA_000966675.3 Picea glauca
TCTCGAAGTACCGGAACTCAGACACCTAAGGTTCCACAACGAGTGTCATTCGTTGGATGCTGGGTAGATGTGGATGATAGATCCACCCTACATTGTGAGTTCGTTAGTATGGAATTTGGGAAGTTATTGTGAAGTTCTTTGAAGCCTCCTGAAACGCGAAGTCACAAAGCACCCTTTTTGCTAACCGAGTGGTCACAACCCGCGATCACGTGGGTTGGGGATTAAGAGAGAAGGGGATAGAGCCTGAAGGATTTTTATAGAGCAGAGCAGAGCTTGGAAAATTCATGAAATCTGAATGTTTTCTTAATTCATATTTGTTTATGAATGTTGTGGGATTTGTTAAGGAATAATGGCCTGACAAATTCTAGTTGTCTGCACATTGTGTTTGCAGAAGTTTGGCGAGTGCAAGAACTGAGTAGAATTTCCATTGAGTGAAAAAGAAATGGAAGAGACATAGAATGCTTCCATTTCAGAGAATGAAGCTAAAGGGATGGATGTTCATTTGGGAGTTGAAGGGTCGAACTCCAATGGTCATTGAGAAGAGATAGATAAGGAAGGGCATATGATGAAGATCATTGAAAAGTTGCAGAAAGATGCCCAAACTCACCGAACATATAGTAGAAATCTCAAGAAATCTCAGGATAAACAAGGTGAATTAAAATTAATGTTGATGAAGAGTCTGGAGAGAATAGAAAATAAGTTTGACCAGGAGAGAGACTCGAGCAAAACTGGGAGTCACCCAACTTCTGAGGGAATAAGATCAAGGAGTGTTGGTAAACACCATCATCACTCCCAAGGTCACTCCAAGAGGAGGGCACACAGTAGTTCAATACCATCTCCTACCAGAAAGCACAATAGATCTGAAGTGGATGAACTGAAGGGAGAAATGAAAAATATTAAGCCTCCAACATTTGATGGAGAACATAAGAAGGAGGAGGATGTTGATACATGGTTTCTTGGCATGAGGAAATATTTCCACCTGTAGAATTATTCCTATCATGTAGAAGGAAGAATTGCAATGTATCAACTGAAGGGAAAGGAATCCATGTGGTGGGATCATCTTGTGTAGGTGCAACACATTAGAGAGAAAGATATCACTTGGAAATAATTCAAGAGATATTTTGAGAAGAAATACTTGACTAAAAGATACTATGAAAGAAAGATGAAAGAGTTCTTTGAACTCAAGCTGGTCAGCATGACCATTGATGAATACAATGAAGGTTTTTGGAACTACTAAAGTATGTTTCTTCATCAAGGATGAGACTGTCAATATTCAAAGGTATCTGAGTGGACTTCCACCTTACATTGGGGACAAGATCCAGTATGATGACCCAAAAACTATGGAAGAAATGATAAGAAGAATGAAATGCTTATATGAGTAGCAAAGAGAGAAGCCTACTTTCTTGAAGGCTTGGGAAGACAAGAAGAAATTCAAGATGGATCAGAGGAAGAAGGGAACTAAGATACCCTTTTTCATAAACATTCCTCAAGAACAACCATCTTTTAGAGAGCCCAGGAAAGTTGAAGTAGCTGGGAAAATGCCAAGACCTCCACCTATGGAATGTTGGGGTTGTAAAGAAAACCATAGGTACAGAGATTTCCCCCACAAAAATAATAAAGTGAGAGTTGTTCACAATGTACAAAAGGATGAAACAGTGGAGGACATGGGTAGTCGAATTCCAAGGATATACGCAACCTTGGAAAACAATCAAGTTGAATATCAGTCGCACATGATTGAAGTGGAAGGTATGATTAACAACCAACCATTTACTATTTTAATTGATTCAGGGGATAGCCATAGTTATATAGATCCTAAAGTGGTGGAAAGTTTGCAATCGTCGAGAAGAAAACATGAAAATTCTTGGTTAGTGCAGCTAGCTATAGGAACCAAGAGGAAGGTCAGTGAGTTGGTTAAGTTCTTTCATGTGGACATGAATGGACTGAGCACAAAGGTTGAATTGAATGTTATTCCTTTAGGTTTGTATGACTGTCTAATTGGGATGGACTAGTTGGACCAGCACCATGCCATCTTGGACTGTCATAATAAGGAATTCACTTTCCTAGATGAGGAAGAGAATCAAAGAGTAGTCTAAGGAATTCCCAGAGTTATTTCTATCAGATAAATCTCAGCAATGCAGCTGAAGAAGTGCTACAGAAAAGGTTGTCAATTATTCGCAGCCCATGTGGAGGAAGCATCTAAGGATGAGATCTCAAATATTGGAGATCATGTGGTACTAAAGGAGTTTGAAGATGTATTTTAGGAGGTACCCAAACTACCTCCGAAAATAGATATTGACTTCTCTGTAAACTTGATTCCTGGAGCAACTCCAGTGTCGAAAGCTCCTTACAGAATGAGTACATTGGATATGAAAGAACTGCAACTGCAACTTGAAGAGATTCTGAAGAAGGGGTATATACGCCCAAGTGTGTCACCTTGGGGTTCCCTGGTCCTATTCGTGAAGAAGAAGGATGGGACGTTGAGATTGTGTATTGATTTCAGATAAATGAACAAAGCAACTGTAAAGAAAAAATATCCTCTGCCAAGGATTGATGACCTCTTCGATCAGTTGAAGGATGCGAAGATATTTTCAAAGATAGACCTCAGTTCGGGATATCACCAGGTAAGGATAAAGGATGAAGACATCAACAAGAACTCCTTTAGAACAAGGTATGGTCATTACGAGTTCATAGTGGTGTCATTTGGGCTGTCAAACGCACCCACTGTTTTTATGTGCCTGATGAATCGTGTATTCAGGGACTATCTAAACAAGTTTTTCATATTCTTCCTAGATGAAATTCTGGTGTATTCGAAGTTGGAGGAAGAGCATGAACAACATATTAGGATGGTTTTGCAGGTGCTAAGATAGCACCAACTGTATTCCAAGTTGAGCAAGTGCTCGTTTTATCAGGAGCAGATCCATTACTTGGGGCATATTATTTCGAAGGAAGGGATAGTTGTAGATCCTGAGAAGATTGAGGCCATTAGAGAATGGTCAACACCAAATAACGTGACAGAAGTTAGATCCTTTATGGGTCTATCTGGTTATTACAGAAGGTTTATTGCAAGGTTCTTGAGGATAGCTCACCCTATCACTTCCTTGCAAAGGAAGGAGAAGAAGTTTCAGTGGACAGAGGATTGTGAGAGAATCTTATGGAAATTGAAGCAATTGTTAACCAGTGCTCCAATCCTAAGGATCATAGATCCAAATGAATATTTCTTGGTGTGCATAGATGCATGCAAAGAAGGACTAGGAGGAGTCCTCAGTTATAATGGATTCGTAATCTATTATGAATATAAAAAGTTGAAAGAGTACGAAAGGAACTATTCAACTCATGATTTGGAGTTGGCATCCATAGTACACGCTCTAAAGAAATGGAGACATCACCTCATGGGAAGGAGGTTTTAACTAATAACAGACCATAATGGTTTGAATTACTTGTTTGATCAGCCAACCTTGAACGCTAGACAAAGTAGGTGGCTGGAGTTTCTATGTGATTATGATTTTGATATCAAACATATCAAAGGGAAGGAAAATAAAATGGTTGATGCACTCAACAGGAGAGTGCATGAATTACATGCTACATCCATTAACATGTACTTAACTGATATTAAAAGAAGAATTTTGGAGACTGGAAATATAGATTTGCAGTACAGGGATTTGGTAGAAAAAATACAACAAGGTAAGATGCCACAGAAAGTGAAGATTTATAAATTGGGAACTAATGGAATACTTTTGTACAAGAACATAATTTATGTACCTAATGTCCAGGATTTGAAACTTGCGATTTTCCATGAAATGCATAATGTGCTTTATGCAGGGCACCCTGGATATCAGAAAACTATGGCAGCAATCAAGATCTATCACTTTTGGCCAGGTATGAAGAAAGAGATTTCATAATAGATCGCTATATGTATGGAGTGCCAGAAGGTTAAATATGAGCACATACACCCAACCGGGTTGTTTCAACCTTTACCCATTCATGAGTGGAAGTGGGAAATGGTGACAATGGATTTCATCATGGGATTGCCCAGAACTGACAAACATCATGATTCAATCATGGTGGTAGTGGACAAGCTTACAAAATCTTCCCACTTAATTCCGTTAAAGACTACTCACAAGGAAGCAGATGTTGCTAATATTTTATCAAGGCAATGACACAATTGCACGGAATTCGCAAGACAATTGTGTCTGACAAAGACCCAAAATTTACCTCAAATTTATGGAAAGGGTTATTCAAGGGGTTCAGAACGAATCTGAACTTCAGTACAACTTATCATCCTGAGTTTGATGGGAATACAGAGAGGGTGAATCGAGTGATAGAAGACATATTAAGGATGTATGTGATGGACAAACCATCTAAATGGGAAGACTACCTACACTTGGTAGAATTCGCCTACAACAATGGGTGTCAAGCATCATTGAAGATGAGCCCATTTGAAACACTTTATTGCAGAAAGTGAAATACTCTAGTGAGTTGGGATAATCCAGTTGATAGGGTAGTAGTTGGGCCAGAGTTGTTCAAGGAAATGGAATAACAAATGCAAAAAATCAAGCAGAATTTGAAAGTTTCCCAAGACATGCAGAAAAGTTATGCTGATAAAAACATAACCCATAGAGATTTTAAAGTGTGTGACCATGTTTTCCTGAAATTAAAAGCTAATAGAAGTTCCCTGAAGCTGGGAAACTACGGCAAGTTGGCAACCAGATTTTGTGGGCCATTTGAAATCCTAGAAAGAATTGGGCCAGTTGCATATATGCTTGCATTACCTGCATCCATGACTGTACATAATGTATTTCATGTTTCATTGCTTGATAAATATATACCCAATGCTAATCATGTTATCGATTAGAATGTGATTTAGGTGGAGAAAGAAGGTGTCTTGCTAGTGCATCATGTGCACATATTGGACCAGAAAAAGAAAACAACTCCAAAATCGAGCCATAGGGATTGTAAAGGTCCAGTGGACTTGGTATGGTCCTGAGGATGCGACATGGGAGCATGAGGATGCTATGCGGGTAGAATACCTACATCTTTTTGAATATTTTGAAAAGCTTGTTGATGCTGTGTAAAGAGTTGCACTAAGGATAATGCAAAAATAAGGGGAGGGGATTGTAATATCCCCCGGTAGTGCCCCAATTATATTATAAATTGTAATCATGTTTTGTAGGCTGATGAGCTGAGTATTGATAAGTTGGTGGGATTATGTGTTTATTATGCCGGAGAGCCTAAGTGTTAAGGCCAAGAGCCTGATTTTGTATATGTAATTATGCAAATCATTAATATAATATATAAAACATTGTTGTGTGTCGACCGACCATGAAGAAAGAGTGATGGGGGACTAAGCTTCCATAGTATGGATAAGGGAGAGGGGACTGGGAGGTTGGAAGAGGGGCTAATCTTGAGGGCTTAAGTCCTTGGGAATATTAATTTATTATTATTCCAAAGTGGTGTGAAAGGTGTGCTTTTATCCTAAGTCCTGGGAGAGGCAATGCATGCAGCCCCAATGTGTGCAAAAGGGAACACATACTTGATGGAGTTCATGTAGCTTCATGTGAGACATTTGTCAGCCTAAGAACATGCAATTTAACCCAAGAATTGAGCCGAGATGGGGGTTCATCCTCTATTCTGCCATCGACCGTCTGAACTGTTAGAGTCTATGAAAGACCTCTACTTAATTTTATTGTCACGCAATCCTGAAAACCAGAACCAGAATTCACTAGAATCCTTCCTGAGAACCATTTTTTCTCTACACTGGACCTCTACATAGCCACGCACCTTTGAAGCCAAACCACGTCTTCTGTGAAACCTGAGAAATTATCTATGTCATGTGTGTTATAACTGTGGGTTGTTGTGGCCACGCAGTCCCTTGGATGAGTGTGATTGGCTACCATCATCCGTTCCTTGTTGATACTTGTTATCCTCCTTGTTCTAGAATAGAGCTGAAGAAGTAGGTTGTCAAGCTTTTGTGCAACACTCTCTCCAAGTGAGAGAGTGAACAGAGGAAGTGAGAACTCCTAGAAGGAGTCCTGTAGCTGCCACAAAGCTCAAAGAAATTTGGTCCGGTCTTATGCTGAAGCCCAAGGCAAGGGAGGTTTAGCAATTGAAGCATTATCTTGGTGACAGTGAAGGTGTATACTCCTGGGGTGGGACAAGAATTTGGGAAATGAGAGTCTGTGAGCATTGGGCATAAGTGGCTCCTAGGAGAGAATCCTTCCTCATAAATTGTGTGTCTTCCATTGACCTTGCCTAGCCTAGGATTTCCTTGCCTGGTGGAGCTTAGTACCAACTCAGGGGTGACCTACTGCTGAGAGTGATGAGTAACGTGGTATAAGGCTGGGAGGTTTGTGGAAGGTCTACACACAGTTGGTGGTGTATTACAGTTTCAAAGATAAGTATCATTATGTGTTTTAATTTTGTACCTAATTAAAATGCATGTTCTATGATATTTGTAATATTATCATGTATTTCGTTGCTAGTTTGAATTGTTGTTAATTATGTTTAAGTCTATATGACAACAGTAAATCCATGTCAAATGTATTAATTTGATTTAATTCTTATTATTTATAAATAATGCATGTTATATATTTAAGTATGAGAATGTTTCTTCAAAGTAGTGTTTCCCGACAAGTGGGTTGATGGTCGGGGACACCACACATGGAATGCACCGGTAAATCATCTAGGTAAGGTTGTACAATGTGCTTAATATCATGAAAATCATAAGACATAGCGCATTGAAAAGTCGCACCAACATTATTGAGACTAAAAAGTAGTTTCTGGTATGCGAAGGTTCCCCAAGGGAAAATAAAAGCAGTCTTATGTTGATTCGTAGGTAAAATATTGATTTGATTATACCCAGAGAAACCATCCATCAAAGAGAATATTTCACTCCCGACATAGTCGTCAATGATCTGGTCAACGAAAGGGGTTGGATAATTGTCTTTGGGGCAAGCCTTGTTGATATCCCTATAATATGCACAAACATAGATTGTACCTTGTTTCTTTGTAATCAAAACAATATTAGACACCCAATCAATCAAAGTAATAGGATAAACAAAACCGGCTTTAAGAAGTTTTTCAACTTCAAGTTTAATAGCTGCAACTTTGCGTGGATGTATTGGATGAAGTATTTTTCGAATGGGTTTAGTGTCCAGGTAAGTCTTAATATCATGTATAACAATATCTGGATCAATTCTAGGCATCTCTTCGTAACTCTAGGAAAAAACTTCACAAAATTCTTGGAAAAGAGATTTGTAAATTCATATCTCATCGGCAGAACATGATGCATTGATGTGAACATTTTCCACGACTCTGGGTTTAATCGAAATATCTAGAGGGATGGTGGCTGAGATTTACCCAAGTTCCCTTCATACAAAACATCATGTATTGGTTCAAGAACAAGGGAAATAGTAACAATAGTAGATAAATTTGAAATCCATTGGTAACTCTCTATGGTCTTGGGTTCCAGGAAGAGAATCGAACAATGATTCCCATCGTCCCATGGGGTATCTTCCATATACATGATTGTCATGATCATTTCATCGGTGTGAAAAACTATGTGAAATGGATCTGGAGAAGTGTCTAAGAGAGAATGAGGAGAATGAGTTGTCGATTGAATAGCTTGATAAGCCAATTCCACCAGAATTAAAGGCATTCTGTCATTGTAACAAAGACATTCGTCAAATCTAGGTATTATCTAAGGGTCATAAGACTCGGGGATTTCACCAACAATGGTTGATATGATGTTAATCGAAGCGACAAAAGGAGTAGGAATATCGAGCGGTGGAATGGGGAATTTACCCATTAAAGATGAATCCTTTAAAAGACCCACACTGACATTCTCATAACCAGGAGGTGTTTTCGCAATTAAAGGCACGTTACTAGTACGTGAATCGGAATTAAATAAGGTGAGTTGATTGATAGTAACAATTTTTCCTTGGTGAGGGAAACATATCACGTAGAAAAGAGTAGAAACAATTGCATGCATGGAATCAATCCAACTACAACCAAGTAGAAGGTTGTAATCGAGAGGTGGATCAAAGACCTCAACCTCAATAGTAACCGCTTTTCCTTCTAACGTAATAGACATCGAAGGAAGAACACCATAATGTTTAAATATTGTACCATTAAATGATTTTAGATTATTGTGTGACTCTATAATGGCAGGAGAGCCAATGGATTTCCAACAAGTGACGGACATGACGCAAGTCGAGGCTCCTTCATCAATAACAGTTTGACAAATATTCTTATTTTCCACAATAACTTATATTTGAAACGCTAATTGAGGAAGAAGCCTTGGAATATGATCTTCCAAGTCAAATATTGTCAAGTTCATATCAGTAGGATCAATTCCACCAATAGCCTTTAACAATGCCTTTCGTTGCATAGGAAAACTTTGAAGGACTTCGAGAGTTGACATTGCACAAGGTTCATGTGCAAGATCTTCTACAATAATGTAGTTTTGAGAAACACGTGCATGAGGATTAAACATCGACTTATGAACAATGCCCTTAGGATGAGGATGAAGAATTGTATCTATACGCGGTCGTTCAATATGAAGAGGACCATTGGGAGGTGAAGTTGATGGAGGAGGTTGAACCAATGGAGGTGGTGAATCATCAACTTTCTCTTTCGAAGGAGAATAATCTTTGGCTCGAGTAGCGACTGAAACTTTGTTCTTCTTGGAGTCACCAATACACATAAGTACATAAGATGTGTTAGAGGGAGAAGGTTGGTCATGAATGAGGTGTCTCGGTCCCTTGTAGGAACTTAGTAACCTCAACACATCATGGAAAATCTTTCGTATAATGATCCTCACCACAGATAAGACAAGGATAACGAGGTTTGTGCTTTTATTTGTCATCATCATGCTAAGTCTTGGGTTTATTGGATTGTTAATTATTATTTTTTTCCTCCTTATTATTACCCTTCCCTTTCTTTCTATTTTGATTTTTACTGGTAGGTGTAGATTGAACTGAATTAATGTTAGAGGTTTTACCAAGAGAAGGATTCATAGGAGGAGTATTTTGTACATTAACAGTGGTATACTTGGGATTGGAATGATTGGCTTGTTTAGACCGAGTATCAGTATGAAAAGTGCCAATCACACCATCAACAGCATGAGAAGCTACTGGATGTGTTGGGGTTGGATTTGTATATGGGCGAGGAGAATTAGGGATCAATTCATATAGTGTGCCCATTTGTGAATAAACGAGATCCAAATATTGAGCATGACTAATCTTCTGCTCTTCAGCGAGGACACCACCCATGGAAACTTCATGGGATATAGGACCAATGAGTGACTTGGTAAACCACTCAGTCAATAATTGATTAGGAAGGGGAACTTTAATTAATCGTCTTATCCTCCTCCACTCGTGAATATGACCGGAAATGTGAGTAGATGAGGATTATTTAAATGAGCTCAAAATTTTGATTCCTGTCTCATATCAGATCGATAACTAGTAATGTGTTAAAAAATACATATCTAAGGTGTTGAAGTCATTGAAGAATCCTCATGGAAATTAAATATACCATTTGTCTGTTGAACCCGTCAGATTTCGTTGGAAAAGATGCAATCTAATGGAGTCATACATTAAGGATTTGGATGAACACCAAAGATGGAAAGTCATGACATGATTATTTGGGTCTTTCCCTAATCGACCATCAAACTTAGGAATGTGTGATGGTAACTTGGAAGGTATGACCGACCAATAAGGAGAATGAAAGGTAGGATTATTCAAAATCCTAGATAAGTCAGGTAAATCCAAAGTAGCAAGAAACGACAGTTGTCGGTTCACTTGAGGAAACTAGTAATTCTGAGGAGGTAATACCGTAGGTATACCAGTAGGACCATAAGTAGTCTATATATAGTTAGGGTCTTGTCAAATTCGGTGGTGGAGGGTTTTGAGTCAAATAGCCAATATGAGTTGGTTGATTGGGTAATCTTCCTTGGAAAGGAGCATTATACTGAAAACCTTGACCTCGGGTAGGATTCATAGAACCTGGATATGGTTTCCCCAGATTAGGGGGTACAAATAATTAACTTGAGGCGGTTTCCCCCCAGGTGGTTGTTGATTTCCTTGGAAAGGAAAATTCCAAGGTTGATACTATAATCTAGGGGTATACTTACCTTACACTAGTTTATGACCCCCAACTCTAGGTTCCCCCCCAACTTGAGGTTGACCCCCAACTTGATATGGCCCCCCAGCTTGAGGTTGAACTCCAAAAGGAACTTGAAAACCAAAAGAAATAGAATGACTTGTGCCTCCAATTTGATTAGAGCTACTGGGTCCAAGACGATTAGATCCTCTAGGTGAAGGTGGAGGAAAAATACCAGGCCCCCTTAAAGATAACCTGGGTAAGCGTAGGAACAAAACTACTGGCAACATTATACCCAGGAGGAACAAAAAGATTACCCCCTCCAGATGGATTCTGGTTTAGGATTAACAATGGAAGTTGTTGTAGGAAAATCTCCTTGTGGACAGGTAGAGTGCCTCTAAGAGCTTGACCCTAACTCTAAGACAAAAAATGATTAACGTGGACACTGACTTCCTTTCAAATCTATCTAAACTAACACATGAGAAGGAAGGATGACAAAAGTACCTTGTTATCGACGTTTGTCCCTGCACGCTCCGAGTTGCGCTCCAATCCTTTTCTCCTCGCTGAGCTCTGTAGACAAACAAGATACAACCACTTCCTACTCTATTGATATTAGCTTGAAAACAGATCTATCAATTAATGATAAGTTCATGTGACATTAGACACAAACTAGAAAAAAACAGGCCAAGCATGTCATATTAATGAGAATAACGACAGGAATACTTACAATCGTATATGCGAATGTGACAGCTTCATCGAGTCCTCTTCGTCTAACCCTTGCCTGAAAGATCCACAACCTGGATAGCAACAGCTTCACTGATCACTCTCTTTTGGTTGACTGTGAGTTTCCTCCAAGATCATAAGTTTCATACCCACAGTTCTTCCCCCTTTCCACCATCATAGATCCTACTTATATAGGTTAAGAGGAGCTTAACCTCTTGAGTTATCTTTAGAACAAGTTGGGAACTTCCTCCTTAGATCAGGGATCTCTTGATGAAACCAAGAATTCGAACACAACTGCCTCCTAATCTCGAAATATCCTCCCCTTATTCTCCTCAACGGGCCAACTACTGCCTTAGATTAGGCAGTGCTCCCTTAGAAGGGGCATCAGAGCGTTTTAGCGCTCCTTGGTAAGCTTTTGGGGAGTGCCAACACTTCCAAGATGAGCAACGCTCCTTCAGAGGGGTCAGGGGAGAATTATAATGCTCTCTGAAGCCTTGTAGGGGAGCACCAACACTCCTAGAGCTGATATAGGGGAGCGCTCCCCCTCAGAACCTTTGTTTCAGAGCTCTCTTCAGGTGTTAAGACTTATTTGACTTCAGTAAACTAGTTCTCCTTCTTCAAATCAAGCATATGAGACGCTATAAGTGTCTCCTTAGTGTCGTCGACATGGTAGTATGTTCGAACATCATTTGCAACACTTGTAACCAACTTGCGACACTTGCGAAAGTTGTAAGGAAGATGCGGCACTTACGACAATTGAGAGGAACATGCGACACTTATCCAACTGAGTAATTTTGACATGTAACATATTTCCCCCTAAAGTATGAAGTTAGAAGATGTCAACTGATAACTGAAATACTTTGTAGACATCCAAGCAAGGGTATAGACTTGGAGAACCTGATAGAAACTGCACACAAACATCCAACAAGTATTATGACATAATTCAAAACCCAAGGCAGGCATACCTATGCTTGGGTGATCAAGACTTAGCAGGATATGGCCGCCATAAAATACACTGCGGATCCATAATTGTATCGATAAAAAGGTATAGCCACCAAAGATACAATGTGGATCTATACTCTGATGACTCGGACTGATCGTAGCCACGAAGAATACACAGTGGATCTACGAGATGACAAGACATAGCCACGACCAATACAAAGTGGATCTATGTTACAGTGTATGTATTCTTTGTCCAATAGAAATTCCTTCACAGCCTAGGCAAAGCATAGATCAAAGTGATTGCTCAACCCAGGGTCTTCTTACCCATCCCAATATGGCACGAATCTGACCATGCAAATAGATGTCTTGATGTCGAACATGGCAGAAACCACTCGATTACTGGTCAATGGTGTGAATCGTTAACAAGTGCGAGGGATATCACCATTAATGTCAATGATTCCCAAGGTACCCTAGTACATTCCAGTGAATGTGAATAGATGAGCTGAAGTCGAACACCCATGGAATCATTTGATCAGAGGTTAGTGATGTAAACCTACTGTCAAATGTGAGGAGGCCTGCCATTGAGGCATGCAGGTCCCAAAGTACTAACTGGTTTCTAAGTATGATTCCCGAATAATGTGTTGAAGTCGACAGGAATGGACTCGTCGAGGGAGGGCCTTGATGTATCCCCCATAAATGACACAAAACTGACATAGAGATGTAATTGGCAGATCAAATGGACATGGACTGACACAGGTTTTGAGGCAAGATACTTGGGATGGCTGACTCTAGAGGCAGATACTTCCCTTGAACACTGAGGCACAACAACAAAACATGACATGTACCAAGACTATGCAATGGATACTGTGACTTGCTTCGGGTGACCCAAAGGAGTGAAAGGAACTCAAAGGATTGGCTCAGTGTAGAGGTTCAGCGGATTATGATATGTGCAAAGTGACAAAGTGTCGTGTTCAAGGGCGACTCTAAGAAGTGATGGATGATGTTCTCAAGAGACTGCTTGGC
>JZKD02S1645249.1:139703-151758 GCA_000966675.3 Picea glauca
ATAAGAATTGGATAAATACATCACCACCTAATTGCAATAAAATTTAACATTTATTTTAGGTATGTAAGATTATATATTCGACGACATTCAACCACATTTCCATAAAATGATATCAGCAATATCCCTTTTTACTAACCTGGCAAATAAATAATAATCACATTACATCTTGGGTGTTATCAATGCAATAAAATTACACTATCCTTACCATAATGCCTTAACAACATCACGTTTTATATTAAAATGACTTGCAAATAAAATAATAATCATTGTACTTCTTGTATGTTACCAATGCATTACATTATAAAAACTTCCCATAAGACCAATTGACATTTCAATTTATACTATAATGACCTTGCAATAAATAATAATAAAATTTCATTTCATGTGGTCTAACACTAAAGCTATAATTTATTTTAAGTTGCACATAACCATTCCCTTATATTTCAACCTATATGTTACAGTAGCGATATCATTACACATTATACCATTTTATAATGTTTATTACAATACAACTACAACAACAGTACAATAAGGCAGCCATATCATTACATGTCTTTTGCAATAACCGTGCAATTGATTGATAATAAAATTGATTTGTTATGTTTTAAACACCAATACTGCATCTTAGTTGATAACGCAATAATCATTACTATTACATAAACCAACAGTCACTAGTCATTACATGCATGTTACAGTAGCAATTTAATGCCATAACTATACAATCACGCTACTATACCCGTTCTGTATCAAGCGAAACCAGCGGCCCAACCAACTCTGCCAAGACAAGGATACTATCAGCAACAAGGTAGCAAGAAACTCACGGCTGGTGTGTATGTCAGAAGTTAATGGCAACTAAGGGTGCATGTCAGAAATCACAATATCAAAGGCAACAGTCGAAATGGAAATTTGTCTTGGCCGCGTCTTAAGTAATTTGGGCAATAAGGATGATCAATCGAGAGGTTGTCCGCATTCAACGCTAGTTCTCAACCCAAAAGTGCTACTACCAGGCACCCAAAAACGTAGAGGGTTTAAATAAAAACTCGGGGTTCAAAGGGTAAGACGCAGGTGAGTTTTCCCAGAATAATATTCCTCCATACTTAACTCGATGTGCCAATTTAAGTAGGAGTTGAGCAACTCAGAAAATGTCCAGCGTTGACGTGGATTCAGATATTTGGTTCGAATAAAAAAATTTAGACGCTGGAAAAGCAATGTAGATATTGGAAATACAATCTATTCGATCTTGAAATAGAAACGTAGAAATTGTAACGTAGGGAAACAAAGTCAATTCTACAGTTGTCGTCATTAATATTTTTGTTCAACCGACTGCATTCACCCAACAATGCCTAGGCCATTTCTGTTTACCCAAGGAAATTCGCTACCCGCCACACTGTCACTCATCATGAAATTTCACTGCCGAGCATTAAGACATCACAGCCTGGTAAAAAAAGGTTTTGTTGTGTGTTAAAAGTTAAGGGTAAGGTGGATACGTTACAGTCCCATAACTGACTAACCAAGGGTGAGAGTTCGCAGAGTGAGAAATGGTAAGTCACCACGAATGTAAGACGATGGGGGTATGGCATAGGGCTGGCTCTGGTCCACAAAAGAACCAATCTCAGTCCGAACTGTGCCAGAGACAAGTAAGGTTTCTTCAAGAATAAAAAAAAACACAAATTAAAGCCAAAAGCAAACGCGCCCGAGGGTGACTAAGTTTCCTGAACCATGCTCCATCTCTAATCCAACAAGCCATCCATCATTACGTTACCCCCAAGGGCAACAAAAAAACGTTGTAGCCTCAATCAATGACATAGGTGTAAAGCGCATGATGGAACGCCAACACCACGCAGGGAAGGGGACGAGCAGAAACAAAGTTTCCAAAACTAAGTTACAGTAACAATTACCAACCCAAATTCCAGTAACACTCTCAGTACCCCATTACAACGAATTGGATAGAATGGGAGTTTCTTCAGTAATCAGACTACAAGGATGAATGCCGGACGAATCATTCAACGAAAATGTCTGTAATAAAGAGGGGACATAATGAAATCAATTATTTTTTATATCTATTAAAAACAGAGGAAAAACTTTATTTATAGCGGTAATTAACATCAGTAACAAATTTCATTATCTGAGTTTTTCAATAGCTATTTAGTTGTAATTTATCCCCAAGAAAACCATAGAATATAAATCTGTACATGATTTCAACAGTAATACTGTATCGCATGAGAATTTAAAATAAAAACCACAGTTACAACAGTCATAATTGTGATCGCCGGGTAAATAAATAAAAATACCCAAACAATCTAATTACCCCGATATACCGATCTCAGCAAGCCGTAATGCATTCTAGTCTACTAAAATATAAATCATACCATTGCCTTATCGCCTGCCTCGAAGGACATCCACGCTCTCCGTGCCGCTCCCGCTCACCGACCATCGAGACCTCATCGGTACCTCCCAGCCAATCGCTAGGGGTACTTTGCTTCCCCCTTAGCCCCCCGAGCCACAAAGGGGCCACACACTATCCAGATGGTACGTCTAGCTCCCATCTTGCCTCGCAAGGCCGAGATACCACTCCTATCCAAGCTGGGAAAACCCAACTCCCCACAAGTAATCAGTCAAGTCACAAATCCGACAACGTAACGTTATGCTAACAACCGATCCCCTTCTTCCTCGTCTTCCCTTTCTTTTATAGAGTTTTTAGAACCTCCAAATTTCCCTAAATCACATTTAAATTAAGTTTTAATAAAAATCTTCTAAATATTCTCCTTCGCACAAGTGTCGTCCATCCCCCTCTTTTCTCCAACAATTATTTTCTTTAAATTTATTAAATGTCTCATTTCCCTCACCCATCTAGAGTTGCTCCTAAATTTACTCCTAGGTGTTCCTATATTCCCTTTCAGGTTTAAATACTTTCCCTAGAATGAAGTTGCTAATTTAGTTCATTTTAGAAGGCTCTTAATTGCAGATTCCTTACTATGTTGACCTCGCTTTTTACCATAAGTTCCCCTCTTTCCCTTATTATGTTTCCCCCCATTCCTTAGTTTCCTAATTTTTTTTATTCCCTTCTTTCCCCTTTTATTAGGGCCAAAATGGCAGTTGCGCTATTTGCTCTTTTCCTTTTATTATTAATTTGAAATCTTTTTACACTTTCACAAGTTAAATAGTTTATTTCTTCTTTACCATTTAAAACCATGRATTTTAATTAAATTATTACTCTCTTCATTTTACCCCAAAAATTTATGAAGACTAAAACTATTAATTATTACTCTCTTCATTTTTATTTTTATTTTTATAGGGTCTTTTTCTTAAGGTTAAACAAAATTTTACCCTAGAGAAGTTTTAGACTTAGGACTTAGATTTGAATTGGGCGACAATTATTTAGGGAAGTGGTTTAAAGAATTTATTAATGTGTTAAAAGTCTTAGGGCCATCTAGGTTTGTTCCTTCATCAATATCAACGTAACGTGCCCTTCAGGACGCACCATGTGCTCCAAGGGTGCCACTCACCTCGTGTGTTTCTTTTGTGCAACGTGCCCTTTAGGATGCACCACGTGCTCCAAGGGTGCCACTCGCCTTCTTTGTTTCTTTTGCATGACGTGCCCTTAAGGATGCACCACGTGCTCCAAGGGTGCCACTCGCTTCTTGACTGATTGGTAGACATCAATAACCCCTGGAATCAACACTGCACTAGGTGAACTTGTGGGAGACTAAGGGTTTCTAAGGAATACGGCCCCCGTCTTATTACACGCCCCTTAGAGTCATCATGAGCGACTATCGCAGTTTTCCCTCACGGCATCATGGATCCTCTCGATCTAGGTAATCGCTAAGCTATAGTTCGAGCCACAACGGGAGTGCTAGTAGGCTATGGCAGGGATGTTGTCCACACCTCTCCCTCAACCTCTCTGGAAATCGTGTGTGGCCCCTTTACTCCATATGTGAGTTTGGTCGGCAAGCTATCGTCAGCCTGCATCATCAACAATCATGTCAGAACAAGTCCACATCATATAATCAAATCAATGTTATATCACAGTAAATAAATCAACCCAAATAGCACACTCCCTGACTCAATCCGGAGTCCAAGGGGTTCCATCGATGCCTCTGCATCCTCAAGGTCCAAAAAACCTGCACACTCAATAAAACTGAGTCAATAGCAACTGTCTATGTCAATGCAGTAAACATCATGTCATCAATCATAACACATCATAATCAAGGACAAGAGATTTAATATCATAATAGTTCAGATCACTTGCGAGAAAGTGTCCTCAAAGAATAAGTTTTCTCAGTGCGCCAGAGCAGGATGTTACATAATTATAATCATTAATTAATATATTTGGGGTGTTACAATGAAAATGATGGAGGAGGAGGATTTGAACCCCATAAGTTCATATTTGGAAAGGCATTTTGTGACCTTACAGTGTAATTCACATTAAAATAAGTTTGCAAGCGCAAATTCGACCACATAATCCAAATCATTATATATTTCATTGTCAAAGGAGGAGGTTTCAACAATGGAGGCCACATGGAAGGTCAACACCTTAAAAAACATGAGACCTAGAATATGGTCCACAACAATGATGCTCTAGAGGGTGCACCTCGTGACTTATAATTTCATGTTTTGAAAGTCTAAAACCTGGATCTCTTTTATGAATCAAACCGAAAAATNGTTGTCCACACCTCTCCCTCAACCTCTCTGGAAATCGTGTGTGGCCCCTTTACTCCATATGTGAGTTTGGTCGGCAAGCTATCGTCAGCCTGCATCATCAACAATCATGTCAGAACAAGTCCACATCATATAATCAAATCAATGTTATATCACAGTAAATAAATCAACCCAAATAGCACACTCCCTGACTCAATCCGGAGTCCAAGGGGTTCCATCGATGCCTCTGCATCCTCAAGGTCCAAAAAACCTGCACACTCAATAAAACTGAGTCAATAGCACCTGTCTATGTCAATGCAGTAAACATCATGTCATCAACCATAATGCATCATAATCAAGGACAAGAGATTTAATATCATAATAGTCCAGATCACTTGCGAGCAAGTGTCCTCAAAGAATAAGTTTTCTTAGTGCGCCAGAGCAGGATGTTACATAATTATAATCATTAATTAATATATTTGGGGTGTTACAATGAAAATGATGGAGGAGGAGGATTTGAACCCCATAAGTTCATAATTGGAAAGGCATTTTGTGACCTTACAGTGTAATTCACATTAAAATAAGTTTGCAAGCGCAAATTCGACCACATAAGCCAAATCATTATATATTTCATTGTCAAAGGAGGAGGTTTCAACACTGGAGGCCACATGGAAGGTCAACACCTTAAAAAACATGAGACCTAGAATATGGTCCACAACAATGATTCTCTAGAGGGTGCACCTCGTGACTTATAATTTCATGTTTTGAAAGTCTAAAACCTGGATCTCTTTTATGAATCAAACCGAAAACTTCCTTCAAGGAATTGAATTTTCCATTGGGTTGAGGAAAGAACCCTCTACGAGCCAAGAGAATCTCAATAGACGAGTTGAGGCCATCATTTCCAAGGTGAAAAATGACATAAAGTTGTAGAGGGAATATTTTTTTTCTCTTTACATGGGAATGGTGAATCGGGGATTAGTATGAATGTAAGAACTTCTTTGTTATAATATGCTAATAATTTGTAATTAATTTGTTATTTTTAATTGTAGCACTAAATGTGTGGGTTGTTTAATTCATTTAGTTTTTCATCAATTGCATGATATATTATTGATCTGCATTTTCATTTTGGCAACACACCTCATGATCCAGGAGGATCTAGAATGCTCAAAAGTGATCCAAGAGGTTCCAAAATACTCAACAATTGATATTCTCGAATTATTTTTAAAACTAATTCATTGCGTAGAGCTTAGTGATACCTTTTCAATGATGTAAAAATTGCCTCAAATAGAGTTCGTATGAAGAAGTTATGGTCGATCAAAGTTTGGTCAAAATAGGTCAAAAGTCAAAGCATGGGTGCCACGTGGAAAGCCCACAGGATACCATGTGGCTTGTCTGTATAGGTCCATAAAATTGACAGATTATGTCATGATGATGTCAACATGGTGACGTGGTAGCATGATAGGCTACCATGTGTCACCTGGAAATGACATTTTTGGGGGTCCATGTGGACTAATAAAAGAGTGCCATGTGTCATCCATATGGATGATGTGGAATCCATACAATGATGTGGTAGGTAAAGGTGGAAGGTGACTGGATTATGAGGTGGAAGATCCATACAATGACATGGAATATAGGTGGACCAATGATAGCATGACACGTGGACCAATCAGAGAGTTCCACGTGGCACTCTCTGATTGGCCAATAATGGCTAAGCGAGAATAAAATTTGTTGGTTTGGATGGGATTCTATCCCATGACCTATGGGGGAATATTCCCAATATATTCCAAGGACTTATAAAATATTCTCTTACCAATGCACCACATGTGCTAGTTGTTACAACTAACAAACAAATAATATTTAATACTAAACCAATTTAGCCCGAGATTTCGATTGGTGGTTTGGTCGAACTAGGCCTATTTAATGGGTACGAAAACCAATTCCTGAAACATGGATTTGCATGCCATATTTGAATGTGTGTTATTGAAATTTGTTTTAGGTGCATATTTCCTCGTTTTACATGCAAGCGGTGTCACTACTTTTGGGTTTGTCTCATTTTGTGTGCCATAGAGTTCTTTGAGGAAGGTATAGAGTGTTTATACTCATTTTTCTTAGAATTTCGAGAAGAATTTGATGGTGATGTTATTTTTGTGTAGAATTTCTTTGTATGAAAGTATTATCTCAGTTTTCCATGTATGAGACCCATAGTCTCGTTATGCATGAAAAAATGTTTTTTTTCACACATGTTCAGAACATAGCAAAAAGGGATTTTTTGGCAGCAGAATTTAAGTGTCCTAAAAAAATTGGTATTTTTAAGTTCATTCATTGTAATTTTGGCATTTGATCATTAAATGAGTGGTCTCACTGATGGAAAAGGGACCCATACACGTAGCCCAAGATGGGTGAACTCTGTTAACAAATTTTTTATGTGCCATTTGAATTGTTGTTGATCTTAATTTATTTCATTTCAATATTTTATTTATGCAAGTTGTTCATCATTGTTATTGAAGTTTATGGATAAGTAAGACTTTGATATGTTAATTGTGAATAATCAAATATGATCTTCATTTCCTGAATCTGGTCAGATGTTAATGTTTACTTAACAAATTTTACATCTGAATATTTTCAGGTCAAGTTGGCATCAGAGCCGGTTTTGACGTGTATTTTGCAAGTGAATTCTTACAAGTTCCAAATCCAAGCAAGGTGATGGCAAGATTGAAAGTTATAATCCTAAAATTGGTTCAAGGAGCTTCACTCGGAGAGGAAATATGGATTCACCAAGAAGGTTGGTTCTTTATGAATCTGAATATTATCTCTTCGAGGAATTTAATTTGATGAAGGCCATGGTGGAAGAAATGTACGAGGATCGAAAGAAGGCCAAGGGAGAAAGAACATCAGTAAAAACTAAAAAATTTAAATAAGAAGGCGAAGGTGAATAACCTCCATACACTCCTTTGTCCCCATCATAATCATCATCATCGTCGTCTTCTTCTTCTTCTTCTTCTTCTTTCGACAAAAGTGAACATTCTTCTCATAAGAGGTAAAAACATTCTAAGAAGTCTTCTCAATCTTATGATTTGTCTTTGTTAAAGCTAGATGTAAAGTTTGATTTTCCTATTTATTATGGAGAGTTGAAGAAGAGAAGTTGGATAATTGGGTCAAACATATTGAACTACATTGCTGGGTACAAAAAATCATACAGGACACTTCAAAGATATAGTTGGATACTCTTCGCCTGAGTGACACAACCTTGATATGGTGGGAGAGTCAGACACAAGTTGATCTTATTCAACATGGTAAAACAATATCTTCTTGGATTGAATGTTTTGTTGCATTAAGCAAGAAATTTTATCCATTATCTTATATGAAAACATCAATGATTGCTTGGAAACATCTAAGAAAAGGAAAAAGCTAAAAATGTTCAAGCTTATACACATGAATTTAAGAGGAAGGTGTTGTCTTTGGGAATTCCATTACATACTCCTGAGACTCTTCTAAATTATATCGATGGTATGCATCCATATATTCACCATATTATATTGATGTTTATTCCTACTAATATTGATGAAGTATCAATACAAGCTACTCATCTTGAGGCCAGCAAAGGAAATTTTTTTGTTGAAGACGAATTAAGTGAGCCATATGAATTCGACGAAAGAGAGAAGAAGTCTACAAGTTATCACTGTGAGAAGAAAGGAAATGATGAGAAACATTGTTGGAAGTTGCATCCAGAATTGAAACCAAATTTGGCTCAGCATAAGAAGGGTAAAGAGAATACCATGACCATATTTCAAGACCTTGGATCAGATTCTGAGGATGAAACTAAGGTTACAACTATGGGCATCAAAGGTAAATATTTTTTTGTGAGTTTTAGTTCGTGTACGTCTTCTGCAAAGGCTAATGTAATTCCTGATGGAAGGAAAAGAAAATAACCGTTTCATTTACAAGTTATCTCAAAGCATACTAATATTGATACACTTTTTGATAGTGGATCACAAGTAAATATTATTTCAGAGCAAGTTGTTCAAAGTTTGGGATTGCAAACTAGGTCTCATATGAGATCGTATCCTTTGGGATGGATTTGTGATAATTCTCAGGTACACATAACTAATCAATGCAAGTTATGGTTTGTGATCACATCTAGTTTAATTAATGAGGTAGAGTTAGATGTGCTTCCACTAGGCATTTGTGGGATGGTTTTGGTAAGTCCATACTTGTATGACATGATGGTCATTTTCTACAGGGAACAAAACAAGTATCATCTTTTCAAGGATGGGATTGATTTCAATGTGAGAGCTCATCAGATGAAGACTAATTTTACAATTGTCACTACAGAGCACATGAAAATTCTAGTTAATGCTAGTATCCAGGATTCAAATTTACAACCTATAGTTGAAAGTAAAACATGTCCTTTGGTTGATGGTGTTCCTATTAAGAATGAAAAATATATTGATGGTTCATTCCATTAGCAACAAGTATAATCTTTTCAAGGATGGGATTGATTTCATTGTGAGAGCTCATTGGATGAAGACTAATTTGACAGTTGTCACTACAGGGCATGTGAAAATGTTAGTTAATGCTAGTATCCAGGATTCAGATTTACAACCTACAGTTGAAACTAAAACATATCCTTTGGTTGATGGTGTTCCTGTTAAGAAGGGAAATTATATTGATGGTTCATTCTCTTTCGCATCTGTATATTCAGTTTTGTTGTTCATTTTATTACTAATCAGTGGAAAATGGTTAGCTACTGCAATAATCAATGGAGGAGTTTGTGAATTTAAGAAAATGGTTAACTTGGTCAACGATGTCATTTCAATATTTGTTATCATTATAATGATTCAGGCACTCATTATCCAAGAAGGATGGATGGATGATACTAGACAAATGAGGTGACAATGTCCTCACTTCATTTTTGAATGATCCATACTTTTGGAGGTCAAAAAGTTATTTAGTGGGGAGCTGTGATCTAGGAGGATCCAGAATGCTCAAAGGTGATCTGGGAGGATCCAAAATGATCAAATATTGATATTCTCAAATAATTTTTAAAACTACTTCATTGCGTAGATCTCAGCAATAGATTTTCAACAACACATAAATATCGCTTCAAGCAAAGTTCGTATGAAGAAGTTATGGCCAGTCAAAGTTTGGTCAAAACATGTCAAAAGTCAAAGAAGGGGAAGTTAGGTTACAATGGAAATATACAAGAGATCATGCAAGTGGATTTCTTATCGTTTCAATGTGTTATTTGATTTTGCAAGTGGTGGGATACCTTCAACCGAAGACATGTAAAGGAAGATCATGATAATGGGATAATATGTATTAACTCTAAAAGCATGTGGGCTAAAAGTAAGGAGCCTTATGTTTTCTAAAAACATTGCAACCAAGTGTTTATTTACCCATATGTGTTGGATGAAGACTAGTGGGTTGTACTGAGACACGATCCTAGATGTAAACATCTTTTAGAGAACAAAAATGTTACAATGCCAAACAAGGAAGATAATTAGAGTGATGGCAATGAAGACTGATTTGTAAATGATTTATTTGAACATTTATATTATGTATGTGTCATTTTATTATGGGTATCTATAATGGCCAATTATGTTTCTTTTTCTTCATTTTAGAATTATGTTGGATATGAAATGTTAACAACCATTTACAACCAACATATTGAAAACACATTAAATGTACAAGCATAAGATGTGGTTTTGATATATTTTTATTGTCAAATTTATGGTTTATTATAGAAAATTCATGTTGTATTGTATTAACATATGTTTATGTTAATATTTGAAATACTAAGAATTAACTGAGACATCACAAAGTAGGTATAGTAGTAAATATTTGTTTTAAATTAACTTTTATTTAACAAAACAAGGAAGATATTAAAAAATATTCAAACCTAAAAAAAAATCTTGTTTGAAAAAATAAAAAATCAAATAAATATATATTTACTTTGATGGAACTTCTAAGGATAATTTCAAAAAAATAACTTCTTGCAACATTTATGAGTTCCGAAATCACACTTGTGGTGTTGGCATTACCAACTTCTATGGAATTCCCAACCTTAACTAGTGCAACTATCTTGGCCTTCACATATTCCACTCCATCATTTAGTTTTATGATCATATAAACTTATTGTAATCATTATTTTTACATTCTCTTTGAAATAAGTGTCAATATAGGAAGGAGATAAAAATTGTAGATCCTAGTCAAAATCAAGAAGAAATTTAATGATCCATATTTATCTAAAAGTATAGAAACATTTGTCAATTTTACTAATTCTTAAAATACTGATTATAAAATGTTGGGTGATATTGTTTGTTAATACAAGATTCATAAAGTTTGTATTAGAATAAAAAATTGTGAAATCATTTCATCCAAAGTGTATAGATCAAAATGCATTATTATTCTCTATATTTAGTATTTTAAATTTAATTGAATAAATTTTGTATATTATAATATTTGGATAATATAAATTAATAAAATCTTTGGAAAAATGGAATATAATAAAATATAATAATTGTGATTTTAGTAAACAATTATATTATAACTTTGTCTTGTAATCTTTGAATAATAAAAATTAAAAAAATAACATTATTATTACATCATCATCACAATAATTATGTTATAATGTTATTATTATTATAATATATGAAAAAGACATAAATATAAATCACAATCATTTCACTCATCATATTTAAGTATTTTTGTTTCTAAACATGTTTAATCAACATATTGTATATTGTTGGACAACAAACACTTTACATTGAAGAACAATTACACATTATATGACATTAATGGTTATAACTTTTTGCAATCGCAATCCAAATTAAATCATTTCATAAAAGTAAATTTAAACATTATTTGGCAACTATAAATTTAAATGAGTTATACATCTCAAATTTAACTCAAAAACAAAGAAATCTTTAACAATGTTTGTCATTAGTATACTCATAATACATATTATAAATCAAACAAAAACAACCACAGCATTATACGAAAAACATAATATACATGAGAGATATACATATCAATATACATGTCAAACATACATCTCAACAAAATATGTAATAAATATGTCATACATACATATCAAGTAAAATATAAAACAATCAATATACATGTCAATTAGTACCACTACTAGCTAGGTCCACCGCTAAAGCCAGATGCATCAATATCTTTGCTACCAGAGGTAGACACTACTACATATTGTAAAAATTCCGACGTTTTATTTGCAGCGTTATGGACAAAATTGTCCATATTGTCGCAAAATAGAGTAAATTTATAAGAAAAAAAAATCATGTTGCCCGATAACGTCGCTCTTGACACGTTGACGTCTCTCTTGCCACGTTAACGTCGGTCTTGCCACGTTAACGTCGCTCTTGCCACATTTTCCACTGGAACGTCTCTCTTGCCA
>JZKD02S1645260.1:0-14089 GCA_000966675.3 Picea glauca
GTTTTGGTTTTTTTTCAAAAAAAAAATTATTTAATTTTGTCTAAAATCCGGTGAGAAAGTGTTGGATTTGCAGATTTGAGTGGCTAAGTTTGTATAATCCTAGTGTCTCAATGGTTTTTCAACGCGTTGAATTCATTTATGCATTCAGAAATGAATTTAAACAACAAAAAATTGTGATTTGGTTCATATTTATGTCATCAGATTCTGACAAAAAACCCAAAATGTAGAACAGTTAGACAACGTCTTACATTATTAAGGAGTCATAATTGTCACTAAAGACTACACAATGTCAAATTCTAGAACTATTATGGCCATATTAGGTGGGGCATTGTCTTTTTTCTTTGGGGCGATGTCCAATTTTCAATAGTGGCTTTAGGAATGGTGATGATGAGTTCTCATTATTCGTTGTTCTTTTTTATGGGATTTGGAGATTTTTCTACCTTTAGACTTGGGATCAAACCAATTGGCTGTCACTATAACCCAAGAGTATATATTAGTGTTAAACATGGAAACTTATCATTCTAATGGGCAGGAGGAAGAGGAGGCACATTGTATTGCCTTGATAACCCAAGAGTATATATTAATGTTAGACATGGAAACTTATCATTTTAATGCGCAGGAGCAAGAGGAGGCCCATTGTATTACCTTGCTTGGCATTCATGAAATGCAACTAGCTCTATACCTAGAGCGTCGTTTAGATCTTTGAAATTGGGCTAAGATCTCAATTAATATATGAGATAAAAGTATTTTTAATTATAATTAAGCAATAGTGGCCCACACCATATAAAAATTGGGCATAATTTTGGAAGAGGCATGAATCCCGATGTTTGGTTGTTTATTATATTATAATACTCTGGTATGGTATGTGTTGTGCTTGTGCTCATTTTGAGGGTGGGTATGTTAGGTGTTTTGTATTGGGTTGTGGAGGTTTATGGGTAGGTATTTCAAGGGTTTTGTATTGCATTGTGGTTTTTTTCTATTAGTTTAGTGTGTTTGTGATTAATCAGAGTTTGTTTCATTGAGGCAAGCATAGAAGAGTTTTAACTCTATCAAATCCTCGTGAGGACAAAGGGTGGTCTTGTCATGCATGGGTAGATTTAAGCATAAGGTTGGAATGATCTCAATGTTGGTCATGGCTATAAATTCACTTTTCAATGAATTAACAACAAATATTACCAAAATTGGCACGAGAGACCAAATTTCTTGAGTCTAGAGTAGTAATGCAACATTAAGTCAATTAAGCACAATAGACCAAATTTCTTGAGTCTAGAGTAGTAATGCAACATTAAGTCAATTAAGCACAATTAGATACACTACAAATGGAAAATAATCATTTGATGGGAATAAGATTTCCTATTGCCTAGGTCAATTCCTTACCTTGTTAGTGGCCCTTTTCCCCCTAATTGATCTCTAAGATTTCCTCCCCATGTCGATGAAGTGCACTAACCATTAGTGACATGTACTTTAGGGCTCCTTGACACTAATTGCCTACTTGGAGAACCTCCCCACATATATGCTAGTGGAGTCTATCCTTAGGGTGTGATCCCTCTGTCATGTGTATCTAACTCTCTTCCACACCCAATTGGTTGTTGTTGAGGTGGGAGTTACATCCATGTTGTTTAGGGTGTTAACCCCCAATGCGTCAAGGATTCCACTATATGGTTGAGATTAGACTACCACTATAAGAAAATAAAATAAAGGCAACCTTGAATGAGACCAATTACATCTATTTACAAAGATGCCATTTTCACCAAAAAATCGTAAATTCGATGTTAATTGAGATGCATCTAAGCACGTTAATGGCAATTACCAAGATTACATCCCCATTACTGCTCATTGTAACACCTATAGTAATGTCCAATTCAACATCATTCGTTCATGGTACCACCCATTTTAACATCCAAATAAATTTCCATTCTGATGTCCATAAAAGACTTCAAATGAAACATTCATACCAACATCCACAACGATGCCCAAATAAATGTCTAAGATGTATGTGGAACAAAAATGCATTTGATTGGAACTCCAAAATTAAGGATGCAATAACATCCACAATGACATCCAATCGTAAAACAATGATTTTGATGCAATAACATCCCTTAGTAGCTGGCAATCTCACACCAAAAAATATTTCCTTCCTAGTTTTCCAATTTTAATGAATTCTAGTAGTAGGTTAGCCAATGCATAGTGTTTAATAAAAGCACAAAAAAAGGTCTTGAGCTTTGAATCTCTCTATAATTGAAAGGGACCACAAAGAGTAGACTCATGCATAAACCCAGAAGAAGTGGCAGCGGGTAGTTGGTGGAGAAGTGGGCCTAATTGATAGGGTCAACTTTAATTATTGAATTTCAAAGGAGGCGCAGGGCTTATAGAAGGAGCAATTGTATTAATGGGAGGACAATGCTCGGTAACTCAAGAGCAACTTGGAGACTTATGTTGGGAATGTGTTATATTTTTGCATGGTTGTCTCCACACATTGTTCATATGCATCGGGGGGGTTGCAAGGGAGCCCAACCAAAGCCCCCATGCTTGAGGGTTTGGGGGAAGAGCCCTTGAAATTTTTTATTTGGGTTGTTTTTTGTCCATTTTTTGCTTGTTTTGTGCTTTTTGGCCAACGATTTTTCATCCCATTGTAATTTAATCCCAGTTAAAGGATTAGGGTTGTAACCTAATTCAGATAAAGGGATTAGGTTTTTGGATGTTGGAAAATACCTAAATATTGTGTTATGTATAGTCAAGTTAATACAATGAAGAAGAGAGAGGTGTGGCTCTAAGTTTTGTTGGTTTTCCCAATTAAGGGTTTCAAGGTAAAACTTTTTGCATTGTGTGTATGCCATTGTTATTCTTTATATTTTGCTTAAGATTATGTATGCATTGTTTCACTTCAAAGATTTCAAACTTACAACTTAAGAATATATAGAAGGATGTTCAATTGCTCATAAGGTTTAAGTGAAGTTTTGCAATGGAGTCTTGTTAAAGCTTAGAGGGGTCTTGGTGATAGCTCAAAGGAGCTTGTGGGATAGAGGTGGTGGATTTGTAGACTTGAATGAATGTCATTACAATGTTGTGGAGCTACATTAATTAAAGGTAACAAAGTGCATATCCATAAAGGGATGTGATTAGATCCGCAATGATGTGTTTTGTGGTAAAGGTAAAAAGTCCATATGCCTAGTAATGTAAATTTGGCATCATTTTGTTTGTATAAGCATGGTGATAAAGAAACAAAACTACTAAGCATGTAATGTAACATCATATTGGGTTGAATGAAACACAAAGTTATTCAACTTGTCCATTGCATTTGATATAAGTATTTTTTAACTAAACCTTTTTTATAATGATACATGTGTTTGGGTGTAGTAGTTACTACTTGTTTCTATTAAAAGTAAGGTTTTAGTTCTGGAAATACACACACACACACATGTATGTGCGTGCGTGTGTGTGTGTGTGTGTTTGTATTATTTGTAGTTAGTAAACTTCTATGAATTGTGCCTGTGTAATGGATGTTGCATTCACAACATTGATTTCATTGCTTCGTTATAAATCCTGAAAGGGTAGCCTATAGCTACCTTGTTTCCAATTGGCATCGAAATGTATCAAGTAGTCTGAAAGCATTGTCTCTATGTGTTGTGTGTTGTGCAATTTGCATTTTTAGGTCTTCAAGTTGTTTGATTTATTTAGTACCTTGATGGTGCTTGCATAAATTGGCAACAAAGTAGGAATAACTTGTAGTGAGGATAGCTCCAACCAAGGAGATTGTTGGGTAGAATTGTCAAGGGAGAGAGGCAACTCTAACATTAGGACTAGGTAGATGTTGTTCAAATATGCAAAGTGAGTGACTAGAAAGAGAGAAGAGCGTGGTATGTAGGGGAATAAATGTGAATTGGAGTAGGAGAGGTAAAAGGAGCGGGGACATAAAGAGATGTTGAGAGCCATAACAACAAGGTTAGATGTTATGAAAGCTTATAAAGAAGGGAAATGACAACAACATTAGATCATGATAGTGATGATAGTGTAAATGAAGAAGAAGAAGAAGAAACGGTACTTGAAGGATCTCAAAACCTTGAATATATGATAATAAGAATTATTTCAAGTTTGAAAGGAGGACTTAAAATGAATACCTAGACATATTTAGGGAACCTAAATCTAGAGGAATTGATTGATTGGATAAGTGAGATGGAGAAATTCTTCAAGTTTAAAGGAATTGGAGAGCTCGTAAGAGCAAGATTTGCATGCATGAAGTTGAAGGGGCATGCTTGTTTGTGGTAGGGTGAGTTGCAATTAAATCAACAAATCCAAGGAAAAGGAGAGATCAAGAATTGACACAAAATGGTGACCAAGTTGAAATGTAAGTTTTTTCCCATTGATTTTGAATTGAATTTCTTACATAGGTTGAAAAATTAAAACAAATGTGGACATCGATCAAAGAAAATACAAAAGCATTTTATAGATTGACTATAATTAGGTCAAGGCAAAACAAGGAGAGTCATGAGCCAATTGTCAGGTATGTGAATGAGTTGAGGTATCTGATTAAAGATGAGATTTATATGATGAAGTTTTGATTAGTAGCCGAGGAATATCAACTTGCATTGAGGGCTAAATGTTTTTAACAAGGAGACATCAAACCTTGATAAGGAAGAGAAACCAAACAACTAAAAGGAAGCAATCAAATGAGGAGAATAATGAAAAAGGTCGGTGAAAGTTGGAAGAGGAAACCATGGTGAAAGAGGAAGAGGATTTGGAAGAGGCTAGGGTAAATTTAGCAAATTTAATGGCACTTGTTTCAAGTGTGGAGCACAAGGAATCGAGCATGTGAATGCCCAAAGACCTCAAGCACCGGAAGAAAGAAAGATGCAAAATCACATGTTGTAGAGGAAACCAAAATTGTAGTTGAAAACCATGTAGTTGAGCAACTTGAGAAGGAACCCAAGGAAAGGAAGACTGCCTTTTGATCCAAGTGCAAAATAGGGAGAACATGTTGTAATTTGATAATAGATAGAAGTAGCATAGAAAAAGTTTAGTTCTATAGAGATCGTTGAAAAGTTAGATATGAAATGTATGCCACATCCCAATGCTTATCATTTTTCTTGGTTGTAAAAGGGACATATAGTGATTGTTTCAAAACAACTTAATAAATATTATTATTTGAGATTACCATGATGACATTTTGCATGATGTGATACCAATGGATGCTTATCATATCTTATTGGGAAGACCATGGTAGTCTCATCATGATGCATTACATGGTGGAAAAAGGAACACTTACCAATTTGAGAAGCAAGGAAAAAAAAATAGGTTACTTCCCATGAAGGACAAGAAGAAGAAAGACAACAATGTGATGTTATGGTTTGATTAAGAGAACCAAATCTTCTAAATATTAGCATGTGGAACCAGTAAAGGAAAGATAAATGAAGGTGTTGAGTAAAGGAAGGACAAACTCAATGAACTTGCTAAAGAAGATAAGAAATCATAGGTATGGATTCATATACAATCATACATGAATCAAGTAAAGAAGGTGAGCTACAACCTTGTATCTTGAAAGAAGTCATGGAGTTAGAAGTATCAACAATCAGAGAAAATGTTTACATGAAGAAATCTTCGAGGGAGGATCAACTTCCACATGAAGTATACAATAAAAACAAGAAAGGAAGATAGAGACATGCAAACATTTGGAAACATATGTCGACAATATGGAAAAGTACTAGCAAAGAGTTTGTAAGAAATGCCATGGGTTGTAGTACTAGCAAAGTTTGGAATATTTGGAAGGCCATAATTGGTGCTCTCTTTACCAATCCTCTAAGTAGGATGCTCACGTTCAATTCATTAGGAGAGCCTAATGTGAGAGCATCCCTGGGTAGTTGGCATCCTGAATCACCCAAAAAATATTTCTTTCTAGTTTTCCATTTTTGATGATTTCCAATAGTAGTTAATAAGTTCATAGTGTTTAATAAAGGCATCAAATATCCTCAAGCCTCATATTTCTTTATAACTAAAAGGGACCACAATGAGTAGACTCAATCATAAATTTAAGATGCCATTGATGACACTCCACGCGGCAGTTAGCAATTCATAGAGAAGTGAACCAAGTTGACATGGTCATCTTTGATTACTGAATTTCAAGAAGGCTTAGGACCTATAAAAGGAGATTATATTCATTCGAGGACAACTTGTGGTAGCTCAAGAGATTGAAGGCTCGTGGACATCTAAAAGGACATCCAATTCCTTAAAAGGTTTGATTGAAATTTGGAAGCAAAGTCTTGTTAAACCTCAAGTGGAATGTTTTTTTTTTTTAAATGGAACAAGGAACTATTTAATTAAAAGAGTTACATCTTTACCTATATAATGAGGCTTACAAAGTTTCATTCAATAAACTAGGAAGTGGCATTCTTGATAGAATTTATGCACATTTGTCTCTAGTCCAAACCTAGATGCTTAACTTGTACAAATGGCAAAATGACGAGGTATTTCGACTATACATTAACTTGAATGAGGGTCCATAGGAAGTTCCTTTCAGTGAAGTCCTTATAGATGAAAAGTGAGTTTTGGATCCCTAGGGATATGTCTCGCTTTGCCTCTTTTTCCCTTTGCTTGCGGTTGGCTTTCCTTCCCCATGTGAGTAGTGACAAGTTTCAAGAAGCTTTCCTTCTCAATTATCCTAATAAGGAGGAACTTCTAGCATTGACAACTTTTCCTTTCTCATTACACTTACGTTCCTCTCTTTCCTTTGTCATGATAGTTTTGGTCTCGACTTGGAAATTCTATTGCTTTACTACTATTTGTGGTTGGGTGTTTTGTTGTTATATTTCTACCCGTGAGACCTAGAATTCCACTTCCACTTCATATATGACTTCTAACTCTTTATGGTTCTTCTCTGCATTACTTGGGATTCCTAAGGGTTGTATACCCCCTTGAATCAATAATCCCCCTTGTCTTTTTTGGATGCCTCTAGATACGTGATTAGAGCTAGAGAGATCAACGATAGAAGATTTTGGTTCTAAAGCTAATATGGTTATTTTCTCTTGTTGATCATCACACTAAACATATTATGTTCATTTTGATTGTTGACATCTTTCAAGGACTTTAGATGACCTTTCATAGGAGCCAAATATGTTATCATTGGGACCTAATTTGGGAAATGCTTTGCAAAATGCCCTTATTTATCGCACGAGTTGTGTCTAAAGGGAATATTTATAATCAAGATATTGCCAATGAGACCATCTATCCAATGAGAAGATAATAGCCTCTAATAATCCTTTCTCTGGAGCTACCACCACACCTATGTGAACACAAGAAGATCGAATCCCTTTGGGCCCAACAATATCAATGAACTTCCTTCCCTAAGTTGTCCTCAATCTCCTTCGAAGTGGATTTATCCTAGAAGGCCAAAGACAGATGTGGAAGATGAAGCCAAACAAGGGAAATTGTGATTCTTCTACTACGTTGAAGTCTAATTACCATCAATTAAGGTATTATATTGTTTCCCATGAAATAGGGGCCGAATTGGAAAATGAGATTTATAGCAGAAACATTCATTGCTTTTAGAAATTTCATAGCAAAAACATTATGGCAACCCAAGATTAGAAAACAAAACCAAAGGAAAATAATGAATGAGGGTTCTAAACTTGCATGCCTAAATTCTTGGATTATATTTTCATGAAAAGGAGAGACCACATGCCTTCACAAGAAGTACACCTATCTCTTTCGGGACAACAAAATCATGATTTATGAATAGTTTCATAAACATAGAAAATGGCTAGGGAACTTAGGATAAAGGGATGGGTAGAAATGTAATATTATTATTTATACTTAGCTTCCTAAGCCCCCACTTTTCCCCCTCTCGTGGACTTATAGCCCCCTTTCTTTTTCCTTCATCATTGGCAACCTCAATGGTATTTATATTATAGTTCAATGTACATATTTACAAAGTCACATAAGTCTAGCTTATAACAATTTCATCATTACATACACATTCATAACCTAGGGGTCAAAACTTGGGTATTACATTCCCCCCTAGATTTTCACCATCCTCGGTGCACTATCAAAACTCTCTACAATGTCAAAACTTAAATATCAAAACTTTAAAACAAATGTGAGTATGCCTCCCACATAACATCCTCTAGCTCACATGTTGCCTCATCAGGATTGTAATGGGTCCATTGGATCTTTACCTTCCCTATGGCTCTATTTTTAAGTAAAGTGACCTTCCTGTCTAAGATGTACTCTAGTTGTATATGGGATTCTTCTTTCAGTTCCACCTAGATCAAAGCCCAATCAATGACATGGTTGGGATCATGCACAGACTTATTTACCAAAGATACTTGAAATACATTGTGAGAACTTATGTTAACATGCAATGTAAGCATATATGCAACAAGTCTCGTCCTATCTAGCATTTCAAAAGGTCCACAATATATCAACTTAGCATAACTTCCCAACTTTAAAGAACTTTACTTTGGTTTAACTTTCAAGAAAACATGCTCCTGAACTCTGAATTTCCTTGGTGTTATGCCTTTATTTATATATCTCTTTTTCCTATCGTACAATGCCTTCAAGTTCAACTTGATCTTGGCTACATGCTCTTCCATTTTCTTGAGCATCTTTGATCCAAGTACTACTCTATCAGCTAGGTTATCCCAACTTACTAGGGTGTCACATTTTTTGCCATACAAAGCTTCAAATGAACACATTTTCAGAGAGGTGTGATACCCATTATTGTATGTAAACTCCACTAAATACAAATATCCTCCCACTTAGATGGCATGTCCATCACATACATCCACAAAATATCTTCAATTACTTGATTAACTCTCTTTGTTTTCCCATCAGTATGCAAATGGTATGTTGTACATAAATTCAACTTTGTGCCAAAAGCCTTGAACAATCCCTTCCAAAAGTTCAAAGTGAACTTAGGATCTCTATTTAAACAATTGCTTGGTGTATTCCATGAAATATTGCAACTTGTTTCATGTATATATTTGCTATATTTGTTACCTTATGGGTTGACTTAATTGGAATAAAGTAAGCAGCCTTTGTCAAATTATCCACCATTACCATGATGAAGTCATACCACCTTACTATTTTGGGTAACTTAGAAATGAAATCAATAGTTACCACCTCCCATTTCTATTCTAGCAATGAGAATGGTTGTAGAAAACCTACTAGATGCACATGCTCAACTTTTACTCTTTGAAATTCCATACATTTGGCTATATACTCAGCAATATCTTTTTTCATTCTTAGCAAAAATATTGATTTGTTGTTACTACAATTGCCTTTTGGTACTGTTATCCCCATTTTGTGGGATAACTAAGGAGATTATGTCTCGAGGCCCTCAGGTTGCATATATGGAGTGTCGAGAGACCACATGACTAGCAATATCCTTTTGCACAGATGTGGACCCTTCTCACCACCACAAAGGTCGTAGATTTTCAGATGGCATCCACCACACCAGCTGGCTTCTAAGAGGCAGTGGGCCTTGCTCTATGAGGTACAAGTCAGGTATTACGGTAAGTGTCATTTCAATATTTGAGGCATTTAAGTATGTTGTATCTTAGACTGCTTTATATTTCATGACATATCCTTTTTCCTTGTTTCACCTTAGTGGTTGACATTGTGCCCTAGTAAGTGGTCTTCCTTGGGAATGGGTTTGCTACTAGGAACTCCCTTGAAGATCCATCATACCATTCCCAACCACACTTACCACTTTCCATCACTATTTCCCCCTGTTTCCTTATCTCTTGGGATTTTAGGATGTACTAACCCAATAAGGGGTTGTCCCTCATTCTATGGGAAGAAGGGGATGAAGGCCCAAAGGGATTGATGTTGGGTAAAAGATAAAATCCTACTTATAAACCTTCCAGATGCTTCACCCAGGGATCACCCAAGAAAGCAATGAAACACTTATCTATAAGAAAAGAGGGACCCACGAGAATAATGATTAAGAATGCTTAAAGGTTTAGTTGGAGGATAGGAGGTCTCATCATGAGCCAACCTATCATGATCATGGATATTTAGTGGTGTGACATTGCCATTATCCAGTCACCAAGCCAGGGTAATGGCTCTCAGTTGCACGGGTGAGATAAAGGGGGTCTCATCACGAGCCAACCTTCTAATTTCCACTAGGTGTTTGTGAGTGACATTGTCGTTATTTGGACACCACGCCAGGACAGTGGCCTTCAACTTGTCCTTAAATTATGAAAAAAACAAAGAATGGAAAAAATGACGGGCTTGGAAAAATTGCATTGCAAACAAGGGTGCCACACACCCTCCATAAAGGCACCCATGAATGAGACACTACAACCCCTTGTATGCCATGAACCCCATTCCCATTGAGTCTTGACCATTAACCACTTCATCCACTTTACATGGCTTAGAGAGTGATCTATTGGAAACACCCCTTGATCTAGGGCAAGACCTACCCAATAGTACACCTCGTCAACCCTCCCATATCCAAGCTTGGAATGTCGCATAATGTCTTTGAGCACTTAATTGTTTGACATGGTAATCTTTGATGCACATGCTTATGTGGATCATTTATTGACTTGATTTACTTATCATGATATTTTGACTTGAGATCCTTGGAGGGCGTACTTATTTTTCTTTGCAGAACCTAGTTGGTGGACAGTTTTGGAGGAACAAGCCTAGCTTGGGCTTCCATGGGGCTTGAAGCCCACAGGTGGATGCTAAGGGTCTGCATGATGGATGAGAGAGATGAAACTTTGGAATCCTAGAAGACATTGTGGATGACATAACCTAGCCATCACATGCCAAACATTTTTCCTAGGAGAGGTAAAACATCACCTTTAGAGGCATGATGTCACCTAGGGGGCTAGGGTTTGGTGGTGATATTACCACTCATTGACACATGGACATTTTGAGGAGAAAAAGGCTTTGACCATGAAGGAAGTGACTTGTATGCTTGACATGTGGCTTTGGGAAGCCTAACTACACTCCTCCTACACCAATGACTTGCTCCTAGTCTCAAAACGTCCCCTAAAGGGGTGACACCACTTTGAATTAGGGTTTATTTTTGTGTAAAAGTAAATTTTAAGTGAATCGTTTAATATTATTTGTGTAAAGGGGAAAGATTAGGGTTTTCGACCCCTAATCTTGTGGTTTACCCTAAAATTATGTGGACAAACTATTTTGGAGACATTTTGAATACATAGAGATCATAAGATCTCATTTTAACATATAACTCTCCCATCTTGGAGAGGTACTTGGACTTAAATTTTCACTATATTTAGCTATTTCTCTCTTTTTCTCTTTTGTATGGCTACGCCTTTGGTTATTGGTTGTTGGAAGTGATGCGCTAGCCTTGGAAGGACCTTCTTTTCTATTGTGGTGGTTTGTCTTAGCTTTTTCCCCTTGAATTGGTAAGGCTTTTTACATTGTGCTATCATTTATTATTCAAGTCAAGGTTATTTGCTAGAGCTAGGTGGGAAGTATAAGGGCATACACCCCCACATTAGTCTCCATCATTTTATGCTTGTATTTATTGGTTGAGTAAGCGTTTGCTAAGAGAAGTATAAGTGCATAGACCCTCTTAGCCTAAACCCTAGCTAGGGATACTTGCCTTGGGGAGTAAAAGGATTTACACGCCCAAGGAGGTAGTACCTCTAGCTCATTTTTTGCTTGACTCCATTAACCCAATCATTAAAGGCACCGATCATCACTTGCTGCATTGGAGATATAAAAATTTTGCTTTGGGAAACATGAATTTTTGTGATTTTGAAGTTGTTCCTAGTGGAATCAAATCTATGTTATAAATGCTTGCTTGAGCCACTAGGGAATTTCATTTCTCCAATTGGCTCTAGACGTTGTTAGAAATTTAACCTACATCCATTAGGGCTGCAGAAACCCCTAACCAAACTCTCCAATAACTCATAATTTAACCGTTGAAAACTGCCTAAAATCTGCCCACATAATCTACCAAGTACAACACATCTTTTGGAAAGTTTTGAGCAAGTTTTAGTGGTTAAATCTATTGATGTAATAAAAATAATTTTACAGCCATAAGGATGATAAATATCATGGTAGTTATCTTTTTATGACAGCCTTGCTTTTTGTGCTAAAGTCTTGTTTAATCATTGTTGAGCTAAACTAGTTTTTACTAGCCTGTCCTGTGCTTATTCAATTGGATTTTTAGCACTTTTTTGCAGCCCTTATTATATTTTAAGTGCTGATATATATCATTGATTATTGATGCAATTAGGGACAACAAACTTAACTTGATTTTCCACCTAACATTACTATATGCAAGTGTGGTTTTTCTTGTGTCTCGGGCAGGTACAAACACCCATTGCAGGCATTGAAAGACTTGGAAACCTTAAACCACCTGGAGACCAGTCATCAAATCCATCTTTCCTTTTCCATCACTGAATTTTTTGGGGGTACTTCTCTTATTTCTCTTCCATCCATCTCAATCGCCCCAGGGTCACTGAGATCGCCTCCCTAGAGTGACCTAGTCACCCTCGAAGTGCAAGACCTATATCGAGGTGACATTGGGTATAGTGTCCCTTATTTGTTTCCATTTTGGTGGTTGGGTCGGGCTTTTCCCAACCTACAACTTGTGCTATAACAGGTACGTAGGATGTCCAACATAAGGGACATTATGCATCTCATGGAATATCAGTTTCCATAATTCACAAGAATGGAACATAAACTCTATTTTTGTGTATAAGAATTCCACCATCTTTTATCTTATAATATCCATATTTTTGTTGTAATTCTTCTATTACTTGAAGATAGTGTTCATATAATACAAGAGCTTTAAACATTATATTTTTTAAATTTGATTTACACTTGCTAATTGTTGTAACATGCATTACATGCATCCTTCTGCTGAGTGCATCAATACTTTTGTTCTCTTTCCATTTAATGTGCTCAATGTCAAAATCAAATTCACAAAGAAATTCCATCCAAATTGTTTTCCTAACATTTAGATTTTGTTGTTCAAATAAATATTTCAGACCATTGTGGTTTGTTCTTAACTCAAATTTTCTTCCCATTAAATAATGTCTTCACATCTTTCATGCTACAATATGGCAGCAAGCTCTAAATCACATGTGACATAATTCTTCTCATTCTCCATAAGTTTTATAAACTCATAACATAGTACATGCCCATTCTATTGGAGATTCCACTAATTCCCTCTTTACAAACATCCAATCTTAACACAAAATCTTCATTTGGATCAACACTTTTGAGAATTAGTGCACTAGTGAGCAATTTCTTTAATGGTTGGAAACTTTTCTCGCACTTTGGTGTCCATTCAAACTTAATTCCTTTCTTCTATAAATATGTGATTAGATGTGCAATATTGGAAAATCCTTCCATAAACCTTATGTAATATCTAACAACTCCCATGAATGACATCACTTCTAAAATATTCTTGGGTGTAGGCCATCTTTTCAAAATGCATAGCCTCCTTAAGTTTTTCAAAACCTTTATTTGCTTCTCAATTCTAAGAAAATGCGTCATTTTTAATAACATCGTTAGATGTAATGCTACTTGACCACAATTCTTGACAAACTTGTGGTAATATCTCGTTAATCCTAAGAATCCTCTAATATTCTTCAAGGTTTTGGGAATCAACCATTCCATCATAGTTTTAATTTTGTTAGGGTACACTTTAATGCCTTCATAAGATACAATATCACCCAAATATTCCACTTCCTAAATCCCAAAGGCACACTTAGAAGGCTTTGCATATAGTTATTGGTCCTCCAATAGTTTTAAGACCATGTTTACATGTTGTACATGATCTTCTCAAGATTTGTTGTAGGTTAATATATCATCAAAAAAAACTAACACAAAGTTTATGAGGAAGGGTTTGAAAGTAGAATTCATAAATCTTTGAAATGTGGAAGGTGCATTAGTAAGGCCAAACAACATCACCAAAAAATCATAATGACCTTCATGTGTTCTAAAAGTTGTTAGGGCGATGTCTTCTTGCTTGATTTTAATTTGATGACATCCAAAGAGGAGATCCAACTTGGTAAAGAAAATTGCTCCCTGCAATTCATCTAATAATTCATCTAGAAAAATTATCTTTAATGGTCATCTTGTTGAGCTCTCTATAATATGGACA
>JZKD02S1645260.1:42376-54523 GCA_000966675.3 Picea glauca
AATGGTTACCCCTAGCTGAATGGTGGTACAACACTTCATACCATACAACTACACGCATGACTCCTTTTGAAGCGGTATATGGACAAAATCCACCTTCAGTTCTCTCATACTTACCTGGTGTCTTGAAGGTCCAGGTGATTGACCAAACACTTACAGTTCGAGAGGCTATTCTCCGTACCCTCAAAGAGAATTTGGTCATGGCACAAAATAACATGAAGCAACAAGCAGATCAAGGTTTCTTTGAACATAAATGTGCAGAAGGGGATCAAGTGTTTCTTCGACTGCAACCTTACAAGAAAAATTCCCTCAAGGTCGAGTATTGTCAGAAGCTAGCACCCAAATTTTATGGTCCTTATACCGTTCTCAAGCGTGTGGGACAAGTGGCCTATCACTTAGCTTTGCCCAGCCATTCTAAGATATGTTATGAGGGAAAAAATCTCTATGGCCAAGGGTAAACCACAACAGACATGTATGACTGCAGAAATCAACTCAATTCCAACATATGCTATATAAACTAATGTGTAAGATAAGAAAGAGGCCTACCTCGATCCAATGTTTGATGATGCTCCACCGTTGAGCACTTCGACCCAAAGCTTTATACCTGCAATAAGTTCTTAACAAACGAGAAAAGCAAGTATATAATGATGATATAAATGGTTTAGCACATCAGATAGCATAATCCATTAATGAACATTACAAACACGCCCATAGATAATCATCATACATTTAAAATATACCAATAGGACAGGAAAGGAGTATTTCTATTAATAATTGATCAACAAAAGTGACAACATTATAGACTTCTGTGTTGGCATGGTTCGAAACCAAGAAACCAAGTTCCTTCCAATTGGGCCTCCACCACTTCAATCCTCCACCAAAGGCAATGACGCAGACTGCCACCTCTGCCTCGACAGAGTCTCTGCGTGACCTCCCGGTCTTAAGGATCGTTCATTCACTTCCCTGAGCTAAAGCAACTCTTTCGATCTCCTGCTGGGATCTCTATTTCATCAATCCACGTGTCCTTTTTTTGGTAGCTTCCCTGTGTGAATAGCACTAGGCGCAAGCTCCCCTTCTCTGTGCGACCACAACGCTGTGACCAAGGCCCAAATTCCAAAGGCGCTTGTCACAACTCGCAATCTCGCGAGTTCGTGAGTCAAAGCTTTCGACTCTTCCTTTCCAATCTTGTGATACCCGAAACGACGATACAGGTATGGATCCTTTCCTTGTCAGCGCCCTCCCCACATGTAACTGTAGGCTAGGGCTTAAATATCAACGCCTCTCACGACTCGCACCTTCGTGAGTTCGTGAGTTGAACTCTCGTGCCCTCTTGTTGCGATCTCCCGAGATGCGATAGGTCAACGCCAGGTTGACTCCTCCCTTGACGCTTTTCACTATTCATAACCTCGCAAGTTGAAGCGTCGAGCCTTCACACTCTTATCCTATGAATCCACGAGATGCGAGAATTCAATGGAGTGTTGACTCCTTTCTCCAGGCGACACATGTTCACCTGCCAATCACGTGGGCCCCACCTTGTGGTTCTACCACGTGTCCATCTGAACCTCCTCTCTTGGAACTTCATGTCTTCACCACTCGGAGCACCCAACTCTTGGGCCCTCACCCTGTGAACTTCTGAGTTCGCGATACCCAAATCCTGGATCTCTTCGGCACTTTGCCAACTCCACGATTGCTGCCCCCTGTTCTCCTCAGATGGACAATTGCGATTCTCTCGCAACTTCACCACTCGTGACTTGGAGCACCCAAATCCTGGGTTCTCACCTTGCGAACCTCCGAGTTCACGAGATCCCTAGATCTCTTCCACCTGTCCTCCTCAAATGGATAGTCCCGATCTTCTCGCAACTTCGCCACTCGCGAAGTCAAGGACTTCCTTCTCTGAACCATGATGTCCGAATCCTCGATATGGGCGATCTCGTGACACGTGTCCACTCCTAGATGAACAGTTCAGATCTAATCTTGCCTCTTTGAGACTTCTGATGTCGAGTGCCCAGACTTTCGTCCTATGGACTCCCGAACTTCCGAACGTCGATATCCCGATACAACCCCTTCGGGACTTTCGCTTCTGCTTGCGAGGTTTAAATCTCATGCAACTCTCGACATATCCAACGACTGTCAGGTTTTAGCTTAAGATCTGATGATTCATATCATTTTTTGACTCTTGCGCTCCTCCTGCTATTCCTTGGACACAAAATCTTCAATGGTCCAGATCTTCTCGGCTGATCCGACGACAGCTGTTGCTTCTCCTGAGCTTTGGCACTTTCCTTCCAACACTTGGAAGAATTCCAAATGTTCAAAGGCTTCGACCTTTGTCTTATTTCCTCTGCGAGCTCTTCACCCTGAGTCTTGCCTGCATTCTCAAAGATGCTACTCCTCCTGAGCTTATCCTTCGAATCATCAAGGGATTCTACAACTTCTGCGCCTCTGCAGAGTCCTTGCACACAAAGGTGCTATCTCTACTCCTCTAAGGAAAATAATTCCTTCTTCCTTCTCCCTTAGATGGAGAAATATGATACTCTCCTGACACTCTGTCTTCTCAAGCAACCTATAGCTGAGTCTTTCAGGGTGTTCAACAACCTTGCGAAGATCCTTCAGTGGATTCTTCCTGCAATTATAGAAATCAAAGAGTTCTCTTCCTATGTCTGTCTGCACATTGACTCAATGCCCACCTGGCAGAGTTGTACAGAACTCCTCAGAGCTTCTGTCTTCTCCTGTGCACCCTATGCACCTGCTCAATGCCCTCCTGGAAGAACTCTTAGAATCCTTAGTGATTCTGGTTCTCCTTGAACTCACAATAGAGTTCTTCTTCTGTGCACTCCTTGCACTGGCTCAATGCCCACTTGGCAGAGCTTCACAGAACTCTTCAGAGCTTCTGTCTTCTTCTGAACTCACAACCGGGTTCCTTTGTGCACTCCCTTGCACCTGCTCAATGCCCACCTGACAGAGCTTTACAGAACTCCTCAGAGATTCTGTCTGCAACTATGTTTCTCCACAACCTTGCCTCCTGAGGTGTTCAACAACCTCTCAGGTCTTTCCTGAATTGATGATTTCAGCTACTGTGCCCACCTGGCACGTCTTTGTCTGAATCCACAGAGTTTAGAAGTGCTTAAGTGCACTGGTATTTAGAGACCACAGTACTCTGTCACAGCCTCCTGGCATGAAACCACAAAGAACCTCTCAAGCCTGAAATCAAAACAACTCCTTGCAAATGCACACCTAACATACATCTACAACATACATTGAACACACACAAACATTCATTTAACACATAAAAGATGCAGTAAAATCTGCTCTGGTTTGTATTAATTAAAATGCCTCTTTTTTACAAGGTGTTCTGAGCACGAACTTCAACAGAGTCTCGACGACTCCACTCTCTCTTGTGCATTTCTAACTATTCCAAAATGAAATCGAAATTGATCTTTTACATGAGGGGGCTCTTAGAGTGCTTCCCTCCAACCTCACCTACCCTATTCAATTACATTGAATGGCTTGTCTAGTCCACAAATCAGATCTAGATCTTAGCCTTCAAAGCATTAAAATCCTACCTACTTCTAATGCCTGCATAAAGGCACAACTCCATGGCTCAACAACCTAAAACATTAAATTACATTCAATTTCAAAACCGAAGACGAGGGCTATGCCTCTCTTCAGCCTTGAGTGCACGTGATGATGTGGCTGGTTGGCTGATGTGGAGAGATGCTCCTGCATCATACTCAGCTACAAAATTCATGAGCTCTTGCTCATGAGATTCCCCTCTCAGCTTTGGAAATCCTCCTCGATCCCAAACAAATTTCTGGAGCTGTTCATCTGCTCCATGTCCCTACTGCTGCTGCTGCTTCTTTTATTCTACTTAGCTTCTCTTCATTAATAGTTTTTACTGACCCTAACATCAGCTCCCTGATCTCCTCGATCACTTCTTCTAGCTTCTCCAGTGGCTGGCCCTGTTCATGCAGTCTCTCCAACTGCAAAAATTTTCTGCAATTGGGTAGATCACTGTGATCTCCCATGCCTTCTTCATCTGCTTCCAACTTCACCTGTTGGATGTGCATGCCCTTCACTATCACCCTTCTCTCCAAGGCTTCAATTTGTTCATACAGATTAGCCAAACTAACGTTGTCTGCTTCTTCCTATTCCTCCACTTTTGCAAGCTCCCATGCTGCAGTCTTTTCAGTTTCCTGGCTAAAAATATCGAGCCACTCCTCAGAATGCTCATCTTCATCTTCTGCTTGGGTAGTCTCAAATATCTACTCCAATTCTTCTTTGACAGTCTCAGCTGGTTGTCCTTCTTCTATTGTTGTTGTCTCATCTGCAAGACAGACTTTTGCCTCCTTTGGGCTATGTGGCAGGAATATCTGAATTCCTCCAATCATCAGAAGATTCCTCAGATATTCCTCTTCTGTCAGCTGCATCTATTGATCCAAACTCACCTCTGAGTTTATGAGACCCTCAGATAGTCTCATTTTCTTATCCCTGCCCACCTGGCAAATTGGGATTTTTTCGCTGCCCTCCTGGCAGACTATGAGATCCACTGATCCCATCTTCATCAGCACCTCAGGATGAATTGAACTTACCTCCGAGTCCATGAGACTTTCAGATAATCCCATCTCTGTTCCCATGCCCACCTGGAAAATTGGAAACTTCTGGCTGCCCTCCTAGCAGTCTATGATATCCCGCAGCGATCTCAATCCATTGCCCACCTGGCGAATTGGAAACTTTTGGCTGCCCTCCTAGCAGTCTATGAGATCCCGCAACGATCTCAATCCATTGCCCACCTAGCAATGTGAAATTCCCTGGCTTTCCTCATGACAGTCTGTGAGATCCTCCGCTGATCTCAACTCTTTGCCCACTTGGCAATCAGAAATTTCCTCTCTGCCCTCTTAGCAGTGCTTGAGATCTTCATCTGATCCCATTTCATCCTCAGCATCACTGAGATTTCTCGCAGTCTCTGGCTCACATACCTGAACCTTTTTCTCTATTCTGTTGAGGTTTTCAGCAGGCCTTAACCACCATCTCAACAGCTTACACTGTCTTTTAACCATCGACTCTAGGCTTTTCTTTCCAGCATATCTTCGGCCTTCAGTAGCCATATCGTTGTTCCTGTCTGCTCTTCTAGAAAACCTGCTGCTGTCACTCTGCACCCCTGAGTGTTTCAGCTTCATCCATAGTCTTCCTAACTGTCTTCTTCTCCTCTTCGCTTCACCTGAAATCTACAGATGAAGTCCTGCTCTGATACCACTTTGACGCAGTGTATCAGAGTGCTCCTTTTACCTCCTCTCTATGTCTGCGATATACAAACAAAGTATGGCTCTGATACCACTTTACGCAGTGTATCAGAGTGCTCCTTTTATCTCCTCTCTCTGCCTGCGATATACAAATGAAGTATGGCTCTAATACCTTACTGACGCAAACCACCACCTCTGCCTTGACAAAGTCTCTGCGTGACCTCTCGGTCTTAAGGATCGTTCATTCACTTCCCTGAGCTGAAGCGACTCTTTCGATCCCCTACTAGGATCTCTAGTTTATCAATCCACAGGTCCTTTTTTTGGTAGCTTCCCTGTGCGAACAACACTAGGCACAAACTCCCCTTCTCCGTGCGACCACAACGTTGTGACCAAGGCCCAAATTCCAAAGGCGCTTGTCACAACTCACAATCTTGCGAGTTCATGAGTCGAAGCTTCCGACTCTTCCTTTATAATCTTGCGATGCCTGAAACAACGATACGAGTATGGCTCCTTTCCTTATCATCACCCTCCCCACATGTAACCGTAGGCTAGGGCTTAAATATCAGTGCCTCTCGTGATTCTCACCTTCGTGAGTTCGTGAGTTGAACTCTCGTGCCCTCCTGTTGCGATCTCCCAAGATGCGATAGGTCAACGCCCGGTTGACTCCTCCCTTGATGATTTTCGCTATTCACAACCTCACAGGTTGAAGCGTCGAGCCTTCGATGTATGCGGGCTGTAGTGGAGAAACCAACGTACACACATCTTGCATAGATGGTAGGGAGCGTATATGTGGAAAAATGTATATTTTGGCTCTGGATTCATTAAAAAAGGATGACAAGTCCGCATAGGGAAATGGAAAAAGGCCCTCTGTGCAAAATAGAAATGTTGAGGCAAATCTTTCTATAACAGATGCCCCCTAATGTGTGAGATTAGAGGAGTATCTGCGATGGTCGAAATACATTATAAATAACCTAGAAATGGAGTGGTAGGGAACCAACTGAACGAACTCAATTGTTCATTACCTTCTGTACTGACTTTGCATAGATGGCTACCAAGAATACAATGCAGATCCATGTGGAAAATATACCGGACAAGTGTTCATGGCCATGAATAGGCAAATACAAATGTGGTTGCATGCCAAAATTTGTCATAGTCACGAACAAGGCCCAGTGAAACCAGTCTCAAAATCAATCTGAAGATATATGTATACCATGGAGTACAATTTGATCTCCCATGATCACTAAAGTCGAACAGGTGTTGGTCCAATGAAATGGAAGCAATAGCTCAGGAAATCTATGGCCACATAGTGATGTCTTCAAGTCTTCTACACTATCCGCCAAGGGTGCAAGTATACATCATGTGAATAAAGGAGTTGAGGTCGAATACAATGAGACATCATTTGATTACTGTTCATTGAGGTATACCGTTAACAAACGCGAGACAACCTACCAATAATGAAAGTAGGTATCAAGGCATCGAGTACATTCCTACAAGTGTGAATAAAGGAGTTGGTGTCGAACACTTGGGAAATCCATTGATCAGGAGACATTGATGTATTCCCATCTGTCAATGGCGAGAGAGCCTGCCACTAATGACTGTAAGCCTCAAGGTACTCATAAAACTCTAGGTCCCGTAGCTAGAATAAATGAGCTGAAGTTGATGGAAAGAGACCCACTGAAAGGAGAGCATTAATGCATCTCTCATCAGCCAGGATGAGGAACAAAGCAGGAGCTTCATGATTTTGTGGAAATCGGACGAAGAACATGTTCACGAACCAATGAACCCGTGCATATTTCATGTGTACCAAATGCAAGCAGTATACGAAAAAGTCCCTCTCAATAACAGCCCATGATTAAAACTGTTGACAAAGGAGAGGATACCAACAATAAGGCTAATGGCATCCAAGACACTTCACGAATTCCAAAGTGTGAATAGATGTCTTGCCGTCGAACACAAGAGAAACCACCCAGTCAACGACCAATGATGAAATGTCGATTGCTGGGTTCAAGGTGACCTATCGATGAATAAAGTAGGGCCATGGTGCATGATAAGACCATAATATCATGTGATCCTGAGACAAAATGAGGGTATGGCCGACATGCAAAGTCAAGATTTCTGAAGAGTGGCCGACATAAGTTGATAGACTTCCTTTGAACAAGAGCGTGAGACATATGGTGACTCCAACATCATAGACTCAATGATGTCACTATTAGATGCACGAGGCATCGATAACGTTCTCTATAGGGACTGGAAGAGTAACCAGTTGGTAGAGAAAACTCTGTAACAAGATCAACTTCCTAAGGCCATGCTAAACCCAAAATTATGATGATGCAAGGACTCAATAACTTTGTGCTCTGTTCAAAGGTGATACGACTACTGCTAATCATAATATAGTAATCCCTTCCCGCCCGTCTTTTTTTGTTTTTTCATAACAAATGAATGCTATGATACAGAGGAGAAAACGAGTGTCACAAGTAAGCAAAACTAGTTCCAGCAGTGGAACGTACCTATGCTTAATGCAAGGAAATGCATGCAGAATATGGACACTTGGGGTGATGTTCCCTCCAGGGTATAGGGTGTCAAATTGCAAAGGATATAAACAAGGCTCTGCTTGGTTGAGGATGCAAAGACTGCTTAGCCAATGGTTTATAACGCAAAGTGAGAACCGACTAAAGGATGAATACTGCAAGCGAGGGCATGAGATGCAATCACAACTTAATGCCAAAAAATATCCTTTTTTATGTCTTTTAGTCTACTTGGTGTGAAAAAGGGGTAAACTTGTGCCAAATAGATGTCTTTTCAAATCCAATTTACGATTGTGAAAAAGACAAGTTCACTCAACAATCTTTTCTATTTTTGATAGCGATTCAGAAAAGAGATTAACTAAGACTCATGACCTTTCAAATCCAATTTAACGAGTGTGAAAGGGACAAATCACTCGGAAATATTTTCTATTTTTAGGCGAGTCGGAAAAGAGCTTAACTAAGACTCATTTTTCGGGAGTTCGCGGGGAATAAGGCCGCTTGTGCATGAATGAGAAATGAGGCTCATAATAAAGTCATGTATTAAGTTGTAATGGACTCCCAGTTCTAAGGAAAAACTCGGCATGGGCACCAAATGATAAAGGGGGTCTTACTAGGGTATGCATGTTTGGTAAGTCTCTACCATTTATTAACGACATTATTTATAACAGATGGGTGGTTCTGTGTCGTAATAAATGGGTTCATTCCTAAGGCGTAAAAAGTGATAGTCGAAGGATAATGAAAAATGAATGATGGAGTGGATACCTATCCTATATGCTAGGTTATGAAAATACCTGCCCGAGGTGACGAACGGTCAATTATGACGTGGAAATCCGCAAAAAAACCGAGTCAAAACTACAAAAAACCAACTCAAAACCACTCTTGAGTTAGTCCATTAGGTTAAAAAATAACATGAAATTATATAAAGTGGGTAAAAATAACTTATAAATAGTAATAACATAAAAAATTACTGTATCATTCTGATTTTTACCCAAATAGTGCAATTTGGACCAAAAATACCTCTAGGATTCAAACGACGATTGCAGGAGCATCAGGAAATGAAATCACGAACCGTCTGGATCAGGTAACTCTTCATCTCTTCCTCTTCAAATTCAGTGGATTACATTTTTGAATTAGGTTTCCATTTTTTAGTTTTTGAGGGTGTAAATTAGGATTTTTGGTATACGCGGGTTTCCTTGTATAGGTCTTGTGTATGACTAGGTATACGCCCCTGTGTGAACCACAGGGAGCGTGTATTGAGCCCTACACGTGACTGTGGGAAAGTAAGCCGCATATATGTATGCAATTGGAAAAAAAGAGGGGTTCTTAACTCAAAAAATGATTTGTTTTTTGAAGGATGGTCTTGGAATGAAGAGAGCGAGAGCATGAGGAGGTATATGCAGTTGTGGATTGAGATTCATGTTGGCATGTTTTACAGATAGTGTATGCTTGTCATTTATGGCAAGTACAGTAGCAAAGATGGAAACAAACGTGCAAAGGATTGTAGGCAGGTCATTGATGACAAGATCAGAGTAAGCATCGATGAAAAACAGGAACACAGTAAGCTCATGAGTAATTAGCGTAGAGTCGATCGCAGTGTCTAAGCTCGAGAGGAGAAGCGTCAGTGATCGTTGGATCCCAGTTAAATTCACGAAAGAAGGAGGACCGTCAGATTTTGATTGTAGACAAGAAGAATATACAAAAGAGGAGGACAAATATCAGGCATCAGATCTGAGCATAAGTTCCAACCATCGTTGGATCAGGAAGAACCTGCACGTTCTTTAAAATGCAAGATCGAAGTAGTGGTCCAACTCCATTTCGGAGTTTTGGCTATCGGGATTTTGAAAATCGGGAGGTGGAGTTGTCAAGAACTCCTACCTACCACAGGAGTCTCGAAATCGCGATATGCGAAATCATGAATTAATCCTAACCATCGGATCGAGGACTGATCTGAACCATTGATCAGGCATAATGAAGGCTCGTAGAGTTGCGAAGCCTCAATAAAATCTTGACCGTTGATCCAAGAGGGACGCGTGGAAGAAGATCAGAGCATGTAAAATACTCCATTTTGGGGTTTCGTGAATCACGACTTGGAGAGTCAAGAAACAATACCACAGGAATGCCGAAATTGCGAAATGATCTGAGTCGTCAGATCAAGGTTTGATGTGGACCATTGATCCAACCCCATTTCGGGGTTTCGGATACCAAAAAATGGAGTGTCGAAACACTTTGCAATAAGAATGCTGAAATCATGATATGATCGGAGCTGTTGATTCAAGATCTGATCTGGACAGTCGAATCACAGGACAAGTGGAAAGCGATTGGAATTTCGCTGACTTGGAGTCAACAGAGCATGGTGTGGAAACTCGCTAGATGTGAGATCGTGAAAATATTAGGACCGTTGGATCGCCAAGAACATGGACCATTGATCTGAGCTCCATTTTGGAGTTTTGCCTATCGTGACTTGGAGTGACAAGAACCTCCATCGAAGGAACAACAAGATGCGAATTCACGATGAGATATGGATCGTCAATTCATTGAGATCGTGGACCGTTGATCATGGTCGATGAAGGTCATAAGGTCACAAAAATACCAAAAAGGTGAAATGGATGTAGCCTGTGGTCACATCGGTGGAAGATTGGAGAAGGAGCTAGTGTGGACAAGCTCCTTTTCAGAGTTTTAGGGATCGCGACTGGGAGTGTCGAGACACTTGGTCACATGAATGCCGAATTGCCGAATGCCGAAATGCTGAAATGAATGCAAGATCCCATGGAGCCAATCCAACGATGTAGGTGAATTTGAGTATGATCATAGGGCTAATGTTTCTCTTCACAGTGTAACTGCTAGAAACCATTGATGGTTTCTGCCAGAAGATTCGAAGAAACTTCTGTGTGATCACCAGAGAAGATGAAGAGTCTCCAAGCTTCTTCCAGTGAATGAAGACTATTCTTAGAGGGGATTGATAGATGGATGAGCGTTGAAGTCTGTAACTGAAACAGAAAGGATAAGCTCGACTGTGCCAGAGAAGACGAGTAGTCTCAACTGCCAGAGAGGCCGAGGAATCTCAGCTGAACACCCAATGATGCTGGACGCGTAGTGGGAACCACCAGAGAAGCTGAAGAGTTGCGATGATTAGGTAGAGCACTTGAGATGTGGAGGAGATCAGTGTGGTGTGAGCATGCAGAGGGATTTGCGCACATTACATGCACAAGGTGCACATAAGCTACAAGTACACGGTACAGAGAAGAGATGTTGTTGCCGTTGTGAAGAGGGATTCAGGAGGGCAGAAGGAGGAGAGTACAGTAGTTGAAATGTAGAGCAGAAGAATGGTGGATCAAATGGAGATGGAACACAGTGTGTAACATGAGAAGAACATAAAGCATAGAGGAGTGAGCAAAAGACACTGATGCAGACAGAGCAACGTAGTATAACAGAACAATGATAAGTCTGGTAAGACAATGATAAATATTGTATCACTGTGATAAGTTTCATTAGCAAAGATTTATATTTCTGGGTGGTAGGGAGGTGCAAGGGAGGATCGGTGTCCTTAGAGGTTCAAGTGGGAGCTTGAACATAGGGAGTTGGTGCTAGAGAAACCAGGGAGTTGGTGCTTCCTTCTAGTTGGTACTAGAGAAGCTAGGGAGTTGGTGCTTCCTTCTAGTTGGTGCTAGAGAATCCAGAGAGTTAGTGCTTCCTTCTAGTGGGTGCTAGAGAAAAACAGAGAGTTGGTGCTCTCAACAAGTTGGAGCTTGCTGAACAGAGGTTGTAGCCTCACAATGAGTTGGTGCTCATATGTATGATAATGTAAAGAATGTAAACAATACTTATCATATAAAGAAGAAGAGGATTTTATCCTGTATGGGTTTCCTCGGGAAAATAACTGTCTCTGTGTTTCTCATATATTTGACTGATGTTGAATGTGCCATTGCTTATTTCCCTGCATTATTGTGATCATCATTGAGTGCCTTGTAAAGAATTTAAAAGAAGCATAATTGTTTAAGCACGGGAACAACTGATTCACCCCCCCTCTCAATTGTGCAACAATTGGTATCAGAGCCGACCCCTTCTATCTAAGGGTAGATCCTAGAGCTTAAACATGTCAATCTATGAAGGAAATTTGACCAATAAGGCCCCTCTGTTCAATGGAGCAAACTTTGCCTTCTGGAAAGTTAGAATGAGAACCTACATAATGGCTTTAGGTGTAGATGTCTGGGATGTGGTAGATACTGGTTATGTAAAGTCAGTTGTGCTAGCTAATAAGGATGACAAGCTAGAATTTAGTTTCAACACTAAGGCTATGAATGCTATCTTGAGTGGGCTTGCAGAAGCAAAATTCGTAAAAGTTATGCACCTAGGAACTGCCAAAGAAATGTGGGACAAACTCATTAGCA
>JZKD02S1645260.1:75528-86693 GCA_000966675.3 Picea glauca
AGTCCTCCCCAAGAGATGCGCCACTCTTCTTCTCCTCTCTCCAACTGGTAATTGCAGCTTGCCTCATAAGATAATGAGCAATTGAGTTGTGTGTTTGAAGTGAGGCGCTAGCCTCTTATTTATACAAGACTGGCACATGTGAAAGGTCACAACTAGCAGGGCTGACCTCTCACTCTGGGTGGGTAAACCCACATTTAATTAATTCCGGGTCTTCCATAATAACTGCTGGGGCCGAATTCTTATTCTGCCCTTTGTAATTGTCCGATGACCAATCCGCAAAAGGGGATTTGGTCCTTATACAATTACTGACATGATTAATCCACAATGGGGATTAATCCAATAACAATAATAATAATAATAATGACATGATTAATCCGCAATGGGGATTTAATCCAATGAATAAAATAATAATAAGAATGCTCTTCGCAGTTACATTATTTCAACAAGTTATAGGGGCCCTCGTGGGCTTAACAACTAGTCGGTCAGATCCCCCCAGAGAGGTAATCCTCCATAAAGGTTGTGTGTTGTTCGACCCCTATCTGACCCAGGGTACAAGAAGAATAACCTATGCAAGTAACCTATGAGATACCTAAGTCAAGAAACTAATAAACCACTGTATAACCAATGCACAGAAGAGAAATCGTAAGTCCGGATCACCATATGGGCAGGGTAGCAAAGACCGAAACCTTGAAAGAACAACCTCTCATAGAGGTATGGGTACTATAAAGATCCCCAAATACGAATAAATCCACAGAAATATCTCTGACACTAGGTGAGTATCCAGGGGTTATCCCTTCAACTAACTTCACACGACCTTGTGATTAAGTCCGGTGTGAGAAGAGCCTCCTGATATTACCAATTATACAATGGACTTCTCAACTCCCTATCTCAGACACATATGTTGATTTAATTGCCTTGGAGAAGTTTACTCACAAAATCCTATTCCAAGGCACTAAATCCTAGACTAGTTTGTGCACCCTAAAAAATAAAATCATGACTAATCAATTTTAGTTTAAAGCGTAAATTTTATTGGCCATGATTACTCAAAAGGGTATGGAAGAAAAAATCATGATGTTATGACTCTGCAAGAAAATGAATATGAATATAATGAAAAGTCTATCTTTAACTTTTTAATGAATGATCTGCTAACAGTGCAATTTTCAATTTCAACTCTGCAATTTAGAAGTAAAATGCAATCTTTCACTAAATGAACTAAGCTAATGATAAAGGTTCAAAGACAAAAATGTTAACCAATGCAAAATGCCTATTTTGTTTTTTGTATTTTCAATATATTAAAGAGAAAATGCATGGACTGAAAAGCAACCTGATATATAAATGCTACTGTGTATAAATGAAATAACTCAAGCAGAATACCAAGCATCCAAGCAAACAACCCAGGGTTCAAGGACAAACCATGATGAAAAACAAAGAGAAAGACTACGCCCAAAAATTCAACTCCCAACAGGTTTCCTGTCAACCCAGAGAAGATCAACAGGCACTACAGAGACTTAAGAAGTCTCAACAATCATCAAATCTCAACCAACAATCACTAAACCAAGCAAACAAGCAAAGGGAAGTGGTATACACAACTGTTCAGGAGAACATGGTGTATATACGCATCCTGCAGTGAGACAACAAGCGAGTATACACGACTGTCACAGAAAAATCAACGTATATGCTTTAAAACAAGGCCAGGCAAAGGCAAGAAGGCTGAAAACTCATACCCAGAGTGAACAAAATCTGTCAGGCAGTGATACGACAAGAAACACAAAGGAAAAAGAGCAATGCAAGAAGAAAAAGTACTTCAACCCTTAGAAGGAATATCTCTCCCCAGTGGAGTCGCCAATTCTGTTATGAGGGAAAAATCTCTATGGCCAAGGGTAAACCACAATAGACAGGTATGATTGTAGAAATCAACTCAATTCAAACATATGCTATATAAACTAATGTGCACGATAAGAAATAGGCCTACCTCGATCCAACGTTTGATGATGTTCCATCGTTGAGCACTTCGACCCAAAGCTTTATAAATGCAATAAGTTCTTAACAAACGAGCAAAGAAAGTATATAATGATGATATAAAAGGGTTAGCACATCAGATAGCATAATCCATTAATGAACATTACAAACACACCCATAGATAATAATCATACATTTGCAATATACCAATAGGACGGGAAAGGAGTATTTCTATTAATAATTGATCAACAAAAGTGACAACATTACAGACTTTCGTGTCAGCACGGTTCGAAACCAAGAAACCAAGTTCCTTCCAACTGGGCCTCCACCACTTCAATCCTCCATGAAAGGCAAGCTCATAGGAGAGAGTCAATGAGGTTCTCTTAACAATAGGGAAAGCACTTGGGGGCTGAACTCTATGTTTAGACTTGAGGGACAAAGGGATGCAGACTCAATATGAAGTAATTTCTCCAGAGTAACGTTGCTCTCAAAGTTGAATGCTTTCTCCTCCTTTCCATAGCTCGGAATTGTGTTTTTATATCCTTCAGAATGCAACCGAAGGGTCGAGTCGAAACTTTTCCAGTATATGGAAGGCCAAGGATCAAAGATCTCCTGTCGTGACATGGGAACCTAACTTCATTTTTTTTTATTTTCTGGCACAAATCTCGATGTATGTGGGCTGTAGTGGAGCAACCAACGTATACACATCTTGCATAGATGGTAGGGAGCGTATCTATGGAAACATGTATATTTTTGGCTCTGAATTCATCAAAAAAGGATGACAAGTCTGCATAGGGAAATGAAAAAAGGCCCTTTGTGCAAGATAGCAATGGTGAGGCAAATCTTGCTATAACAAGCTACATCATGTTTTTCATGTTTCATGCTTAAAGAAGGTGATTGGAACTAAGTGCCAAATTCAAAACAACCTCCCTGAGTTAGCCGAAGAAGGATCCATTTGGCTACAACCACAAGAAGTTTTGGACCAACGTGAGTGTTGCCTGCATTAGAGAACCATCAAGGAAGTGTTAGTCCAGTGGAAAGATACAACTCCAGCAGATGCCACTTGGGAACCAACTACTATTCTGCAACAATTTCCACATCTCAAGCCTTGAGGACAAGGTTATTTTTAAGGGGGCAGACATGTTAGGGTCCTAACCCGCACATAGGTAGAACAATATATTCAGATGTAATAAAGGTCAATATTAATAAGGCCTTTCAATAAACCAGAATAAGTCGAATGTAAGAAGACCTAATAGAAGCTTTCGCTTCTATAAGGATCTTCCTCTAGATGCTTCTTTTGATAGACATATTTAGTATAAATAAGAGTCGAGGGTATGAGAACCCTAGCTTGGATATTATTGTAATAGAGCTCTGCTTGACTGGAGGCTTCCCCCTCGAAGAGTCCCATGAACGTTTCTCTCAGAATCAAAGTGCTATTTCTGTTGTTATTCTTATATCATTTCCGTGTTATTGTGGTGATTGTTCTGGTTATATTGCTGTTATTCTGCCATTTCTAGCATTTTATTTATGTTCTACATACTTTGTATATCTGGTATATTACACTTTCTGGGCTTCATCAACAGGTCAGACATGAAGTCTCAGAGCATTGTAGCTATAGTTTAGCACCTTTAGGAAATCAATTCCAACAATTCTCTTACCCATAGAATTGCTCACGGGCCTGACAACTTGCTTCTTTGATCTCGCTCCCAAGCTAACCAGCTACACAAATAGATATCAATACAGATATAGGTTCGGGTACAGTGATGAAGGTACGAAGGATAACTCAATGGTTGTGTGAATGCTCATGGATGATTGACAACATGATGAGAGGAATGATGGAAGAGATGGGAAAATGAACTAAATCCAAACTATATGTATGCATGTTCCCAACTTGACACTTGTCATGTTGGGAGTTACTTTGGCCCACTTGTCCCCAAATTTAGAACTTAGGATAAAATAATTATCCATACTTTATACTTTAGGAAATATTAATATAATATTCCTTTTTGGCTTAAGCTCTCTAGCTTAGCCCCTTTTCCTTAACTTTTAGCCCCTCCCTTTCCCTAACTAGTGGTGTTTAGTTCCCCATCTCTTTTATCGTGGTCGGTTTACACGCAGTGATGTATTTTATATTAATCATGAGACATATACAAAAATAGGCTCACTGGCCTTTAACATCTAGGCTCTCTGGCCTAATCAAAATATAAGCATCCTAGCTTATAATAACTAGCTCACCAGCCTATAAAACACATCATATACATAAAGGCTCCCTGGCCTCAAAATCACATGCACTTAAATTGCTGTGGGCGGTATCCAAGAATGTGCACACTTCCTCATTTTACTACGCAATGCATGCATGAACTATGCCATGAAAGGTGCATACAAAATGATATCAAACAACTCACCAACTTAAGTACATTTGCATTTACATTTACAATTGGGTTCGGCCTAGGGATAGTACAATCCCCTCCCCTTATTTATGTACTGTCCTCAGTGCATTAAGTACACACATACAACAAAATTTTCAAAAATCCTCAAAAAGATGCGGGTATTCTGCCCACATTGCATCCTCATGCTCCCAAGTAGCGTCCTCAGGACTGTACCGAGTCCATTGGACCTTTAAAATACTTATGGCTCTATTCTAAAGCTGTTTGATTTTTCGAACCAGAATGCGTACCAGATGCACTTGAAAAGTGTCTTCTTGCTCCACCTGAATCACATTCCAATCAATAACATGATTAAGATCATGTATATATTTCTTGATTAATGATACATGGAATCCATTATGAACAAACATAGATGCAGGAAATGCAATCATATATGCTACTGGACTAGTCCTCTCTAGGATTTCAAACGACCCACAATAGTGAGCTATCAACTTTGAACAATTTCACAACTTTAGGAAACTTATGTTGGCTTTCACTTTCAAAAATACATGGTCTCCCACTTTAAATTCCCTGAGTTCTTCCCTTATCAACATAGTTTTTCTGCCTGTCTTGGGAAGACTTTAAATTTTGTTTTATTTTCAACATTTGCTCCTCCATTTCCCTGAGCAAATCTGGCTCAACCACTGCTCTATCTACTGGGTTATCCCAACTTACCGGTGTGTTGCACTTTTTGCCATAAAGTGCCTCAAATGGGCTCATCTTTAGAGATGTTTGGTACCCATTGTTATAAGAAAACTCTACTAAGTGTAGGTAGTCTTCCCATTTTGATGGTTTATCCATCACATACATCCTCAACATATCCTCAATCACTTGATTCACCCTCTCTGTTTGACCATCTGATTCTGGATGATAAGCTATACTAAAATTCAAATTTGTTTCAAATTCATAAAATAATCCCTTCCAAAATTTTGAGGTAAATTTTGGATCTCTATCAGACACAATTGTATTGGGTATCGAAGTTTGACGAATGGTTTACACCATTAGAAAGCTCTCTCCAAGCTCTTTTATTTGAGTTGGAGAGACAGAGTGTGCCTTGGCACACTCTGTTCTCGTGGTTTTTGAGTAGCTAAAAACGTTGTTAAGGCCCTAAAAAATGCGCTGCAAAAAGATGATGTTCAAATGATATAAAATGTCGCGGAAATTCACTGGTTTTCTGCTGTTGTTCACCATCCAAACGACTTCGTGCACACAAATTTTGACTTGTACATATATATTTAGTATGCACAACAACACCAAAAGGTAATTCGTGCTCCGCGCACTTATAACCACTGTGCATTACTTCTCTGTCACACCAATAACTGGTGCACACTACTTTTGTGCAACGCACCAACATCCATCGTGCACAGTTTTGGTTCTTGCACTATTATCTATTGCGCGCCGTTTTTGTATTATGCGCTGATATTCCATGTGCATTTCACTCTATGCACTGCACCATGCCAAATTTCAGTACGCCCCACCACGCACCAATACTCTGCGTGCACCATTAACTAAACTATCGCGCGACAACATATACCCACATTGCGTGCGCACCAACCAAACTCCTCTGCACTCTGCCAATACTGCGCACACCACATGCGCCATTATTATGTGTGTGCACACCGCGCACACCTTATTATGCATATACACACCGCACAATGTTAATTTAGTGCACGAAACATCACACCAACATTTTTCAGCGTGGCGACAAAATTTAGTGCATGCAACCGCACACCAACCTTTTTTCGCGCGGTGCCAAAATTTAGTGTGCACACCAACACACCAATATTTTTTCGCGCAGCGCCAAAATTTAGCACGCACACCAACATTTTTGCGCACGGTACCAAAATTTACATATCACAAGATTTTTACTGCGCATGATGCATTTTTAGTGCACCCACCTGTGCACATTCATTTTTATGTGCAACAATTCCTCGTGAGTTCCACTGCAGAAATTGGGGCTGTTGCTTAACTTTTTCCCCAATTTCTACCATAGACATTCTGCAACTATGAAATTTGTTCAATTTCACCCCGATAACACTAGTTCAACCTCTACAACAACAAATAGTTGTGGGTTGACATTTCTGGAACGAATTTTTCCCAAACTCAAGTCACAAATTGAGAATTTTAATTACTAATCTCGCTCCAACTGTGATGGATTTACCGTAACTTCGAATTCAACCAATTCCAGGTCTGAATTTGCTAGAACAAATATTAACTCAAGTTTATCTCACCACTTGGGTGAATTTCTCGATTTTCCCATGAATTTAACAACAAAATTTGGGCTTTTTCCCAATTTTGCCCAATTGATGTTACTTTTTACCATGGACGCTCTACAAATTGAAATTTGGCCATTTCGAAATCAATCCTCTATGAAATTGTCGCTTCAACTCAACTTTCTCGAACCATCTAGTCTCAGTGTTGAAAACTGAAGCTCTGATACCATATTGTAGCGTCCCCGACCACCCATGTCAGGCCACGATACATGAGAGAACTCTTTTATTCTCTCCGTGGAACATATTGTAACATACCCAACATCTAACTGAGCTATGCCACATAAATTTTTTGAAATGCATACAATTAAAATATATACACACAAAACTCTTGCGGAAATATATTTATATAAAAATGTAAATAAACAAATACATCTGTAAATGCAAGGACTCACACTGAAATAACAGTGAATGTATACATGCAACATATACAGAAAATATCCATAAATATATAGACAGTTATAACCACACATAGGATAAACCCATAAAAATAAACACATAAATAATAATGCAACATGTAAATTTATCACACAATTGACACTTATCTCGGTAAGAATGTCACCAACTGCATGCAGACCTTCCACGAACCTCCCAACCTTAGACCACAATGTTCATCACTCTCAATAGTGAGTCACCCCCGAGCTGGGACTAAAATACACCCGGGTAAAGGGATTCCTAACTAGGATATAGGCTCATAGACAACAGGAAAGACTCCGTCACAGGTGCCAACTCAAACTAATAGCCTATAGTCCCTCATCCCCCACATGCCTATCCCACCCAAGAAGTGTGCCCCTTCTTTGCTCAACAGTCCTTTGGTTGCCTCACTTTCTTTCTGGGCTTCGACAATAGGCCAGACAGGAAGTCTCAGGGCACTGTAGCTGTAGTTTAGCACCTTCAGGAAATCAATTCCAGTAATTCTCTCACCCAAAGAATTGCTCACGGGCCTGACAACCCGCTTCTTCGATCCCACTCCCAAGCTAACCAACTACATAAACAAATATGGATACAGATACAGGTTCGGGTACAATGAATAAGGTACGAAGGATAGCTCAATGGGTGTGTGAATGCTTATGGATGATTGACTGCATAATGGGAGGAATGATGGAAGAGATGGGAAAATGAACTAAGTCCAAACTATATGTATGCATGTTCCCAACTTGACACTTGTCATGTTGGGAGTTACTTTGGCCCACTTGTCCCCAACTTTAGAACTTAGGATAAAATAATTATCCATACTTTATACTTTAGGAAATATTAAAATACTATTCCTTTTTGGCTTAAGCTCTCTAGCTTAGCCCCTTTTCCTTAACTTTTAGCCCCTCCCTTTCCCTAACTAGTGTAGTTTAGTACCCCATCTCTTTTATCGTGGTCGGTCTGTGCGCAACGATGTATTTTATATTAATCATGAGACATATACAAAAATAGGCTCACCGGCCTTTAACATATAGGTTCTCCAGCCTAATCAAAACATAAGCATCCTAGCTAATAATAACGGGCTCACCAACCTATAAAACACATATACATAAAGGCTCCTTGGCCTCAAAATCACGCGCACTTAAATTGCTGCGTGCGGTATCCAAGAATGTAGACACTTCCTCATTTTACTGCGCAGTGCATACGCACACTATGCCATGAAAGGTGCATACAAAATGATATCAAACAACTCACCACATTAAGTACATTTGCATTTACATTTACAATTGGGTTCGGCCTGGGGATATTACAATAGCCTGCATACATCGAGATTGTTACACATCAAAATTACTCAGCTAGATAAGTGTCGCATGTTCCTCTCAATCGTCGTAAGTGTCGCATCTTCCTTACAACTTTCGCAAGTGTCGCAAGTTGGTCACAAGTGTCGCAAATGATGTTTGAGCATATTTCCATGCCGACAACACTAAGGAGACACTTAAAACATCTCATGTTCTTGATTTGGAGAAGAAGAACTGGTTTACTGAAGTCAAATAACTCTTGACACTTGAAGAGAGCTCTGAAACAAAGGTTTTGAGGGGGAGCGCTCTTCTATATCAGCTCTAGGAGCGCCGGCGCTCCCCTACAAGGCTTCAAGGAGCATTATAACGCTCCCCTGCCCCCTCTAAAGGAGCGCTGCTCATCTTGGGAGCGAGGGCGCCCTCCAAAATCTTACTAGGGAGTGCTACAACGCTCTGATGCCCCTTCTAAGGGAGCGCTGCCTAATCTGAGGCAGTAGTTGGCCCGTTGAGGAGAATAAGGGGAGGATATTTCGAGATTAGGAGGCAGTTGTGTTCGAATTCTTGGTTTCATCAAGAGATCCATGATCTGAGGAGGAAGTTCCCAACTTGTTCTAAAGATAACTCAAGAGGTTAAGATCTTCTTAACCTATATAAATAGGCTCTATGATGGTGGAAAGGGGGAAGAACTACTGGTATGAAACTTATGATCTTGGAGAAAATACACAGTCAGCCAAAGGAGAGTGATCAATGAAGCTGCTGTTGTCCAGGTTGTGGATCTTTCAAGCAAGGGTTAGACGAAGAGGACTCAACGAAGCTGTCGCATTCACATCTACGATTGTAAGTACTGCTGTCGTTATTCTCATCAATATGACACGCTTGACCTGTTTCTTTGTAGTTTGTGTATAATGTCACATAAACTTATCATTAACTGATACATCTGTTTTCAAGCTAATATCAATAGGGTAGGAAGTGGTCGTATCTTTTTTGTACACATGATTCAGCGAGAAGCAAAGGATCGAAGCACAACTAGGAGCGTGCAGGGACAAACGTCGATAAAGAGGTACTTCTGTTATCCTTCCTTCCCATGTGTTAGCTTAGATAGATTTGAAAGGAAGTTGTCCACGTTAAGCATTTTCTGTCTAGAGTTAGGGTCAAGCTCTTAGAGGCGATCTACCTATCCACAGGGAGATTTTACTACAACAGAAACTAGTGACTCCACTGGGGAGATAGCCTCAAATCGAAACTTCTTGTTTTGATTTTCTCCTCATTGACCTAGTTTTACCCCTTGATTGTTTCAGACCTGGTTCAATCCTCTTTTGATTGGTTTCATGAGTTGATTAGCTCCTTACCTCATCATACACAACATAATTGTCGGAATTGAATTGCAATTTTTTGATTTTTTGACATTTTTGGGAGTTTTAGACCCTGGCGCCCCTGTCCTAGTGTTAAAAGAGCACCAACGCTTCCCCATAGATTTGCACAGAGCGCTATAATGCTCCTTGCCTTTGGCAACAGAGAGCCAACCCTTTTTGGCCCAAAAAACATTTAAGAATTGTTTTTTTTGGGTTTTGCCTCTGTGTCTTCTCTTCTGAGTAACCTTGTGAGCCAATGTTTCTTCCCTTTCAGCCTTGACATCTATCTTTTGCTTGAAGAATAAACATCTTACTACTTGGATCTTGTAGCCTTCTTCACTATTGTTATTGGTTTTTTTGATTGGAGTTTGAGACCCATGCATTGTTTTTCTCTTCTCATCAACTGAGTAAAAACCCTGGTGAAGATCATCAAAGGCCTACAGACCTCTTCATCTTGATTATAGTCAAGATCATTGTTCTTCAACCTTTTCCTTTGGGTTTGAAGTTTGTTTTTTTCTTTGATTGTTTCTTTTATTTCGCTTTTCGTTTTGATTACAATGAAAGGGTGTATTGTTTGTATGACTTTTGCTTGTGCTAGTTTGATTTTCATTCATACAAGAAGGTAATTAGCAAGACAAGCATCGTGTTGAATTAATCATTATTCATATGCAAACAATGAAAGGCATCTTCATGATTGATTGTGCATGTTAGAAGGCATCTCAAAAGTTTTAGCATTGCATCAGGGTTTGATTGGGAAAATAACTCTCTCTCCCCCTTAGATAGATGTTCATCGAAAGGAAATGACTGCTTATCATATTCGATGCATTCTTTGGGTCTGAGTCATAATTCGATTTGTTTCACTTCCATGCACCTCTTTTGCGTAAAGAACAACCATAAAATCAACGCTAATTAAAAGTTATCTAGAATTTTTTCTTTTCTAGGATCCTCCACCAACAGTAGACTAGGCTTAGTACTTTGGATTAGGGCTGTGAACATAACTCTCCAAAGTTTCCAAAACAAACACTAGCATCCTGAGTTAGGGAGAGTAAAATCCAATCATCGTATAAGTCTGCTTGGGATCCCCCTCTCACACAGGGGTTACACACGAGGTCGCATTCGGGTGAGCTACGGGGACTAACCCTCCGTGGTTTAACTGATTGTGGTGGTCAGATCGTATTATGGGGATCACTTTGGGGTAAATCCACAATTACTGCGTGGAATCCTTTTAGTTGATTTCGGTCTTGATACCCTGCCCATACGTTCGGATCGGACTGTCGACTGTTCCCGCCCAGGGGATGACTGCGAATTGGTAACCTTAGTGGCCATAATCATTAGGGTCTTACACAAGGTGACGGTGAAGGGAAGTCTCACTGTACCTGGAGCAGACATTGGTCAAACTCACTCGGGCTCCTTGGAGGGTAAATCCACAATTACTGTGTGGAAGCT
>JZKD02S1645260.1:104333-129419 GCA_000966675.3 Picea glauca
CAAGGCCCTCCCTCGACGAGTCTATTCCTGTCGACTCCAACACATTATCCGGGAATCAGACTTAGAAACCAGTTAGTACTTTGGGACCTGCATGCCTCAATGGCAGGCCTCCTCATGTTCGACAGTAGGTCTACATCATTGACCTCTGATCGAATGATTCCATGGGTCTTCGACTTCGGCTCATCTATTCACATTCGCTGGAATGTACTAGGGTACCTTGGGAATCATTGACATTAATGGTGATCTCCCTTGCACTTGTTAACGACTCACACCATTGACCGGTAATCGAGTGGTTTCTGCCATGTTCGACATCAAGACATCTAATCATATGGTTAGGATCATACCACATTGGGATTGGTGAAGAAGACCCTGGGTTGGGTAACCACTTTGATATATACTTTGCCCAGGCTGCGAAGGAGTATTCATTGGACAAGAACACATACACTGTCACATAGATCCACTTTGTATTGGTCGTGGCTATGTCTTGTCATCTCGTAGATCCACTTTGTATTCTTCGTGGCTACGAACGGTCCAAGTCATCAGAGTATAGATCCACATTGTATCTTCGGTGGCTATACCTTTTTTATCAATACAATTATGGATCCGCAGTGTATTTTATGGTGGCCATATCCTGCTAAGTCTTGATCACCCAAGCATAGGTATGCCTGCCTTGGGTTTTGAAATATGTCATGATATTTGTTGTATGTTTGTGTGCAGCTCCTGTCAGGTTCTCCAAGTCTATACCCTTGCTTAGACATCTACAAAGTATTTCAGTTATCAGTTGACATCTTCTAACTTCATACGTTGGGGGGCAATCTGTTACATGTCAAAATTACTCAGCTGGATAAGTGTCGCATGTTCCTCTCAATCGTCGTAAGTGTCACATCTTCCTTACAACTTTCGCAAGTGTCGCAAGTTGGTCACAAGTGTCACAAATGATGTTCGAGCATATTACCATGCCGACGACACTAAGGAGACACTTAAAACATCTCATGTGCTTGATTTGGAGAAGAAGAACTGGTTTACTAAAGTCAAATAACTCTTGACACCCGAAGAGAGCTCTGAAACAAAGGTTCTGAGGGGGAGCACTCCCCTATATTAGCTCTAGGAGCGCTGACGCTCCCCTACAAGGCTTCAGGGAGCATTATAATGCTCCCTTGCCCCCTCTGAAGGATCGTTGCTCATCTTGGGAGTGCTGGCACCCTCCAAAAGCTTACCAGGGAGCGCTACAACACTCTGATGCCCCTTCTAAGGGAGCGTTGCCTAATCTGAGGCAGTAGTTGGCCCGTTGAGGAGAATAAGGGGAGGATCTTTCAAGATTATGAGGCAGTTGTGTTCGAATTCTTGGTTTCATCAAGATATCCCTGATCTGAGGAGGAAGTTCCCAACTTGTTCTAAAGATAACTCAGGAGGTTAAGCTCCTCTTAACCTATATAAATAGGCTCTATGATGGTGGAAAGGGGGAAGAACTGCTGGTATGAAACTTATGATCTTGGAGAAAATACATAGTCAGCCAAAGGAGAGTGGTCAGTGAAGCTGCTGTTGTCTAGGTTGTGGATCTTTCAGGCAAGGGTTAGACGAAGAGGACTCGACAAAGCTGTCGCATTCGCATCTACGATTGTAAGTACTGTTGTCGTTATTCTCATCAATATGAAATGCTTGGCCTATTTCTTTCTAGTTTGTGTATAATGTCACATAAACTTATCATTAACTGATAGATCTATTTTCAAGCTAATATCAATAGGGTAGGAAGTGGTCGTATCTTGTTTTGTCCACAGGATTCAGCGAGAAGGAAAGGATCGAAGCACAACTAGGAGTGTGCAGGGGAAAACGTCGATAAAGAGGTACTTCTGTTATCCTTCCTTCCCATGTGTTAGCTTAGATAGATTTGAAAGGAAGTCAGTGTCCACGTTAAGCATTTTCTGTCTAGAGTTAGGGTCAAGCTCTTAGAGGCGATCTACCTATCTGCAGGGAGATTTTCCTACAACAGAGATTTGTGCCAAAAAATGAAAATTAATGTCGGGTTTCCATGTCACGACAGGGGATCTATGATCCTTGGCCTTCCATATACTGGAAATGTTTCGACTCGGCCCTTAGTTTCATTTTGAAGGCTATAAATGGGCCAATTCCGAGATATGGAAAGGAAGAAAGATTTCAACTTTGAGAGAAAATTTACTTGGGATAAATTATTTACTTCATATTGAGTCTGCATCCGTTCGTCCTTTAAGTCTCAACACAATGTTCAACCCCCAAGATCTTCCCTTATTGATTGAGAACCTCATTGTTTCTCTCTTATGAGCTTGCCTTTTGTGGAGGATTGAAGTGGTGGAGGTCCAGCTGGAAGGAACTTAGTTTCTTGGTTCCGAACCATGCCGACATAGAAGTCCGTAACATTTTCACTTCTGCTGATCATTTATTAATAGAAATACTCTTTTCCCGTCCAATTCATATCTTGCAAATATATTGAATTATTATTCCATGGGCATATTTTTCATGTTTATTAATGGATTATGCTATTGAATGGGATAACATTATATAATATCACCATATTCTTTCTTTGCTTGGTTGTTGAGTACTAGTTGCAGGTATATTGTTTTGGGTTAAGTGCACAATGATGGACTTCATCGAACATCTGGATGAGGTAGGATTTTATCTTGTCTTGCTAGCATATTTGTTTTCATAGCATACTTGAGAAGAGAGTTGATTTCTGCAGTCATTTCTGCCTGTTGTGGTTTACCCTAGCCATAGAGAGATTTTCTTCGTAACAAAATTGGCGACCATACTGGGGATTAAATCTTCTTTCTTCGGGTTTGGAGTACTTTTCTCCTTAGATTGCTCTTGTTTCTATTATGTTTCTTGACGTATCATTGCTTAACATCCTCTGTTCACTCTAGGTCTGAGTTTTCAACCTTTCTCCTTTGCCTGGCCTTGTTTTGAAACATATACGTGTTTATTTCCTTGACAGTCGTGTACATACGCAGGTTGTCCCTCTACAAGATGCGTATATACGCTTTGTTTGCCTAAACAGTCACGTACATCAATTTTCCTTTCTTGTTTGCTTGGTCCGGTGGTTGTTGGGTGGGATTTGATGTTTTCTAAGCCTTCTTGGGTCTCTGTAGTGCCTGTTAAGTGCTTGTGGGATGACAAGAAACCTATCTTTGGTTGGGCAGAGTTTTTCTCATCATCTTTTCATTTTTTGTTGTCCTTGTACATTGGGCTGGGTGTTTTGCTACTTGGTATCCTGCTTGAGTTATCTGTTTCTATACACAGTAGGGTTATATATCAAGTTACTTTTCAGTCCATGCATTTTCATTCTTATTATATTGAAAATACAAAAAAATAGGTATTTTGGTCTTTTGAGTCCTTGTCTAGTGCATGTAATGAAAGATTGCATTTTACTTCAGAATTGCAGAGTTGAAATTGAAAATTGCATTGGTTTTTAGAAGCATATAATTCATTGAAACTTAAAGTTAAGACTTTGCATCATTTTCATATTTACTTTTCTTGCAGATTCATAACATCACGAGTTTCACTACCATACCTTTTTGAGTAATCACGACCACTAAAATTAATGCTATAATTTAAAATTGATTAGTCATGATTTTATTTTCTAGGGTACACAAGCTAACTTAGGATTTAGTGCCTTGGAATAGGATTTTGTGAGTAAACTTCTCCAAGGCAATTAAATCAACATATGTGTCTGAGAAAGGGAGAAGATAAATCCATTGTATAATTGGTAATATCAGGAGGCTCTGCTCACACCGGAGTTAATCACGATGTTGCACGAGGTTGGTTGAAGGGATATCCCCCCAATAGCTTCTTAGCATCAAAGATATTTCTGGGGATCTATTCGTATCTGGGGATCTTGTTAGTGCCCTTACCTTCATGAGAGGTGGTGCTTTCAAGGTTTCGGGCTTTGCTACCCTGCTCATACGGTGAACCTGACTTACGACTGCTCGCCTATGCATCGATTATACAATATTTTAGTAGTTTCTTGACTTAGGTGTCACATAGGTTACTTGCAGGGGTTATTCTACAGGTACCCTGGGTCAGATAAGGGTCAGACAACACACAACCTTTATGGAGGATTACCTCTCCAGGGGGATCTAGCCGACTGGTTGTTAAGCCCACAAGGGCCCTTATAACTGATTATGTTACCTCCGATCTTTAGCAGGGATTCTTAGGCCCCTCTTGGGTGAGACATACCTTCTTTAGGGAGGGAGTCCACTCAACCACTTTACCCCGTTTGCATGCATATTGGTCGTTTGAATTTTGGTCTGCTCTTTGATTACTAGTTGGACTTAGGATATATTTTTTTATCTTTAGAGTCTTAAGTCATCATGGAGTCGGACCAGCCTCCCCACCGATCCCGTCACTTGTTACATTTACCACTGGATTTTGAGTCTTTTCCTTCTAAAATGCATAGAGTTATTAGGTATGGTACACACAAATACACTGTTTAGACTTGTGATTCTGCAAGGATGAGTACTGAACATAGTCTTCAGAACATTGGGATCCCTTCGAGTCCCACACCCACTATAGTTAATGACACCCCTTCGACTCCTGCAACCATGATGGTTGTAGTGCTGGAGACACCTATCATTACTATGGATCGACCTATAGTGAATGCTCAAGCTATCGCCTTGAACCCTTTTGGGTCTCTTGGTCACTCACCGGGCTATAGTGTTCAGTCCATTCCTATGGCTTCTAGTTTTTTTTACTATGGTATTCCCAACTTTACTTTGCAGTTTTCAAATGCCATCCCAACTTCTGGCCTTAATGATAGCATTGGGCTTGGGTGCACTACACCTCCTTACACTCCTTTTTCATTTGGTGGTTCTCAAATCCCTCAAATGACTCTTAATATGGGAGGCATTCCTCCTTTTAACCCCGGGTCCAACCCTCTTTCTTATGGGTGGAACAACCAACCTAGCGGACAAGATTCGGCTCAAGTTCATTCCTACACCCCTACCTCCTCGGTGCCGATTCTGACCAATATGTTTGGCATGATGAATCCACCTCTATCCTCCAGATTCCCACCCAGAGGAGGTCAATTTCACACTTTGGGCAACCCCCAACATGGATCCAATCTAGCTGGGGTCAATTTTTATAACCCCCAATAGAAAATTCCTACTGGAATGATGCCCAACCAACCTTTTATGAATTAGCCTAGAGGAGGGTCTTATAATCCCAGACAAGTCCATGGTGCTTACCAGAACCCTGGATGGGTTGCAGTTCCTCAAGCACAATCTTTCCTGGGAGCTTGGGGCCAGATGTCACAACCCCGTCTCCCTTTTCTGGCCACGCTGAATCTGCCAGACTTCTCTAAGTTAATGAACGACCCTATGAGTCATGATCCTACATGGATCCCCATCCCCACCAAGCTTCCTTTGTACATCCTAAAATTCAAGGGTAAGAATGGAGAGGATCCTGGTTATCATGTCACTACCTTTCACCTTTGGTGCTCATTGAATTCCCTTAATGACGATTCTATTCGATTAATATTATTTCAACACACCCTCATTGGAGTTGCTGCGAAATGGTATATTGAGCTAGCTAGGGGGGAATATGGTACTTTTAGTCAGTTAGTCTTCCTTAACCACTTCCAATTGCCCATTCGTTACGATTCTGGCCTAGAACTTCTGTCGACTTTACTCCAGGATACCGCCACTCATATCTCAGATCATATCCAGGAGTGGCGTAGACAGAAGAGGTTAATTAAGACTCCTATACCCCTGACCTTTCTTTTAGAATGGTTCCTTAAGTCTTTGCACGTTCCTATCTCGAATGACGTTGCTACTTCCGGGGTTACCACTGAGGAAGAAGCGATCTTTAGAGCCCAACAATTAGCCTTGATAAATTCTTAGTCTGGGATGTTGTACCACCTTCTTCCAGATGCACCACAGTTAACTTATGACCCTAGACAAAATCCTGGACCTCATGCCGATGGAATTGTAGGTACCGCCAATGTAAATTCCACAAACTCGGTGAAAATCCATACGAAAGAGTTGTCTCTAAACCAATCTATAGGAGGGCCAACTTCGTCCATGTCTTCCAACCCCACTCAATCGACAGATGTACACTCTGTCCAATTGTTGTCAAACCCAAATGGTAACCGACAACTAGGAAGGAATAAGAAGAAAGGATGTAATAATCATAAGGGTGGGAAAAATGGTAATAAACCCAAGGACAATGGTAATAATGAGAAGACGAATAATAATGCTGGAGAGGGAAAATGAGAAATACGTAAGGTGAAGTTTCCCTATAAGCTTTGCACAGATGATCACCTTACCCATTTATGCCCCAAAATTATAGAAGCTGTGAGGCTATTATCTCTACCACCCGCCATGCGGACGAATCCATTCCCACATAACCAACACATGGCCTCGAGCTCCTCAAACTCCGAAAATGCAGTTGGTGGGATTCAAAACCTGCCATTGCAAGATGGCGACCGTTTGTGTATCAATATGGTCGATGCAAAAGTTAATGTAGCCACTCGATCTCGAGATTATATCTCTTCATAAGCTATTCCTGGTCTAGAATCTCCTCCTCCGCCTTCAGAGACAACTTTACATATTGAAAAACCAGAGCCACTGCCTCGTATTTCGAAAGGAGTACTCAAGCGCTCTACCCACAATCCAAATGTTAGAGCCGCCCATAACTACTCTATTGTTGAGGACCCGTGTCAAACCCCTTGTGCGATGTCGGCTTTGGAGGTACTTTAGATGTGTCCTTCACAGAGGAATGCCTTACTAACTGCTTTAGGAGCACTGGAAACCAGTGGCTCAAAAGTGATCAAGTTTGACATCACAAATGTGAAGCCTCGCTTGCCTTACCATGAGGATTTCCAAACCCACGTGAAGTACTCAAAGTATACCATGAAACATGTGGTTGTTGATGAAGGCGCTGCCACTTGTATGATGTCCCTGATCTGTTGGAAAGATCTTGGTTCTCTGACTCTTTTCAAGTCATCGAACATGTTGACTACTTTTGATGGTCATTACTTTTCCCCTCACGGTATTCTTCCTGCCTTTCCGGTCCAGTTAGGTGGGAATATGGTAGAGGTGGAGGACGAGGTAGTTTATGTGCCTCTTGAATATAATCTATTACTAGGACAGAATTGGACCTATGCTATGGTCATCATCGTATTTATTGTCTTTCGTACTCTTTTTTTTCCTCATGAATGGAAGAACGTGACGATTGACTAATTATCCTTTGCGTGCTCTAGTCCTAATGAATCTATTGGACCGTCAATCCCTGTGATCGACAATTCTCAACCGACAACTGAGAATATCGGTGTCAAAATGTATTCTTCCCTTATGGATACTTTCGACTTCATGACACTGAGTCACCACATTTTCGCCATGTCCAGTAGGCCCGTCTCGACAGGGAGGTCCATTCCTTTCTGCACTTCCTATTTTAGTGATCCGTGGACCCTACCTTCCCCGACTTCGTCTTGTGAAGGTTAGTTGCATGAGGGAATGGCCATGCCACTATCAGCAAAAAAGATTGCGTATCAAGTTGTTCTTGACTCTTCCGCTGATCCCGATCCTGTTACCTCACCGACGGACTGGGATGATCCCATTCTTAGGCCCGTGTGGGCCACTTCATTGTCTTGTTCACATGATTGACTCGATGATACTTTGCCTTCGGATGAAGCTATCATCGAAGCCATGTATGGTTTCGACAAAACCTTGGGATGATATGCATCACTGCTTTTATTTTCTCCCAGAGCTTGAAAGAATCGAACAAGATGATTTTCGATCTACTTTGAGTGAGATAGTCGGTCACGTCGTAGTTCCACTTGATATGCACAAAATTTATGCTGAAGGAAACATGGCGAGTATTTATCCTACCATCATGATCAACATCTCTTGTACCCCTGGTAAGGTTTAAAATGTAAATATCTGTGCGGATTGTTCGCCAGAAGAAATCCTAATCTACACCAAACTCTTCAAAGAATTTCGAGATGTATTTGCTTGGTCATATGAAGAGATTCCAGAAATTGAACCTCGTATTATCGAACATGATATTAGAACTTATCCAGATGCTAAACCTGTTTGACAACGTCTTAGAGCTGTTAACCCCCGGAAGGCCCCTGCTATTAAGGCAGAAGTGGAGAAGCTACTTAATGTTGGCTTCATCTACCCAGTTCCCTTTAATGAATGGGTATCCAACCCTGTTCCTATGGATAAGAAGCAAGGAACCATCCGTGTGTCTATGGAATTTCGTGACCTGAGCAAGGCCTGTACTAAAGACAACTTCCCGACGCCTTTCATCGATCAGATTCTCGACAAGTGTGCGGGAAGCGAAGTATTTTCTTTTATGGATGGATTTTCAAGGTATAACCAAATTCAAATCAAACCTGTGGACCAACACAAGATGACATTTATTTATCTTTGGGTTACTTTCACATACTGGAAAATGCCTTTCGGCCTTAAAAACGCTGGAGCAACCTTTCAACGTGCCATGACTTTCACTTTTCACGATCTTAAGCACATAGTCGAAGATTACCTTGATGATATTTCTGCTCACTCTCACAAGAGAGTGGATCACACTTTGCACCTTCGACTTGGTTTTGAAAGATGTCGTTACTATATAATCTAGTTGAACCCTCGCAAGTGCATCTTTTGCGTTAAGTCTGGTCATCTTTTGAGATTTCTAGTTTCTGAGACCGGGATCGTGGTAGATCCACTAAAGGTCAAGGCAATACTTTGATTGCCTCCCCCATGCATGATTAGACAAATTTAAGGTTTACAGGGGAAAGCTAACTTTCTTCATCGATTTATAGTGAAATATGCCAATATCACTAAGGGTTTCATGCATATTTTGAAGAAGAACACCCCTTTTATTTGGTATGAGCGAGCCCAGGAGTCCTTCGATGCTTTGAAGAAAGCCTTAGTATTGGGGCCTCTGCTGAAGTCTTCTGACTACAATATATATTACTTGATTTATATCGCCGTGTCTAAGGATACGATTGGTATGGTTTTGGTTCAGGAGGATGATGAGCTCTGTGGGCACATCATCTACTATCTTAGTCAAAACTTAGTCGGTCCTGAGCTTAATTATTTTCACGTTGAAAAGATAGCTTTGGTTTCCGTTCATGCAATCCAATGTTTACGTCACTATATATTACATTGCAAGACTATTGTGGTTGCCAATTTCAATCCATTTAAATACGTCCTTACCAAGCGTATTATAGGGGGAAAACATAATAAATGGATTGTCATTTTACAAGAGTTTGATCTCGATTTCGCTTCTGCGAAATCCAAGAAATCGCTAGTCTTCGCTGAGTTAATATCTGAATTTCCATGATCAGATGAGGATGTTATCCATGCTGATTCATTTGCAGATGAACACATTTTTCTTGTCTTGTCATTCGACCCCTGGTATGGAGACATTGTTCTCTATCTTCAAACCTTGAAGTTCCCTTAGCATCTCTCACGAGATGACCGACAACATGTAAGGTACCAAGCTAAGAAATATACTATCATCGGTGACACGTTGTATCACTGAGGAATAGACAATATCTTGTGTTGTTTTTTAACTCACGGAGAAGCCGAGTTAGTTCTGAATGATTGCCACAGTGGGGATTGTAGTGGTCATCTATCTGGGCTTGTGACAACCCAAAATTTTTTGCGAGCCGATTATTTTTGGCCTACTATATTTAAATATTATATTGAAGTAGTTAAGAAGTGTCACCCTTGCCAGGTGTTCACTCAGAAAATGTGTTCGCATCCAGCCCCTCTTCACCTAGTCATTACCGTTGGTCCCTTCACCAAGTGGGGGGTGGAATTCATGGATTGCAACCCAACTTCGGCTGGGGGGCATCAACACATTATCGTGGCCATCAACTACTTTACTAAGTGGGTTGAGGCCATTCCTATAGTTAAATCTGATGGGAATACTGTTGCCTTCTTTATATTCAATCAAATTATTTCCCGGTTCGATATCCTGAGTGAGATTTTCACTGATCATGGAAACCACTTTTAGAATGAAATGATGGAATAAATGACATCTAAGCTGGGGTTTAGACATGGTCATTCTTCTCCTTATTACCCTAGGAAAATGGACAAGTAGAGGCCATCAACAAGTCTCTCAAGACCATTTTGCAAAAAATCGACAGTCAGAGTAAGTCCAACTTGCACATCGTGCTATATCTTGCACTCTAGGCATATCGAACCTTGGTCAAGACTGCCACCGGATTTTCCCCTTTCCAATTAATACACGATCTGGAGTCGATATTACCTATTGAATGTAAAATCCCTTCTCTTAAGTTGGTAGTCACACTCCTACTTGACACATTCGATCGTGAGCGACGCCTTGTACACCTAAAGAGTCTTGACGAGTAGCGTTGAGACTCCTCTACAACTATCGAGGCGAACACAAGATGTGTCAAGGTCTAATATGATAAGTCTATCTTTCTTCGGTTGTATGCCGAGGGTGAATTGGTCCTCTTATATGATTAATCCAAAGAAGCATTGGGGGCAGGCAAGTTTAAACCCATGTGGCACGCTCCTTATATCGTGCGACATGTTTTAGAAAAAGGAGTCTCTAAGTTAGAAGATTATGAAGGGAATAGGTTGGCTGAGCCCAGAAATGGGATCTACTTGAAAAGATATTACGCTTGATCCCTAGGCTTGGGAAAAAATCTTTGTATACTAATGTAATTTAGTGTATATATCTTTTCTCTTTCTTTCCATATTCAACATGCTTATCAAGTTTCCTTTTTGTTGGCATATGTCAATAGAGTCTTCGGTTTACCTAGGATTCATAGACGAAGCTAGTCGTCATATACGAAACTTGGATTCTGTGGCTTGGGTGGTTTACTCACCTGAGGGTCTACTGGTGTCTTCAGGTGGCGTATGCCTAGGGCCATCCATGAACAATGTGGCCGAATATAGCACCATTATAGAAATTTTGCGCAATGCTATCTCACATGGTATTCGCTCTTTAGAGGTTCATCTGGATTCCCAATTAGTAGTACGTCAGTTGAACGAAAGTTACCGCGTGCGTGATCCTACTTTACTCTGACTATTCCTACGGGTACATATTTTAGAACGACAATTTGATTTTATTACATATTATCACATTCCTAGGAGTTCTAATCATGTATCCGATGCTTATGCTAATTTCGTTTTAGATTGGCATTTGTCACATAATTAAAGCAAAGAAAACCATCTCATCAATGTACACATTGTAAAATATAAATAGAGCCGAAGATTGTTGAAATATAACAAGGGATGTCCTCATTCATGTTTTTTTTGTGTTTTGTCATGGGGAGGGCATAAAGTCATAATTCCTAGACATGTTTTATTTGTAAAGTGACTTTTTAAATAAAGTGCTTTTATAAAGTGAATGTACTTTATAACGTAAAGTGTTTTTATGTTGTGGGACCCAAAAAGTATTTAATGAGCATTTATTACTTATTTTTTAATTAATGAGGAGCATTAAATATGATCCCTCAGATTAGACTTATGATAGCCATTAGATTGAGTTGGTTATGTAACTTAGGGTTTCTTGGGAAAAGAGAAAAGTACATATACATGCTTAGGGATGTGAGAAAGACACACCAGAGAAGATGAGAGGAGAAGTTGAGAGATTGCTTGAGAGAGGAAAGTGAACATCAAGAAGGGAACGATTCCCTAGAGAGCTAGGGTGCAAATCCCAAGGAGGTTTTTTTTGTTTTGATTTGCAGCAGTGTTGTTTGCTGGGACAGGCAATACTGTACGGATCCGTACAAGCCGTACAACAACATTCTTGAGGAACACAAATCGAGGCAAGCTTGGGCACGATTTTTGAGGCATCCTTGAATAATTTTCTGAAGGAGGATGGTTGTACAGAAGAGAAGGTACAACAACCTGTTGTGGCACGAATTTCAAGGTGTCGAATTTCAGCAAATCCGTACAGCTGTACAGACTATGGCATGGTTTTCAAGATAGATTTGTGGGGGACAATTTTTTTCTATAAGAGGTATTTCTCTTGGCTGAAAAAGTGTTATTGATGCTATTCTGAACTTTCCTGAAGCAAAATAATAAGATTTCTCTCTCTTGTTGGGTTTCCCCACATTGGGGTTTTCCCTGGCAGTTGCCTAAATTTATGTGAGTTATGGGTTGCTGCCCATTGTGCATTTCCGCTGCATATTTTGCTTAACAATGTGTATTTCTGCTTATAGAAATTTCTGAATGTGGGTATGCATTTCTGAAATTTAAGAAGACAGTTATCTCTAGGTTGCTAAGTGTTTGATGAAATGTGTGAATGAAATATTTTTGATTTTGTCATTAAAAAAAATCAACAAAGATACCTTTTTATATATTTAAAAAAATATGGTGTTTATAGTACAAAATTAGGGCTAATACCCTCAATACACATATACAGTCGATACTACAATATCCACGACATCTACGCTTGTGGCACCGGATGTGTGTCATGGTGACAAACTATGACATTTGCGAGACATCAAAAGAGTCGTACCCAAGCCCTGAGTACACCAACCACCTTTCGCTGCATGGCTTTAGGCAGATCCTCTACCTGAACCATGGGGATCCTATGAGTCAAATGAGACAGGTTGCCCTGCATGTTTTGTAGGACCCACTCGGCTTGTAGGACCCGGTTCCTCCGTCGATGTCAAGGAAACCCTTCCGACCGTCGCAAACCCACATCTGCGTTACACAAGTGTCTAGTTAGTACTTAAGCGCCATCCAAAAATATTTTTGTTCTATTATACAAAAATACAAAAAAATGAAATATTTAAAAACATTTGACATACCTATGTCGCCATAGGTAGTCCTTGGTGGGAGTGGCATGTCTGAATCTCCTCGAAAGTCTATCCCTGCATAGGGATAGTCATCTAGGGAAATGACCTGTCGCTGGCACCAATAGAAAAATCCTCGTTATAGGGTGTCGACACCCTACCTCCCCCTGCTGCCTCATTACCGTGGTCCACCGTGACATTGCTGGATCATGAGGTCCTCTAGGAAGAATCTCGACTCTAGGTCCCAAACCTGGAACCCGCTCGAAGAAGAAACTACATAGGATAGAGTCAAACCCAAAATTCCTCTTACTCCCCTGTTTGCACTCTGTGAACCGACTCTTCATATTTGACAGTAGTGAGGTACACTAGTCATATGCTGTGGGTCTCATACACTGCACTGCATAGAACATGAGCGACCTCAATTCCTGGTGCAATGAGACCGAACCTATGATCCTGGTCAATACAAGCACAATAATCTTTAGGCTGAGATTGTTTATCGCCCCGATAGGGAGTTGACTCCCTACCTTCGGAGTCCCTGCTACATAGTGGGCGTCGATGTACTCCTCTATTTTCATTCGTCTCCCTGCTCCCCGTGATTTGAGGTTTACAACCTCTCCCCGGCATGATAGACCAGTCAAAAAGTAGATATCCTCTACTTCAATCCTCAATGGTTTCCCATTGAGGTTGAAGCTTTCACTCTCAGGGTCCCAGTAATCCACAAGCATCTCGAGCAACCTCACCCGGGCCCTCATCCCTTTGAGTGCTTGGAATTTATATAAGCCACATCTCTTTAAGGCCATTTGGTCCCCCAAATCTTGATCCACAACAACGTCGACATCCTCGTGCTCTCTTTCTCTCCATTCAAGAACCATCCTGCCAAGGACAAGTTAAAATTTGAGTTAACATCCTTAAAATTCATTATTTGCGTGCCTGTACGTTGTCTGCTTCACTTACAATTGTGTATAGGGATGGCTATACGTGCCCTGCAGTTTTCACAGGCCCGTATAACTCATCATATATGTGACCTAATAGGAAACAACTCGCGTACACCGAATTTCACATTTTACACCCTCAATTACTAAAAATTTGGAACCTAATTTAAAATTTTAATCCACTGGAAATGAAGATGAAGATAAGAATAATTACCTGGACCAGATGGTTTCTGATTTCATTGCCTGACGCTCTCGGAATCGTCGTTTGAATCTCAGAGGTATTTTGGTCCAATTTGCACTATTTGGGTAAAAAATCAAAATGGTATAGTAATTCTTGGTTTTGTTACTATTTATAAACAATTTTTACCCACTTTCTATAATTTTGAGCCATTTTTTCAACTAATGGACTAATACAAGGGTGGATTGAGTTGGTTTTTGCAGTTTTAACCAAGGATTCTTGTAGATTTCAACGTTATGTTGGTCGTTCATCACTACGGGCATGTATTTTCATTACCTAATATATAGGATAGGTATCCATTCCATCATGTATTTTCACATTATTCTATAAACTGTCACTTTTTATGCCTTAGGTACGAACCCATTTGTTGCGACACAAAACCCTCCATCTGCTATAAGTTGTGTTGTTAACAAGTGGTAGAGACTTACCAAACATGGGTACCCTAGTTAGATCCCCTACTTCACTTAGTGCCCATGCAAAGATTTCTTCCATAGGACCGGGAGTCCCTCATATATAGTACATGACTTGATTTTGAGCCTCATTTCTCACTCATAAACATGCGGCCTTATACCCCAAGGATTCCCAAACGATTTTTATTTAAGCTCTTTTCCAACATGTCTTCAAAAAGTGAAAAGATTGCTTAGTGAACTTGTCTCTTTCACACTCGTAAATAGGATTTTAAAGGACATCTATTTGGCACAAGTTTATCCCTTTTTCACACCAAATAAACTAAAAGTCATAAAAAAGGACATTTTTTGGCATTAAGTTGTGATTGCATCTCATGCCCTTGCTTGCAGTATTTAGCCTATAGACGGTTCTCGCTTTGCGTTATAAATTGTTTTCCTCAGTAGTTTTGCATCCTCAACTAAGCAGAGCCGTGTTTATATCCTTCACAATTTGACACCTTATAACTAGGAGGGAACATTCCCCCGAGTGTCCATCTCCCGCATGCATTTCCCTGGATTGAACATAGATATGTTCCACTGCTGGAACTAGTTTTTCTTACTTGCAACACTCATTTCCTCCTCTGTATCATAGCATTCATTTGTCTATGAAAAAATAAAAAAATATGGGCGGTAGGGAATATTATCTTATATTGGCAATAGTCATGTCACCTTTGAATAAAGAACAAAGTTATTGAGTCCATTCATCATCATAATTTTTGGATTAGCATGGCCTTAGGAAGCTGAGATCGTTACGGAGTCTTCTCTATCGACTGGTTACTCTTCTAGTCCCTATAGAGAATTTCATTGATGCCTCCTACATCTCATGGTTTCATCATTGGGTCTATCCTGCTAGAGTCCTCTAGATGTCTAATGCTCTTGTTCAAAGGAATTCTATCAACTTGTGTCGACTACTCCTCAGAACTCTTGACTTTGCATGTCGGCCATACCCTCAGTTTGTGTTAGAATCACATGATACTATAGTCCTATCATGCACCCTGGCCCTACTTTCATCATTGGTAGGTAACCTTGAACCCAACAGTCGACACTTCATCATTGGTCATTGACTGGGTGGTTTCCCTTGTGTTCGATGAAAATACATCTATTCACACATTGGGATTTGTGCAATGTCTTGAATGCCATTAGCCCTATTGGTAGTTTCCTCACCCTTGTCAGTAGTTTTCATGATTGGCTACTATTCAGAGGGTCTTTTTCGTGTACCGATTGCACTTGCACACATGAAATACACATAGGGTCGTTGGTTCGTGAACATGTTCTTCATTTGATTTCCACCAAATCATGAAGCTCCTACTTTGTACCTCGTGCTGAATGATGAGAGATGTTATAATGCTCTCCTTTCAATGGGTCTCCTTCCATCAACTTCATCCCATCTATTCTGGAAACGAGACCTAGATTCTTATGAGTAACTTGAGGCTTGTAGTCATCAGTGGTAGGCTCTCTCACTATCGACAGTTGGGAATACTTTAATTTCTCCCGATCGATGGATTCTTTAGGTGTTCGACACAGCTCCTTTATTCACACTTGTAAAAATGTAATGGTTCCTTGATACCTACTTTCATTATCAGTAGGTTGTCTTGCATTTGTTAACGATATAACTCAATGACCGGTAATCAAACGATGTCTCGTTGTGTTCGACCTCAACTCCTTTATTCACATAACATAGAATTTCACCCTTGGAGGATTGTGTAGAATACTTGAAGACATCACTATGTGGCCACAACTTTTCTGAGTTGTTGCTTCCTTTTCATTGGACCAGTACCTATATGAATTCAGTGATCATGGGAGATCATATTGTACTCCATTGTATACATATATCTTCAGATTGGTTTTGAGATTGGTTCTACTGGGCCTTGTTCATGATTATGACAACTATTGGCATGTAACCACATTTGTATTTTCCTATTCATGGCCACAAACACTTGTTTGGTATATTTTCACATGGATCTATAGTGTAATTTTATTGGCAACCATGTATGCAAAGTCAGTGAAGAATGTAATGAGCAACCAGTTCGTCCACATGGTTCCCTACCACTCCACTTCTGGGTTGTCTATAATGTATTTTAGCCATCACAGATACTCCTCTGACCTCACACATTAGGGGGTATCTGTTATAGAAAGATTTGCCTCACCCTATGCAGTCTTGCACATAAGGCATTTTTCCATTTCCCCGTGCAGACTTATCTTCCCTGTTTATAAAATCCAGAGCCAAAAATAAATATTTTTCCACATGTACGTATATTGCCTACTATACAACATGTGTATACGCAGGCTACTCCACTATAGCCCGCGTACATCGAGATTTGTGCCAGAAAATGAAAATTAATGTCGGGTTTCCATGTCATGACAGGAGATCTATGATCCTTGGCCTTCCATATACTAGAAACGTTCTAACTCAACCCTTCAGTTCCATTTTAAAGACTATAAATGGGCCAATTCCAAGCTATGGAAAAGGAGAAATAATTCAACTTTGAGAGCAAAGTTACTCTGGATAAATTATTTACTTCATATTGAGTCTGCATCCCTTTGTCCTTTAAGTCTGAACACAATGTTCAACCCCCAAGCTCTTCCCTTATTGATTGAGAACCTCATTGTTTCTCTCTTATGAGCTTGCCTTTGGTGGAAAATTGAAGTGGTAGAGGCCCAACTAGAAGGAACTTAGTTTCTCGGTTCCGAACCGTGCCGACACAGAAGTCTGTAACATTTTCACTTCTGCTGATCATTTATTAATAGAAATACTCTTTTCCTGTCCAATTGATATTTTGCAAATATATTGAATTATTATTCCATGGGTATATTTGTCATGTTTATTAATGGATTATGATATTGAATGTGCTAACATTATATAATATCGCCATATGCTTTATTTTCTTGGTTGTTGAGGACTAGTTGCAGGTATATTGCTTTGGGTTAAGTGCTCAACGGTGGAATTGATAGAACATCTGGACGAGGTAGGATTTTATCTTGTCTTGCTAGCATATTTGTTTTCATAGCATACTTGAGAAGATAGTTGATTTCTGCAGTCATTTCCTTCTGTTGCGGTTTACCCTAGCCATAGAGAGATTTTCCTCGTAACAATATTCTTTGAAGGTAGACTTATTCTTACCCCAGTGCAAAGGGAGTTTGGGGTGGGCGGGCATAGGGGTGTCATTAGGCTCCCAATTGGGAGTGGATCCCCTGAAAGAAAATTATGGGTATATTTTTCACTCGTTTTGGGATTTTTCGGTCAATGTTTTTTTGACCCATTGTAATCTAATTTCATTTTAGTGATTCGGGCTGTAATCTAATACGAGTTAACATATTAGAGTTTTGGATGCTGCAAAATACCCAAATATTGTATTGTCAATGGTGAAGTTAATGCAATGAGAGACAAAGTTCTGGCTCTTATTTAGGTTGATTTTCCCACTTAATGGTTTCTAGAGTAAATCTTGTGTATATTGTGTGAATGTGCCATTATTATTCTTATCTAAGTTAGGTTTTGCTAGTATTGTTTTTTTTTCATAGGTTTATCAAACTCTTCATTTTATTTTCTTTAGGGATGAAAACTTTGGTTGAGTCATGTTTAATCAAATTTCTTCTAGTCATGCTTAATCTAATCAAAGTATATTTAATTAGATCTCCATTTTTTGGGTCAATTGACCAATTTTTGGTAGTCATTCTCATGAATCAACTTGAAAAATTGGTCTATATCATACCTTGTTGTATTGTTACTTTATCATCCATTGATGTCTCTTTCTATCTTTCTTTATAGTCAATTTTTGTTTCACATCAAATCCTATCTTAGTTGACTCCTCTCTATATCTCTTCAAGTCAAATTTCTTCTTATAACTTCTTTTGGAAAGCTCACTTTCACATATATATTGGCATGGAAAAATGATTATCCAATTGATGGTTTATTTGGTCTATTACAAATCATTTCTCTCTAGACTCAATTTTAATCTTCTTCTCATTAAGATACATCAAATCTAAAGAGATACCTATTATACTTCTTTATTTTTGGCAAAGCAGTTAGACGATTAGGTAGTTCAACAATTTCTCTCTTACTAGTGGTTATAACCACCCTTGTTCTAAACAACCTCCATTCTTTAAATGTATGTAGCCTTCCAGGGCTATATTTATTTAGATGGGATCCATTCATAACCTTATTTAGCATGAAACCTTGAAGTACTTTCAATTGAACTATCCCATTTAATCTTATGCCTTGAAAGATGCATGAGTCGATCCATATAACTTTTACAATTTTTTGACTTGACTTTGATCTTGCTATCATAAACGAGAACCAAGTATCCATATTTGATTTCTTATATTCGTAATTCCCATTATGCTAGATTTTCTATCGTGCTTTCTCAAACTTCTAATGTAGAAGTGAAATTTTATAGGTATCCTCTAGTCGATACAACTTGTACAATTGATTATATAGTGACTTAATCACATTGATTTTCAACACGCTTGCAATTTTTGTCAAGGAAATAATAGGTGTATGGGAATGAATACCTCTAAACCATAGAGAAACTAGTATGTTGTATTGTTAAATAATTCAACTACTCCTTCATCTTGGGGATCAAAACTCTTTTCATGTTGTCACAAATTATGAAACTAAAACTTTAGTACTCAAGTTCACAAAAAATTTCATTAATCACTTACAATTGTTAGAGGACATCTAAATCTTGTTATAATGTTCTAATTTTGAAATTTGTTATTGCCTTGGATGTGCAGTCATGTACAAACTCCATTTCAACCTACTTTGTTAAAATTTAATCACAGTAATTATCTACTCAATGCATTTATCATTTAACTAATCTTGATTTGGCCATGTCAAGTTTTAGTCCTTCCTTGCATATGACGTGCCTAAAAAAAATTCCAATTGGTATATCGAAAAATAATATCAAATGATGTACATAATTCTTAAAAAAACTATATACAATCTAATTACTAAATTAGGTTGTGATTCTATTGTACAAAATCTACCAAATGCTTTGACAATTATCCTTGAGAAGACTGCATGTACATTACTCAGTCAACCTAGAATTTTCCATGTATAAATAAGCCCCATTATTTTACAAAAGTCATCTTATGTCAATACACTTCTACAATTGGGACTTGGTTGTAGTAGAAAATTCCATTAGTGAACGACTAACCTTAATTTACAACAACTTCTTTGATTATATCATATGCAAAATGGTGGGGAAGGGATCTGCCAATATCACTTCATTCAATTCTATGAAATCTATGTAGATCCTTAATTTATTCGGGTCTCTTTTATTTGGTTACATTACCTATGATTATCCCACTTACAGTTGTTGATGGGATAAATTATACCAACTAGTATCCTATTATCAATTTATTACTTTACAATATCTTGGTATTTATGTTTGAATTTATAGGGCTTGTTTTTTCTCCAGGAATTAATTTGATTTTCATCTCACTCATTTTTTTCACTAATCCCTTAATATTTTTCTAGTCTTGGGAAGATACTTAGTACTCCTTCAACAGGTTGACTACATGGAAAATTTTAGGGACCAAATTTCACCCATGGGATAATTTTCCATGCTTTCCCCCCAAAAAAATATTTTCCAATTTCCATTTTTTCTAAAAATGATTCACCAAAATTCTATGGGATAAAATTAAAAATCACCATAATTTTATAGAAGATATACAAAATCCTTAAAAAATGAATATTTTTACAAAAATGTTGTCAAACATTTTATATTTTTCATATTAAGGATTAGTAAGCTTTGCCAAGGTTTCTATATTTTAAGATAAATTTATGTCCTTAAAATTATCCTTGATTGACTATATGTCTTATTTATTTTTCTAGCTAGTAGTCTCCAATATATACCATCTTTGATCAATCAAATCAGATATGTATTTGTCTTTGTCTTTTATTTCTTGATCCATCCACTTGAGTTTTGGTTTCAACAACCCATCTTTCTCTTTAAACCACTTGAGTATAATGAAATTTATCTGGATTAGATCATCATACAATTTTTCATCTATATTGGTAATTTATGGGTGGAAAAAATTGGAGGAATCAACTTGCAGGGCCATTTTAGTGGCATGTCCCAGTTTGGAAAATTAGGGTCTGGAACCTTCCAGAGCCATTTGGAGGCATTAAATGACATTTTTTTGGGATCATAGTGTATGAAACTTAAGCTCACACCCTCGTTAGTGTTATACAATATAATACCTTTCCAACAGTGCGTAAAACACCTCAATCGAAGCTTTATGCAAAAGTTATGCCACCCGCAAATGGAACTACCTTGTTGACCACCATGGTATGAGTGGATGCCACGTTATCCCCCACTACTGATACAAATAAGGATATCTATGTGTGGCCTTTCAATAATATTATGGAAGGTCCAAACCTAATCACTAATTGAGGGTTGAGGAAGTCAAAACCCTAACCCTAGATGTTTATCGCGCTATGTTAAATACCTTAAGGAGGAGAAAGGGTTCCATTCTTTTGTATGGTACTTGTTCCATAGTTGAGTAGAGCATCCAAGGAGTGGTATTTTGAGAGAATAATAGAGGAGGTAGGATATTTTGTATTAGTCATTCAGGCCACAATGTCAAAGGAAACCTCGTAGCGAGTGCTTATTTATTTATACTTTCTTTCCATAACTGAAGAAAAGAGAGCAGAGCATAGGTCTCACCTTATTGCTGGGTTTTCTCCCGTATTGGGTTTCCCATGATACATCTTGTGTGTATGGTGTGTATATTTTTTTCCTACTATTTCATTTTTGTATTAAGTTATTTTCATAAATTCAAGCAAAGCTAGTAATTAACTAATTCAGAATCTAAGGAAAATTAGTCTACATAGTCTAAGATTTCATAATATTATAAGATTTGTTGTGACAAGTTGTTCTAGTGGAATATCCACAACAATTTATAGATCATATTGGTATCAAAGACACTTTATTTGGGGTATTTGTGGAAAGTTGCAAGATCTAGAAATTGTCTTAAGAATAAAGTCATAGAACCCTGGCCATATTAGATGAGTTTGTTCACAACAACCCTCAAGATCCAATAGAAGAGAGATTTGTGAGCTTGAAAGAGAAAGTAACTGATATATCTTGCAATATGGACCTCCTGATGGTATCCCTAGTAATCAAGCTCAAACCGTTCGGTGAGGTTAGAGGATCTAACTTAGATATCAAATCAGAGGGGAAATTGGGAGAAAATGAAGACCCAAAAAATGAGTCGAGGAAAGAGCTCGAGAAATAGAAGCCTAGTTCCCCCTTCACAATATTTATTTAAAATGGAAGTGAAAGTGGATATCAATCCATATAAAGGTGATATTGATGCATTAAATTTGAATCATTGGTTGCAAAAATTAGAGGTCTATTTCAATGTTCACAGTATAGATGAGGAGCAAAAGATTTCATTTTCCCGACTGAAATTAGAGGGCCATGCATTAACCTAGTGGGAAATCCACACAAAGACACTTAGGCTAGAGGTTGATCCACTAGTAACTAAGTGGGAGGATTTTAAAACCCTCATTATGTCCCAATTCTACCCTATCGGGTATGTAAAAGACAAATTGATCCATTGGCATTACTTCAGGCAAAGGAAAAGGAAAAGTGTGCAACAATACACCACATAATTCAAAAATATGGCTATGATGCTAGGTATCTCTTCCAGGAACCTAGAGGTACCCCTCAAGTATCTAGGGGGTCTACACAATCATTTTTCAAAGCAAGAGATTTTCTTCAATCCCAAGACAATTGATGAGGCTTGTGTGCAAGCACATTATCTGGAAAATATAGGCCACAAGAAAGGACAACCAAGTGGTTCCAAGTAGAAAGAGCACCAATATGATTCCAAGAAGGGGAAGAAGAAGTGGAAAGGGAAAGAAAAGAAGACAACAACCACTGCACATCAATGCAAGGATCCAAGTAACCAATATAACCATTGCAATATCTATGGTCACATTGAGGAAAAGTGTTGGACACTAAATCCAGAGCTGAACCCTAAGAACCGTAAGAAGGATAAAAAGAAGAAGAACCTTCTAGCCACATATTCAAGCAATCAAGTAGAGAGAAACTCAAATGTGGATGAGAATATTTCCTACACTTTAGTGCAGAAGGAGGTGAATATAAGTAGCCTTCATCACAAGGAAGAGAAGGAGATGACAAAACTCTTCCATATCAAGATCTATGTCAAGAATACCAAGGTAGATGCTTCGTTCGATTCTATTCCACAAGCCAATCTCATAGTATCCGATCTGGTTAACAAGGTTGGATTGGAGGTTCATGATCATCCTAGCCCATATCCATTGGGGTGGGTAAACAAGGATTCAAAGATAAAGGTCATGAAATAGTGTAAGATCAAATTTGTTGTATGTGCATATTTTATTGATGAAGTGGAGTTAGATGTAGTACCCCTCGACATGTGTGGTGTAGTGTTTGGAATCCCCTACATGTATATGAGAGATGCAATCTTCTGGTGGAAAGAAAACCAATATCTCCTAATCAAGGATGGGAACTCTTTGATCATCAATGCACATAAAGGTAAATTCAAGGTTTCATTGGTAAGTGCCAACCAAGCCAAAAATTTGATTAGTTCAAGTACGAAGTATGTTTTTCTTTTCTTATAAGAGAATCATCCAAGTGATGAATTGGTAGGAGTAAAGGCATCCCTAGATGGATGTACTAAAATTACAAACAACAATTGGAGGAGTTATTGCATGCATACAAAGGAGTGTTATAGGAGCCTAAAGCACTGCCACTTAAGAGGGAAGTGGAGCTTCAGATACAATTGTTACTTGACTCCCCATTACCAAATATTAGGTTGTGTAGACAATCTATTATGGAATCAAATGAAGTGAAGAAACAATTGCAACAACTGATGGAGTAGGAATTAATTGGACCAAGTACCTCATCTTGTGGGTCACCTATCATCATCGTACCCAAGAAGGATGGGACTTGGTGAATGTGTATCGACTACAAAGCTTTGAACAATATTACACTCAAGAATAAATATCCTTTTCCCAAGATCGATAATTTGTTAGACCAGTTGAAACATGCCAAGTACTTCACCAAGTTGGATCTCAAATTGGGATTCCACTAGGTATGTGTCAAAGAAGAATACACCTAGAAGAGCACCTTCAAGAGTGATTCAATACAAGTCAAGGTTTGTGTGAATGGTTGATCATGCCATTTGGTTTATGTATTGCACCCATATTTAGATTCATTTGTTATAGTGTATTTGGATGATATATTGGTTTATAGATCTACCTGGTAGGATAATATGTCACATCTCATGCAAGTGTTAGAGACTCTGAAAAGGCACTAGATACTGGCTAACCTCAAGAAATGTGATTTTTATCAGTAGTCATTGGTGTATTTGGCGTATGTGATCAGTGGAGGGGAGCTCAAGATAGATCCCACAAAGATGGAGGCCATCATAAAATGTCTGGTTCCTACTAATATCAATGAAGTTAAGAGATGTGTTGGGGTAGCAACATACCTAGAGAAGTTCATATTATATTTTTCAATGGTAGTTGCACCCCTCCATGCCATAACAATGAGTAGTAATAGTTTCCTATAGGGAACGAATCAACAAAAATATTTTGACGAGCCAAAACGAAAGATAAATCAAGAATCAATTCTCACATTGCCTAAATTGCAAAATCCCTTTGAAGTGGAGACTAATGCAAGTGGGTATGATATGGGAGCAATTTTGATGCAAGGAGTTAAGCCAATATGCTATCATTATGAGACGTTTCATGGTGGAGTTTTGAACTACCCTACATATGATAAGGAAATCTATGCCCTGGTTCAAGCAGTTAAGAAGTGGGAGCACTATCTCATGGACAAGGAAACCATTATCCACACAAATCACCATCCACTATAGTATTTGTAGGCTCAGAGTAAGCTTAAAAAAACTAGATATTACAGGTGAATGGGGTTTTTGAAGAAATTTCATCTAGTCATCAAGTATAAGAAGGGAAACACTAATAAGTTAGCAGACATGCTTTCAAGGCCAATTGCATCCAACATTACAACTTTGGGAACTCTTATGCACATTGAGCCTTTTAACCATGATGCATACAAAGTGACATACAAAAAATATGAGGAATTCAAGGAGGTGTTTCAACAACTATAGGGCCAAATTCATGTAGAAGAAGGTGACAGTAAGGCTGACTATCATCTCTAGAATGGGTTACTATACAAGATAGATAAGCTCTATGTTCCTAAAGGTGAAATATTGTAGCTTATCATAGAGGCTCACACCTCCAAGGTTGCAAGAAATTTTGGTGTTGGGAAGACAATTGCTAACTTAAAAAGGTATATGTACTAGCCCAGAATGCAAGAATATGTAGCATAATATATTATAGGATGCATATTTTGTTTTACCCGTAAGCCCAATAATAGAAATCAAGGTCTATACCATCCCTTACCTGTACCCACTCGACCTTGGGGAAGCATTTCCATGGATTTTGTGGGTGGTCTACTAATCCAGGTGGATATTGGTGGCCACACACCTATTCCAACTGGCTCAAAACATTCTTCTAGCAATTTACTATTTTTAGTAGTTTTTCGGTTACTAAACTTTCGGGGCCATTTTGAGGGCCTAAATGAAGTCTTTGGAACTTAAAATAATTTAACATTAGTTTTAGCCTATTTTATTAACCTTATGCCATATAGTTAAATTTAGCCCCCCTTTTAAAACCTAAATTAATTTAATATAAAAATCTTT
>JZKD02S1645260.1:129469-140033 GCA_000966675.3 Picea glauca
TCGACAACCAGATGTCTTAAATACTGTGGTTCTTCCGACAATCTCTGAACATACCTCAATTATAATCAATAGTTTTGATTGAGCCCCCAAAATGAATCTCCTCATTGATACATTTCCAACGAGCTATTGTGTTCCCCAAACAGAGATCGTATTCCAAAGTTACACCCATGGGAAGTTGATACACCAAACTACCAAAAACAGGGTCCACAAAACTACTGAATTTTCATCTTCCGGGGTTAGGTATTTGGATTTTCTTTATGTTAAAAATTCCTTTGGAGCCTCATTTTAACAATCATATTCTTACAAATGTGATTAGTCATCACATCACTTCTTAGAGATAAGATGCCACCAATCTAGCGAGTCTTTCACTCTTTATTTCTATAGTTTTGTACATTTCGCTCATTAATAGAAATTGTGTATTACTGTATCTCTATGTTTATGGTTATATCTCTGATATATATGTATTATATTATTGGATATCTGATATATCTCTGTACATTTCTTTATTATATCTCCGCTCTCATTTCGTATCGAAAATAATCTGGATCAATGGTATCACAACAGGCTTCTCTTGATCGTTTTTCTAGTGCATGTCCTCGATGAGGTCCGAGTATAGAAAGTTGGGTCTCTATCTTGTCTCTCTTGAGGAAAATTCTCTAGAACACCCAAGAAACCCTTCACGGTGGAAGAAAATAAAAATGACGGAGCAACATATTCTATTGATATGTTGCTTGAGCAAGCTCTCACGCAATAGAGGGACGAAATGGAGGATTTTTCCCACATCCTTCAATGCCTTTCGATAAAAATATGCACGTATTTATCAAGAAGCCACTTTTCAAGAACCCCTCCTTTCAAGGTACAAGTCAATTTTGATATTCCTGTATTTGAAGGTCAGATAGATGGGGATGCCCTAGAAAAATGGTTAAATCTGCTAGAAGGTTATGTCTCTATTCACAACTTTTCTAGCAACGAAAAGATCACCTTCACACTCCTTAAAACTCTCCCTCATGTCAAAAATTGATGGGAAACTTACTGGGAGAAAAGTTCCACAAAAGAGTCTAGAATATATGGGGTCGAGCACACTTGGGATTGTTTTGTGGATGTGGTCAAGGAACAATATTACCCTGTTGGTAACTATGAAGAAAAATACATGATATGGACCATGTTGCATCAAGAGAGGGGCCAAGCAGTGTTAGAGTTCACAAATATCTTCCATACATTTCACACCAAGCTATGTATCAAAGACTCTGAGCGACATTTGGTTCTAAAATAATGTGGGGCGATACACAGATACATCCAAACTGAAATGGATTTTTTGGACATCTCATCACTGGGTGTTTCTTATCGATATGTTGTTAAAATCGAGCAGAAATTTAAGCACCAGAACAAGTGAGAGTTCGGGTCTGCAAATCCACAAAAACCAAATAATGGTGAAGATGGCCTTAACAACTAGCCTTCAAAAAACCAATCCAAGCCATATGAAAAGAAGGGTAACGGAAAGAAGAAGAAGGACACTGGAAAGTGGTGCGATTTCCACAAAATCCCCTGGCACAAAACTAATGAATGTCGCTCAAAACAATCATTGGTGGTTGAGATCAAAGACAAGGATCCGAACCCTGATTCAGAATATGATGTAGAAAATAATGGGAAAAGACAGATTATCGATGCAGACCCCACTGCTACTATTGCGACTGCAACAATTCAACTAGAAGAACCAATAGATCCTGAAGAGGGGGAGCACATTTTTCATTCATATATGTGGGTGAAGGGGAACCACTGCATTTTATTTTTGATAGTAGAAGCTAGAAAAACCTCATGTAAGCAGAGGTCATCAAACAATTGGGATTGTCGACAATACAACACCCGCAACCATATAACATTGGGTGGCTTCACCATGGATGAGATCTTCATGTCAGCCAACAATTTCGATTTTCATATGACAATTATCCCTTGAAGGATGAGGTATTATGTGATGTTGCCCCACTGGATGTCTGTGATGTTCTTTTGGGCCAACCATATATGTGGAAACGCCATGTTATTTATGAGTCTCGACCCTGTAGTGTCATTGTTACTTTGGAGGGTCATCTCTATAGGATACCAGGGGTAGTTCCAACTACTACCCCACCTAAACAATGCCGCAAGGTAGTATCTCATACTACAAAATTCAACGTCTTCACAATCTGTTCAAAAGGTGAACAAACAAACACCACAGCCACTGCAGCCTCAATCCAAGCACCTTCTGTCCAGTAGAAGCAGGTCGACAAGATTGAATAAAAGCACAAGGATTCCTTCTACACATAGTCATCTCATGTATCCAGACTGGTTAAAAAGGGCCAACCCTTCCAACCACAGGTTCGTGACAACCTTCAATAAGATAAGCAACAAAACTTCTCCAGCAAGGCAAGCAACTCATCAAGATGCAGATTCAACAAACACTTTTCCCTCTCCCACGAGAACTCAACACAATGGACACCATTGCTTCCTAAGGAGGGAGGATTAATCGAGGTGGATATCGATGGACACCTACCTATTCCAACTGGATCAAAATAGTCTTCTAACAATTTACTATTTTTAGCAGTTTTTCGGTTCCTAAACTTCCGGGGCCATTTTGAGGGCCTAAATGAAGTATTTTCGCAATCAAGAACCTCAATGATAGCCATTCGATTTGAATGATCCCCCAAAATGAATCTCCTCACCATTACCTTTACAACAAGCTATCGTGCATCCCAAATCGAGATCATATGCCAAAATTACGCCCCCGGGAAGTTGATACACCAAACTGTCGAAAACATGGTCCACAAAATTGTTGGCTTTTCATCTTCCGGGGTTAGGGTTTTGGATTTTATTTATGTTAAAAAGGACTTTGGAGCCTCATTGTAACAATCGTATTCTTGTGAATGTGATTATCCATCACATCTATTCTCAGATCTAAGATGCCACCATTCTAGTGAGTCTTTCACTTTGTATTTCTACAGTTTTGTACATTTCGCTCATTAGTAGAAATTGTGTATTACTCTATCTTTGTGTTTATGGTTACATATCTGATATATCTCTGTTATATTATTGTATATATGATATATCTCTATACATTTATTTATTATATCTCCGCCCTCATTTCGTGCCAAAAATAATCCAGATCAGTGGTATCAAAGCACGTTCCTCTTGATCATTTTTTTCAGTGCATGTCCTCGACGAGGTCCGAGTATAGCAAGTTGGGTCTCGAGCTTGTCTCTCTTGAGGACAATAAGATAGATGTGGATGCCCTATAAAATTGGTTAAATATGCTAGAAGGATTATTCTATGTTCATAAATTTTTCGACAGTGAAAATATCACCTTCGCACTCCTTAAGGCTCTCCCCCATGTCAAACATTGGTGGGAAACTTACTAGAAAAAAAGTTCCATAGAGGAATCTGGAATATATAGGGTTGAGCCCAATTGGTATTTTTTTTGGATACAATCAAGGAACAATATTTCTTTGTTGGTAACTATGACAACCAATACATGTTATGGACAACGTTGCGTCAAGAGAGGGGCCAAGCAATGTCGTAGTTCACCAATACCTTCCTTAACTTGTGCACCAAGATCAATATCAAAGAATTCGAGTGAAATTTGGTTCTGAAATACCGTGGGGCTCTACACAATTACATCCAAACTGAAATGGATTTTCTAGACATCTCATCTTTGGGTGCTGCTAATCGATATGTTGTTAAAATCGAGCAGAAATTTAAGCACCAGAACAAGAGAGAGTTTGGGTCTCCAAATCTGTAACAACCAAAGAATGGTAAAGACGACCCTAACAACCAGCCTTCATAAAACCAATCCAAGTCACATGAAAAGAAGGGTAACAGAAAGACGAATAAGGAAAATGGAAAGTGGTGCTATTTCCAAAAAACCCATGGCATAACACTGATGAATGTCGCTCAAAACAATCATTAGTGGCTGATATCAAAGATAGGAGTTGAACCCTGATTCAAAATATGATGCAGAAAATAATGGGAAAATACAAATTATCAATGTAGACCCCACTGCTACTGTCGTGACCACAACAATTCAACCAGAAGAACCAGGAGATAATGAAGAGGGGGAATGCCTTTTTCATTCACATATGTGGGTGAAGGGGACCCTGCTTCATTTTATTGTTGATATGGTAAGCCAGAATAACCTCATCTCATCAGAGGTCTTAAAACAATTGGGATTGTCAACAACACCACACCCGCAACCATAAAACATTGGGTAACTTCTCTAGGTACAAGATCTCTGTGTCAACCAACAATGTCGATTGTCATACTACATCCAACCCTTCAAGGATGAGGTATTATGTGTTTTTTCCCCATTGGATGTCTCCTGCAGAGTTATACTCCAATCTGAAGAATACTGCAGTGATGAAATGTCCAAATGCTTAACAGGAAGAAATGTGTAGTAATTTCACAACTCAAATGCTGGAGATACAGTTGTGCCGCAATAGATCTTGTCTATTCTATTTTTGTTTCTGTCCCAAGGGTTAGGTATTCAAGGGTTCTACAGACAAGGTTTTTCCCTGTGCTATAGCTCTATGATATACGTGAGGGGTCCAACAGTAGTACTTGACTCAATATCTCAGGGCACCAACTAAGGAGGCTAGATCGTACCCTTAGCCATACTACCTGACTACCTAGGTACTAGAGAGTATATTCCTGGGTGTTGTTCTTGGTGGCACTATAGCAGTCAGGCAACCGATCAGGTTATCTATGGATGGTTTCAGGAGATCTAGGCCGATCCGTAGATAGGTGTTGTCTGATGTGCTACCACTCAAAGGGGTACCAATAGGGGTTACAAGGGTGGTCAAAATATGTGATCTTAAGTACCACTTGTATTTCCCACGTGTATGAATCCCCCACCATGGTTTTATGCGTGTAACAACAGATATCTATAGTTTGAAGACGCCAGAATACGTCTCTACCCTTAAAAAATTTAACCCACAATTTTCTGCCGAGGAAGGTGCTCTGATACCACTTGTAATATTCCAGATATAAAAATTATGTAGAACATAAATAAATAGCGATAAATGGCAGATGAAGAACAATATAACCAGAAAAACACCACGATAATACCTAAATAATAACAAAATAACACCAGAAATAACACTTTAATTACCGGGAGCAATGTTCACTTGCCTCTTCGAGGGGGCAACCTCCAGCAGAGCAGAGCTCTATTACAATAATATCCAAGAAAAAAGTTCTCATACCCTCGACTCCTATTTATACTAAATGTGTGTATCAAAAGAACCATCTAGAGGAATATCCTTCTAGAAGTGGAAGCTTCTATTAGGTCTTCTTACATTGGACTTATTCTTCCTTATTTCTAGGCCTTATTAATATTGACCTTTATTACATGGAAATATATTATTCTACCTACATGAGGGGTTAAGTCCCTAACAGTAATGAAAAAATGAAGAATGACACTAGAAAGTGGTGCGATTTCTACAAAATCCTCTGGCACAACACGTGATGAATGTCTCTCAAAACAATCATTGGTGGCCAAGATCAAAGATAAGGATTCGAACCCTGATTCAGAATCTGATGCAGAAAATAATGGGAAAAGACAGATTATTGATGTAGACTCCAATGCTACTATCACGACCTCAACAATTCAACTAGAAGAACCAACAAATATTGAATATGGGGAGCACCTTTTTCATTTAGAGATGTGGGTTAAGGGGACCTTGCTGCATTTTATTGTTGATAGAGGAATCCAAAAGAACCTAATCTCAACAAAGGTCGTCAAACAGTTGGTATTGTCGACAAGACCACACTTGTAGCCATACAACATCAGGTGGATTATTCAGGGACAAGATCTTTGTGTCAACCAATAGTGTCGATTGTCATACGACATCCAACCCTTCAAGGATGAGGTATTTTTTCATGTTTCCCTTCTGGATGTTTGTGATGTTCTTTTGGGCCAACCATATATGTGGAAGGACCATGCTAATTATGAGTCTTGACCCCGTAGTGTGATTTTTAACTCTTGGGGTCATCTCTATAGGATACCATAGGTAGTTCCAACTACTTTCCCACCTAAATAATGCCTCAAGGTAGTATCTCATACTACAAAATTGAATTTCATCACAATCTGTTCAGAAGGTGAACAAAAGAACACCGCAACCACTGCAGCCTCAGTCCAAGCACCTTCTCTCCAAAAAAAGCAGGTCGATAATATTGAAGAAAAGCGCAAAGATTCCTTCTGTACACATTCATCTCATGTATCTATACTGGTTAAAATGGTCCAATCCTTCCATCCACAGGTTCGTGACAACCTTCAACAAGCTAAGAATCGCAACTTCTCTAGCAAGACAAGCAGCTCATCAAGATGCATATTCAACAAACACTTTTCCCTCTCCTATGAGCACTCAATGAAATGGATACCATTTCTTACTAAAGAGGGAGGATTGATCTAGCTGGATATCGGTGGCCACCCACCTATTCCAAATGGATAAAATCAGTATTCTGGCAATTTACTATTTTTAGCAGTTTTAAGTTCCTAAACTTTCGGGGCCATTTTGAGGCCATTTTGAGGGCCTAAATGAAGTCTTTTCATGATTTGGAATGTCAAATACAACCCAAAGGATCTTATTGAGTCCCCAAAATGAATCTCCTCATCTATACCTTTCCAACGAGATATCGTGCACCCTAAATGGAGATCGTAAGCCAAAGTTACACCCCTGGGAAGTTTATACACCAAACTACCCAAAACAGGGTCCACAAAACTATTGGATTTTCATCTTTAGGGGTTAGGGTTTTGGATTTTATTTATGTTAAATTTTTTTTTGGAGCCTTATTGTAATAATCATCTTCTTGTGAATATGAGTAGTTGTCACATCTCTTCTCAGAGATAAGCTTCCACCATTCTAGCAAATCTTTCACTATGTATTTCTACAGTTTTTTTTTATTTCCCTCATTAATAGAAATTGCATATTACTGTATCTATGCGCTTATGGTTATATATATGATATATATATATGTTATATTATTGGATATCTGATATATCTATGTACATTTATTTATTATATATCTGCTCTCATTTTGTGATGAAAATAATCTGGATCAATGTTATCAGAGCAGGATGCTCTTGATCATTTTTTCAGTGCATGTCCTTGACGAGGTCCGAGTATAGCAAGTTGGGTCTCGATCTTGTATCTATTGAAGACGATCTCTCTCGTATGCCAAAGAAACCCTCCTTGGCGAAATAAAAGATAAACGACAGAGCAAAAGATTTTATTAATATGTTGCTTGAGAAAGCTCTCACGCGATAGAGGGATGAAATGATGGAGAATTTTTCCCACATCGTTCAACGCCTTCCAATAATAACATGCACGCCTTCATCAAAATACCACCTTGCAAGCACCTCTCCTTTCAAGGTACAATTCATTTTTTATATTCCCATATTTAAAGGTCAAATAGATGTGAATTCCCTAGAAAAATGTTTAAATCTACTAGAAGGTTATTTCTTTGTTCACAATATTTACGACAGGGAAAATATCACCTTTGAACTCCATAAGGTTCTCCCCCATGTCAAACATTGGTGGGAAACTTACTGGGAGAAAAGTTCCACAGAGGAGTATGGATTATATGGGGTCGAGCCCACTTGTTATTTTTTTGTGGATACGGTAAAAAAATAATATTACCATGTTGGTAACTATGATTACCAATACATGAGATGGACTACACTGCGTCAAGAGAGGGGCCAAGAAGTGACAGAGTTCACCAATACCTTCCATAACTTGCACACCAAGCTAGGTATCAAAGACTCCAAGAGATATTTGGTTCTGAAATCCCGTGGGGCTCTACATAGATACATCCAAACTGAAATGGATTTTCTGGACATCTCATCACTAGGTGTTTCTTATCGACATGATGTTAAAATCAAGCAGAAATTTAAGCACCAGAACAAGTGAGAGTTTGGGTCTGCAAATCTGCAACAACCAAAGAATGGTAAAGATGACCCTTACAACCAACCTTCAAAAAACCAATCCAAGCCACATGAAAATAAGGGTAATGGAAATATGAAGGACAATGGAAAGTGGTGCAATTTCCACAAAATCCCCTGGCACAATACTAATAAATGTCACTCAAAACAATCATTGGTGGCTGAGATCAAAGACAAGGAGCCAAATCCTGATTCAGAATATGATGCAGAAAATAAAGGGAAAATACATATTATCGACGCAGACCCGACTGCTACTGTCATGACCGCAATAATTCAACCAGAAGAACCAACAGATACTGAAGAGGGGGAAGGCCTTTTTCATTCACATATGTGGGTGAATGTGACTCCACTATATTTTATTGTTGATAGCGGAAGCCAAAATAACCTCATCTCAGCAGAGGTCGTCAAATAGTTGGGATTGTCGACAACACCACACCCACAGCCACAAAACATCGGGTGGCTTTGCTGGGGACAAGATCTTCGTGTCATACAATAGTTCTCATTAACATACCATATCCATCCCTTCAAGGATGAGGTATTATGTGATGTTTCCCCACTGGATGTCTATGATGTTCTTTTGGGCCAGCCATATGGGTGGAAGCACCATGTTATTTATGAGTCTCAACCCTATAGTGTCATTGTTACTCTAGGGGTCATATCTACATGATACTAGAGGTAGTTCTGACTATTGTCCCACCTAAACAATTCCACAAGGTAGTCTCTCATACTACAAAATTCAACTTCTTCACAATCTGTTCAAAAGGTGAATATAAGAACACTGCAACCATTGTAGCCTCAGTCAAAGCACCTTATGTCTAGTAGAAGCAGGTTGAAAATATTGAAGAAAATAACAAGGATTTCGTCTGCACATAGTCATCTCATGTAGATGGATTAGTTAAAAAGTTCCAACCCTTTCGGCCACATGTCTGTGACAACCTTCAACAAGCTAAGCATCACAACTTCTCCAACAAGGCCTGCAACTCATCAAGATGCAGATTCAACAAACACTTTTCCCTCTCCCATGAGAAAAAAACAATCTAGAACATTGACTCCTATGGATTTAGGATTGATCCAAGTGGATATTGGTGGCCATCCACCTATTCTAATTGGCTCAAAACAGTCTTATGGCAATTTACTATTTTTAGCAGTTTTTCGGTTCTTAAACTTATGGGGCCATTTTGAGGGCCTAAATGAAGTATTTTGATGATTGGGTAGATCAATGATGGATGAAATATTTCATTGATCCCCCAAAATGAATCTCCTCATCAATACCTTTCCAACGAGCTATTGTTCGTCCCAAACGAGGATGGTATGCCAAAGTTACGCCGTCGGGAAGTTGATACACCAAACTACCCAAAACGAGGTCCACAATGTTGGCTTTTCATCTTCCAGTGTTAGAGTTTTGGATTTTATTTATTTTAAAAGTTCCTTTGGAGCCTCATTTAACAATCATCTTCTTGCGAATGTGGATAGCCGTCACATCTCTTATCAGAGATAAGCTGTCAACATTCTAGCGAGTCTTTCACTCTGTATTTCTACAGTTTTGTACATTTCACTCATTAATAAAAATTGTGTATTACTCTATCTCTGTGTTTATGGTTATATCTCTGATATATCTATGTTATATTATTGTATATATGATATATCTATGTACATTTCTTTATTATATCTTCGCACTCATTTTGTGAAGAAAATAATCTTGATCAGTGGTATCAAAGCAGGCTGCTCTTGATCGTTTTTTTAAATGTGTGTCCCCGATGAGGTACGAGTATAGAAAATTTCTTCTCGAACTTATCTCTCTTGAGGAAAATCGCTCTCATACTCCCAAGAAACCCTCCATGGTGGAAGAAAATAAAAATCATGGAGCAAAAGATTCTATTAATCTGTTGCTTGAGCAAGCTCTCACGTGACAGAGGGACGACATGATGGAGAATTTTTCCCACATCCTTCAACACCTTCCGATAACAACAAACATGTCTTCATCAAGTGGTCACTTTGCAAGCACCTCTCCTTTCAAGGTACAAGTCAATTTTTATATTCTCATATTTGAAGGTTAGATAGACACAAATGCCTTAGAAAAATGGTTGAATCTGTTAGAAGGTTATTTCTCTGTTCACAATTTTTCCAACAGTGAAAAAATCACCTTAGCACTCCTTAAGGCTCTCCCCCATGTCAAAAATTGGTGGGAAAATTACTAGGAGAAAATTTCCACAGTGTAAATTCTAACCTTGTACAATATCTACTGCAAACTGATATTCAGAAAAGAACAGAAAAGATACAATGGAAAATACAAACATTACACAGAGATTTTTCACCCTCTGAATCCACTGCCTCCCTGACAGTTCTAGGATCATCATCAGTAATAGACAAAGAAAAATTTGAATGAAAATTAGGTGGACTATTCCTTTCTGGTAGCCTTCTTTCTTGATCCGATCTCCTCAATACTGGAGTATGAGGATCTTCTTCTTCTGATTCATGTTCTTCTATAGAGTCTGCTTCATCATCATTTAAGTCAAACTCTATCTTCTCTGGTTCTTCCTTACTTGGTAGGACTTCCTGTTTAACAACATCCTTCATTTCTCTAAATACCACATCTCGGCT
>JZKD02S1645260.1:153726-178540 GCA_000966675.3 Picea glauca
ACCCATTTTAATTTTCATGTTCAAATAATCAAATAACTATCTTTGTCATGAGCATATATCATATAACATACAAATAGGTCTAGAGGTACACATCTCAATGTCTAACCAAGTCTAAATGACTCCAAACAAATGCTGAACTTTGAACTATCAAGATTGGTTAAACAACAATGTTCTAACTACCTAAGGTCAAAATATGGGGCATTACAATTCTTGGTTCGTGTTTGGGTCTCTTTGGTCTTGATTTCATGAAAGAGCATTGTATGACATTGTACATGTTAGAGGAATCTATATTGAGGAAAGTTTGCAGGGTTTTCTCCCCCTTGAGGGTTTCCCTGAGGATATATCTTATTGTTATGTGGATATCTATCTTTCAGTTGTGATCCTTTTGCATATTAAATAATAATAAAAGAATATAATACTTTAACTGATGGAAAAACAAAAAGAAATCAATATGGTATCAGAGCAGGCCTAAAAAATAATATTTTTCTGCAGATTTTTGGAAGTGTTTTGGAAAACTAACTTCATCTTCCCAAGAAGGATGACTACCAATACAAAAATTGACGAGAATATGGAAGGATAAAAAAACTTCGTAGCATGGAAGTACAAAGTATGACTCCTTCTGGAAGAACATGATTTAGAAATATTTGTTGAGCAGGAAGTTCCAGAACTAGAGGAAGATGAGACCAAGGCAAAGCATAAAAATAATTAGGCCATGGCTAAGAGTATTATTGCAAAATCAATCAAGGATCATTTGATCCATCATTTTTCTCTGTTAAAATATCCGAAGAATATTATGGATGCATTGACTCATCTATTTGAATGAAAAAAATCAACATAATGATGACATTGAAGACCTAGATGAAGAATGTGAAGCTTCAAGATTCAGAGTCAATTCACTCTTACTTCTCGAGAGTGAACTAGATCAAGTAACAGATTGAAGCTATTGGTGACATTTTTGATGAAGAAAAAATGGTTATTCCCACCTTGAGTGGTCTCCCAAGGTCATGGGACTCATTCATTCAAGGAATATGCTCAAGGAGGAAGCTAATCAAGTTTAGCAGATTATGGGAAGATTGCATTCAAGAGGAAGCAAGGCTGGTAGAAAGAGAAGGGAAATTGAGGGATGATGATCAATATTTATCTTCTCATACAAGGAAAGGAAAGAGTAAGAAAGAACCCTCATCCCCAAATAAACCTAAAAATTCGAAGAAGAATCAAAGAGACTATTCAAATGTGATGTGTTTCTGTTGTGAAAAATTGGGTCACGTTGTAAAATTTTGTCCCCTTATTCTTAAAATAAAATAAAAGGAAAAGGGAAAGGCACATCATCATCATGTCGCTGAAGATGATGAACCACTGAAGAAAATTTCAAGAGAATATGATTCAAGTGATGATGACTACATCCTATAATCAACTCTCACAAGAACAATCACCCCTGGAAATGATACTTGGTTGGTGGATATCGGTGCTTCTAAGCACATGACATGGTATAAAGGATCTCTATCAAACTTAATTCATAAATACTCACCTCATAATGTGAAGTTGGGTGATGATTATCAGTATCCGATCAAATGAGTAGGAGAGGCCTCCTACAAACTAGATTCCAGGAAGGCAATGAGGATGAAGGACACGCTTTATGTATCAGGTTTGAAGAAGAACCTTCTCTCAATTTTAGATTTGGATGAGAAGGGTTTCAATGTTGAATTTTTAGATAGAGAAGTTCTCATGTGGCCAAAAGGAAAGACATTTGATGATGCAGTTGTTATCGATGTCCAAGAAGGAGGATTGTATAAATTAAAGGGACGCTTAGATTCAACATTGATTCACAACACTGTGAATTCAAGTGAGCTATGGCATAAGAGATTTTCCCACCTACACTACATAGCTTTACCAATCGTGATCAATATGGTATAAGGACTACCAGAGATTCAAGTGAATCCAGATGGCATGTGCAAAGGTTGTGCACAAGGAAAGAATTTGAAGAACCCCTTTCCAGGAAGTGATAGCAAAGCCAAAGGAGTCCTGGATTTTGTACACTCGGACGTATGCAGATCGATGTCAGCACCATCGCTTAGTGGGTACATATATTATTTATATTTTCTTGATGATTACTCACACAAAACTTGGATTTACTTATTGAATTCAAAAGGTGAAGTATTTTTTAACTTCAAGGAATTCAAGGCACTAGTAGAAAACCTATCAGAATCTAAAATAAAGACGTTGAGATTAGACAATGGAGGAGAATTCACCTCAAATGAATTCTTATATTTCTGCAAAGAAGTTGGGATTAAGAGGGAGCTCTCTGCTCCCTATAATCTGCAACAAAATGGAGTGGCAAAGAGAAATAATTAGATGATTATGGAAGTAGTGAAGGCCATGATACATGATCAATATTTACCTATGTATCTATGGGAAGAAGCTGTGATGACAATTGTGTACGTACATAACATAAATCCCCATCGAGTTCTTGAAAACAAGAAATCAGAGGAAATGTTTTCAGGAAATAAGTGAGAGGTCATACACTTGAGGATATTTGGTTGTCCTATATATGTGCATGTCCCCAAGGACAAGAGAAAAAAGTTGGACCCATCTAGAAATGAAGGTTTATTTTTTGGGTACAATGACACATCGAAGGCCTACAAAGTATACATTCCTGGTAACAGGAATATCTATATTAGCAGGTATGTAACCTTCGATGAGGATGTATATTTTCACAAATAAAAGCAGGGTCATGCAGAGGAATCTCATGACGAAGAGAATGGAGTTCCTAGATCCGTAGAGATAAGATAAGTGGAAGAAGAGGAATCCATTCCTGAGGATCAGGATATGGGAAACCACAAAGGCCTGTGGATAAGCCTACACAAAAGAGAAGAACAACTTGGGTATAAGAGGTCATCAAAGATGTAGAGAGATATGGTGCCCAATATGGATCATATAGGAAAGTCAAGAAACCAAAATCATGTCCCGACTATGTGGCATTATTATGTGATATCATTATGTAGAGCCTACCATCTATGAATAAGTTGTAGGAAAGAAAGAATGGAAGGATGCCATGGTCGAGGAATACCGGTCAATAGTGAAGAATGGCGTTTGGGATGTGGTTCCTAGACCCAAGGAAAAATCAATTGTGAGCTTCAAGTGGATATTCAAGATGAAGCATGTTGCAAATGGAAGAATTGAGAAATACAAGGCTAGAGTTGTAGCAAGAGGATTTTCTCAGAATGAAGGAATTGACTATGAGGAGACTTTTTCTCCTGTGGCAAGATATACTTCAATAGCTACTGTGATGAAATGGAAGGTTCATCAGATGGACATGAAGATGACATTTTTGAATGGGGTAATAGAGGAACATGTTTACATGGAACAACCACAAGGATCTGAGACACATGATAGGGAGATTCATGCATGTAGGTTAAAGAAGGCATTATATGGATTGAAGAAGACACCGAGAGAATGGTATGGTCGAATTGATGGTTTTTTGATGAGATTGGGATTTACGAAGATCAGTGTAGATCCTAACCTTTACTTCAAGGTTGAGGATGATGGACCGATGATATTACTACTATATGTGGATGACCTGTTCTTGACAAGAGTGTAGAAGCTGATCATTGAGTGTAAGAGAAAACTCATTGCAGAGTTCGAAATGAAAGACCTAGGTTTGATGCACTAATTTTTGGGTCTAGAGGTATGGAAGAGGAAGAATGAGATCTTCCTAAATCAGGGAACCTATGTTGTGGATATCCTGAAGAGGTTCAGGATGTTGGACTATAAACTGATCACTACACTATTGACATCAAATTTGAAGGTTTTGGATGATATGATTTCAGGTTGTGGATGCTACATTATACAGGTAGATGATTGGATCATTCATGTATTTGATAGATACACAACCAGATATATGTTTTGCTGTGAACACCCTGAGTCAATACATGGTTGACCCCAAACATGTTCACCTAATTGTAGTAAAACATGTTATGAGGTACCTTCAAGGTACAATGGATTATGGGCTCAAGTATGTTGTAGACAGTGAGATCAGTCTACTTGGATATTCAGATTTAGATTGGGATGACAGTGTTGCAAATTGGAAAATTACATTAGGATGTTGCTTCAATTTGGGATCCAATATGATTTCATGGATCAGTAAGAAGAAGTCATGTGTAGCACTCAGTATGACTGAGGTAGAGTATGTGGCATAAATTCACGAAGTAGTGTGGATTCATAAATTACTGACTAGATTATTCGATATTGTGATGGAGGTGACCTGTGTCTTGTGTGGAAACCAGAGTTGTATAAAGTTGTTATAAAACATGGTGTTTCATGATAAGTCGAAGCATATCGAAATAAGGTATCACTATATCAAGGATATGGTGCATAAGAGAGCAGTGAGGCTCCAATATGTGGTTACCGATGAGGAGGTTGTGGATGTGCTGACAAAGCCATTGTCAAGGACAAAGTTCAAGTACTTCAGGGACAAGCTCGATGTAGTCCCTCTTCAGAGGGAGTGATGGCTTCATATGTTATCGTAGGGTAGTGGATGTCATGATGAAATGTTGAATCTATTGGAGAGATACCCACCAGACTTGGATGCATGATGAAGAGACGAGGTACAAATGTTATCGTAGGGTATTGGATGTCATGCATAAGATATCCAAGATTTCTACGGGAAAGTGGATAGTCTCATGATGACATGTTGTAGCTATTCAAGAACTACCCACCAGCCCTAGATGCATGCTGTGAAGTCACTATGGATTTCCTATGATGTATAGAGTCATGTGTCCAACAGTAAATGGTCATCAGCTGGTGTGGATGGAGAAAATGTTAGAGTCTATTTCAGATAGAATACCTTCCTCATTAAGAGGGAGTGTTGAGATTTTATGTAATTTCGAAAGTTATTCCTGAATGTAATTGTATTGGTTATTCCCAAGTGTAATTGTGAATGGTTTTATTTATAAGTCACGTATTTTAGGTGTTTTAGAGTATAAATAGAGGTTATATCAAGTCATTTTGATCACTCATTGAATATAAGTAAAAGAGAGTAGTACGCACTTATCTAGGAGGATATTCTTGGTTTGTGTCTGGGTCTCTTTGGTCTTGATTTCATGAAAGAGCATTGTATGACATTGTACATGTTGGAGGAATCCATACTAAGGAAAGTTTGCAGGGTTTTCTCCCCTTTGAGGGTTTCCCTGAGGATATATCTTATTGTTCTATGGATATCTATCTTTCAGTTGTGATCCTTTTGCATATTAAATAATAATAAAAGAATATAATACTTAAACTATTAGAAAAACAAAAATAAAGCAATAGTATGTACATTTATTTATTATATCTCCGCTCTCATTTCGTGCCGAAAATAATCTGGATCAGTGGTATTAGAGTAGACTGCTCTTGATCATTTTTTTCAGTTCATTTCCTCGACGAGTTCTGAGTATACGAAGTTGGGTCTCGAGCTTGTCTCTCTTGACGAAAATTGCTCTCGCACGCCCAATAAAACCTCCATGGTGAAATAAAAGAAAAACGATAGAGCAGAAGATTCTATTAATCTATTGCTTGAGAAAGATATCACACGACAGAGTGACAGAATGATGGAAATTTTTATCCACATCCTTCAACGCCTTCTGATAACATCAGGCACGTCTTCATCAAGTGGCCAATTTTCAAGAACCTCTCCTTTCAAGGTACAAGTCAATTATGATATTCCCGTATTTGAAGGTAAGATAGATGAGAATTCCCTAGAAAAATGGCTAAATCTGCTAGAAGGTTATTTCTTTGTTCACAATTTTTCCAACAGGGAAAATATCACCTTCACACTACTTAAGGCTCTCCCCCATGTCAAACATTGGTGGAAAAATTATTGGGAGAAAAGTTCCATAGAGGAGTATGGAATATATGGGACGAAGCCCACTTGGGAATTTTTTGTGTGGATGCGTTCAAGGAACAATATTTCGTTGTTAGTAACTATGATGACTAGTACATGAGATGGAACACATCACGTCAAGAGAGATGCCAAGCAGTGTCAGAGTTCACCAATACCTTCCATATCTTGCGCACCAAGCCAAGTATCAAAGACTCTGAGCGACATTTGGTTCCGAAATATTGTGGAGATATACACAAATAAATCCAAACTGAAATGGATTTTATGGACATCTCATCACTGGGTGTTGCTAATCGATATGTTGTTAAAATCGAGCAGAAATGTAAGCACCAGAACAAGCAAGAGTTTGGGTCTGCAAATATGAAATAACCAAAGAATGGTAAAGACAACCCTAACAACCAGCCTTCAAAAAACCAATCCAAGCCACATGAAAATAAGGGTTACAAAAAGATGAAGAAGGGCACTGGAAAGTGGTGCGATTTCCACAAAATCCCCTAGCACAACACTGATAAATTTGTCTCAAAAAAATCATTGTTGGTCGAGATCAGAGATAAGGAGTCGAACCATGATTCAAAATATGATGCAGAAAATAATGGGAAAAGACAGATTATCGATGCAGACCCCAATGCTACTGTCGTGACTACAAAAATTTAATCAAAAGAACCAATAGAACCTGAAGAGGGGGAGTGCCTTTTTCATTCACATATGTGGGTGAAGGGGACCCCATTTCATTTTATTGTTGATAGAGAAATATATAAGAACCTCATCTTAGTAGAGGTCATAAAATAGTTGGGATTGTTGACAACACCACACCCACAACCATACAACATCGGGTGGCTTCACTAGGGACCAAATATTTGTGTCATCCAATAGTGTCAATTGTCATACGACATTCAACCCTTCAAGGATAAGGTATTATGTGATTTTCCCCGCTGGATGTCTGTGATGTTCTTTTGGGCCAACAATATATGTGGAAGCACCATTCTAATTATGAGTCTCGATCCCATAGTATCATTTTTACTCTGGGGGGTCATCTCTACAAGATAGCAGAGGTAGTTCCAACCACTGTCCCACCTAAACAGTCCCGCAAGGTAGTATCTCATACTACAAAATTCAACTTCTTCATAATCTGTTTAGAAGGTGAATAGAAGAACACCACAACCACTGTAGCCTCAGTCCAAGCATCTTCTATCCAGCAGAAGAAGGCCGACAAGATTGAAGTAAAGTGCAAGGATTCCTTCTGCACACAGTCATCTCATGTACATGGAATGGTTAACAAGGTCCAATCCTTCCAGCCATCGGTTCATGACACCCTTCAACAAGCTCAGAAGTGACACTTCTCCAACAAGGAAAGCATCTCATCAAGATGCAGATTCAACAAACAATTTTCCCTCTCCCCCGTGCACTTAATGAAATGGAGACCGTTGCTTCCTAAGGAGGGAGGATTGATCCATGTGGATATCGGTGGCCACCTGTTGATGATTGCAACTATATGAGACATTCTCCAGCTTACAAACCTATGAGATGTTGACCATTGCAGTTATGTGAGACTTTCTCTAGCTTACAAACCTGAGAGAAAGCCCTTGAAATGGGTGTGTGGTTCCTATCTAAGATAGAGATGGAACATAGAGATGACCTCCTCCATTTAGAGAGTTGAGAATAACTCCAGATGATTCTCCTGTAAGAAAGGTGATCTGCAGAGTTGGACGTGCTTGTGGATGAGCACAAGGTGAACGCGTGAAATCCAAAAGTGTTGGGTGCATCATCATGAGAACATAAATGAAAATGATGTATTAGCCTCCTCTGAGTAGAAGAGTTGATGAGAAACTCCAGATGACTCTCCTGTGTAATGTAGTGGGAAAGAATATTTGTTGAGTGCACGTGCCTATGGATGAGCACATGTGAATGTGTGAAGAAGTGGTTCTTCTTTGTAATGCAGTGAGCTAGAGATATGGACATCCCTATGGATGTGCCCCTATTTGATGAGCACTAGTGGGTGTATAATATCCCTTTCTATATTTTTCAAGAGTCAGGCCTTCCTGTAACCCTAATTTTAATGTAAAGGGTACAGGTCGACCCCACCTTAATGTGACTGGTAATTAATGTAAAAGATAATTAATATGGTTAATATTAATTATATTATAATCTAGTGAGGTCGACCATGTTGTGTCAATAGACACTTCTATTGACAAGTTCAAGTTAGTATAAGTAAAGGTAAATTCCCCATTGAGGAAACATATATTTTGAGTGAGTTTGGAAATTTCAGCAAGTACACCTTCTTGGGAAAAGTGCGCACCTCTCTTGGGCACTAGTCTTCTGGGGTTTGAGAACCCTCTTGTGTGCTAGGTTTTCTTGGTGGTGAAGGTATTTCTCTTGAATAATTTAACAAAGGATTTGGCTGGGTTTTCTTCCCTTGTTGAGAAGGGTTTCCCAGAATACTTCTTGTGTTCTTGTGCATGGTGCTTCTTCTTGTGATCTTGGTTGCTGCAACATTAATGGTTATGGTTAAGTGCTAAAAATGGAATGAATTTCATGCTTAAACTTTCTCATTGAAAAATCAACATGGTATCAGAGCATAGGTCTTGAAAGAACCCATTGAACAAGCATCTACCAAGTCTTCTCTCCTTTTTGCAGAACCATACAACCCTCCTAGGGTTTCCAGAAAATTCCATATGACCCTCCTTTCTGTGGTGTTCTAGCCCTTAATACTTGGACGCTAGGGATATATTTGGCATAAAATAGTAAGACCTCCTCCAACGCATCTCCAGAAGCTCTTAAAATCAAATTCCGAGAATTTTGAGTTTTTGGTCCTAGGGTTTTTAGGGTGCCGAAATTTCCTGCAGAATATTAATCTTAGATTTCTGAAGAATTTTTTTTCTTAAATCAGAAAGCATATCTATGACACTATCAATTTTATTGTTGGCAGTCATAAGACCAACATAATCCAAGGTTACTAATTCGACCTAATCATTAGGTTTTCAAAATCTAGTTGGCGAGAGTTTGAAGAAACCAATCAAATTAAGAACATATCCTTAGTCGAAGATAGGATTGATGGAGCAAGCAACTTCAGCTCCTGGAAATCAAGACTTTAGGTCACCCTTGAAGAATATGAACTCTTGGATGTGGTAAGTAAAACCTTACCAGGCACAACTACATATGTAGAAAAGAAGATAAGAAAGGAAGAAGATGTCAAAGCAAGGAAATTAATCATCTACTCAATAAGAGATCATCTCTTACCTCATATTTCCAACCTGAAGGCAACCTATGATATGTATGAATCTTTAAAATAAATGTTTGAAAGTGAAAACACCCTCAAAGATCTTACCTTGAATATCCAACTTCAAAGTACCAAGATGACGAAAGGTGACACAGTTTCCATTTTCTTTATGAAGATATCAGAGATTAAAGAACAACTAGAGACCATTGGAGAAATCATGTCTGATAGAGAACTTGTCTTAACCACTCTCAACAACCTTCCAAAAACATGGGAGCCTTTCCTTCAGAGTATCAGTGGAAGAGAAGATCTACCAACCTTTGATCATCTATGGACAAATTGTACTGAAGAATAACTTAGACTTAGAAATAGAGGAGTGGAAGATTCCTTAGAAGAAAATCATGCTCTTGCACTTCATAAAAATAAAGGAGGGAAATTCAAAAGAAATTTTAGGCAAACATTTAAAGACGAAAAGTCTTCATCAAATCCAGTTTATCAAAGAAGAGATGTTTCAAAAATTCAGTGCTTCAGATGTGACAAATATGGACACTATGCAAGAAACTACCCAACCAAGAAAAAAGGAAGAAAATATGCTTCTACCACTGTAATTGATCCAGATCCACCTCAAAAGAATGAAGATAAGAGAGAGGAGAAGTAATTCCTCTAAAATCTAAAGCATGAATACAAACCAGATAAATCAATTGATTTCTAATTTTATAGTTGATTGTATTATCCCTAGTATGGGAGCCCTCAAACACTTGGACCAATATCCCTGGTACGGGAGTCCAAACCATATTTAAATGGTTATCATGCGAGAACAAGTAGAGACGTTGTCCTTAAAGAAGAGATACCCATTCAACAAAACTAGAGAATCTCAGATGGATATTGACAATGAGACATTACCTTCTTCCTCTTTAGCAGTTCAGAGGGAGACATACATTTTTCCAACTAATCCAGTTGCTCCAGTTGATATAACCAGAGATATTATAGTGGGGCATAAAAGGCATGCCCAGGATCTACAAAAATATGCTAGAGGACAAAGAGACACACAAGTCCCTCAAGGGACACCTTGAGAAAGTAAAAGAGTTTTGAAAACTATCCTTCAGTCATGAACCATTTCATTGAAGACACAAAAGGAAAAATAAATATGGCAAGATGCCATAACAAAAGAATACTAGTATATCTTAAGGAATGATGTATAAGATATTATTCAGAAATCAAGAGGGAAGTCTGTGAAAACTTCCAAGTAGAGAAAGCGTGCAGTTGACAGGAATTGCAAGAAATACAAAACTAGAGGACTCTCACAAACAAAGGGAGTTGTATATGATGAGACACTTGATTCAATGATACCATTACTACCATCTATGAGCTAGAAACATTATCATATGAATGGATTCTTGATGAGTTTAAATCTCAAGCAAAGAGTATTGCCAATCCAAAACCTATATTATTACAGTGTTGGTGATGAGACACTGATTTTGATGGAGTATTAATAAAGCCTTGTTATTGGATAAAAGTAATCCTCGACTTCTGAATTCGAGATGAAGAATCCGAGTATGATGCACTATTTCTTGGGACAAGAAGTATGACAGAAGACCGATGAGATTTTCCCGAGTCAAGGAAAATATATAGTGAAAATATTAAACAAGTTCAACATGACGAAATGCAAAATCTGTTGTGATAAATTTAAAGAAAAAGATTGATGATGATTCAGACGAGACTAATCGACAAGCTAATTGGATCACTGATGAATCTGGTTAACACCAAACTTGATTCACACCATACAATGAATGTGCTTAGTTGTTTCACGAGTTAACCAAGACAGACTCTCCAGACAACAACAAAACATGTATTGAGATACATACAAGGTACAATTAGATATGCTTTAGATATGCCTCTAATGTGAAATTGACTTTGTAGGATATGTCGATTCAGATTGAGAAAAAAATACAGTGGATCGGAAGAGCACATCCAATTGTTTTTCTATCGAGAAGTTTTCCATAGTTTCCTGATGCAACAGGAAACAAAACTCTATGGACTTGAGTACCACATAGGTAAAACATATAGCATCAAGTGTGTGAAGCAATGTGGCTTCAAAATCTTCTGACAGATTTACTTGACTATGAGATGGATCCTATGATGATAACCAAGAGACGTGCTTAAAGCTCCTTGAGAACCCAGTATTTCCTGATGGATTGAAAAACGATGAGATGCATCCTTATATCAAAGATATGATGCAGAGGAAAATCGTACACATGCAATACCTTCCTACACATGAGCATATTGCAGACATCTCCACCAAACTAACTTGGTGAAGAATGCCTCCCTAGTTGAGAGGGAGTGTTGATGACTCTAGCCAAGACAAAGTTTAAAGTACATCTGTGTGAGACTTGGCATATGAAGAATGCCTCCCTAGCTGAGAGGGAGTGTTGATGATTGCAGCTATGTGAGATATTCTCCAGCTTACAAACCCGTGAGATGTTGACCATTGCATTTATGTGAGAATTTATCCATCTTACAAACCTGAGAGAAATCCCCTGAGAAGGGTGTGTGGTTCCTATTTGAGACAAAGATGGAACGTAGAGAGGACCTCCTCCATTCAAAAATATGAGAAGAAATCTAGATGATTCTCCTCTAAGAAAGACCATCTCCAGAGTTGGATGTGCCTGTGGCTGAGCACAAGGTGAACGTGTGAAATCCCAAAGTGATAGGTGCATCATCATGAGAAAACAAATGAATATGATGTATTAGCCTCCTATGAGCAGAAGAGTTGACGAGAAACTCCAGATGACTCTCCTGTGTAATGCAGTGGGAAAGAAGATCTGTTGAGTTGATGTGCCTATGGACGAGCACAAGTAAATGTGTGAAGAAGTGGTTCTTCTTTGTAATGCAGTGAGACAGGGATATGAACATCCCTATGGATTTTCCCATAGTGGATGAGAACTAGTGGGTGTATAATATCCCTTGATATATTGTTCAAGAGTCAAACCTGCCTGTAACCCTAATTGTAATGTAAAGGGTACAGGTCGACCCCACCTTAATGTGACTGGTAGTTAATGTAAAAGATAATTAATATGGTTAATATTAATTATATTATAAGCTAGTGAGGTTGGCCCTGTGTTCCAATAGAAACTTCTGTTGACAGGTTCGGGTTAGTATAAGTAAAGGTAAATTCCCCATTGAGGAAACATATGTTTCAAGTGAGTTTGGAAATTTCAGCAAGTACACCTTCTTGGGAAAAGTGTGCACCTCTCTTGGGCACTAGTCTTCTAGGGTTTGAGCACCCTCTTGTGTGCTAGGTTTTCTTTGTGGTGAAGGTATTTCTCTTGAAGAATATAGCAAAGGATTTGGCTGTGTTTTCTTCCCTTGTTGAGAAGGGTTTCCTATGATACTTCTTGTGTTCTTGTGCATGGTGCTTCTTCTTGTGATCTATGTTGCTGCAATATTGATGGTTATTGTTAAATGATAAAAATGGAATGAATTTCATGCTTAAAATTGCTCATTGAAAAATCAACACCACCCACCTATTCCAACTGGCTCAAAACAATCTTATGGCAATTTACTATTTTTAGCAGTTTTTCAGTTCCTAAACTTTTGGGGCCATTTTGAGGGCCTAAATGAAGTATTTTCATGATTGGGAACCTTAATGATAGCCCAAGACTCTGATCATGCACCCCAAATGGAGATCGTATACCAAAGTTACGCCCCCGAGAAGTTGATACACCAAAATACCCAAAACATGGTCCATAAAACTGTTGGATTTTCATCTCCCGGGGTTAGTGTTTTGGATTTTATTTATGTTAAAAATATATTTGGAGACTCATTGTAACAATAATCTTCTTGCAAATGTGAGTATACTTCACATCTCTTCTCAAAGATAAGCTTCCTCCATTCTAGCGAATCTTTCACTTTGTATTTCTACAATTTTGTACATTTCACTCATTAATAGAAATTGTGTATCACTGTATCTCTATGTTTATGGTTATATATATGATATATCTCTGCACATTTATTTATTATATCTCCACTCTCATTTCTTGGTGAAAATAATCCAGATTAGTGGTATTAGATCTTTTTTCTCTTGATCATTTTTTTCCGTGCATGTCCTTGACGTGGGCCGAATATAGCAAGTTGGGTATCGAGCTTGTCTATCTTGAGTACAATCGCTCTCTCGCACTCAAGAAACCCTCCATGGAAGAAGAAAAGATAAACAATGGAGTATAATATTCTATTAAACTATTGCTTGAGCAATCTCTCACGTGACAGAGGAATGAAATGATGGATAATTTTTCCCACATCCTTCAATGCCTTCTGATAATAGCAGGAACGTCTTCATCAAGTGACCACTTTGCAAGCACCTCTCCTTTCAAGGTACAAGTCAATTTTGATATTCCCATATTTGAAGGTCAGATAGATGTGGATTCCCTAGAAAAATGGTTAAATATGCTAGAAAGTTATTTCTTTGTTCACAATTTTTTCGACAGGAAAAAGATCACCTTCGCACTCCTTAAGGCTCTCCTCCATGTAAAACATTGGTGGGAAACTTATTGGGAGAAAAGTTCCACAGAGGAGTCTGGAATATATGGGGCTGAGCCCACTTGGGATTTTTTTTGTGGCTGCGGTCAAGGAACAATATTACCCTGTTGGTAACAATGACAAATAGTACATGAGATGGACCATACTGCATCGAGAGAGGGGCCAAGCAATGTCAGAGTTCACCAATACCTTCCATACCTTGCGCACCAAGCTGGGTATCAAAGACTCCAAGCGACATTTGGTTCTGAAATGTTGTGGGGCTCTACACAGATACATCCAAACTTAAATGGATTTGCTGGACATCTCATCACTGGGTGCTTCTTATCGATATGTTGTTAAAATTGAGCATAAATTTAAGCACCAGAACAAGCGAGAGTCTAACAACCAATCTTCAGAAAACCAATCCAAGCCACATGAAAAGAAGGGTAATGGAAAGACGAAGAAGGACATTGGAAAGTGGTGCAATTTCCTCAAAATACCCTGGCACAACACTGATGATTGTTGCTCAAAAAAATAATTGGTGGCCAAGATCAAAGACAAGGATCCAAACCCCGATTTAGAATATGATGCAAAAAATAATGGGGAAAGACAGATTATCAACGAAGAACCCATTGCTACAGTCGCGACTGCAACAATTCAACGAGAAGAACCAACAAATCCTAAAGAGGGGGAGCACCTTTTTCATTCATAGATGTGGTTGAAGGGAACCTCGCTGCATTTTATTGTTGATAGTGGAAGCCAGAATAACCTTATATCAACAGAGGTCGTCAAACAGTTGGGATAGTCAACAATACCACACTTGCATCCATACAACATTGGGTGGCTTCGCTAGGGATGATATCTCCATGTCATCCAACAATGTCGATTGTCATATGACATCCAACCCTTCAAGTATGAGGTATTATGTGATGTTTCCCCACTAGATGTCTATGATGTTCTTTTGGGCCAACGATATATGTTGAAGCACCATGATATTTATGAGTCTCGACCCTGTAGTGTCATTATTACTCTGGGGGGCCATATGTACAGGATACCATAGGTAGTTCCAACTATTTTCCCACCTAAAAAATTCCACAAGGTAGTATCACATACTACCAAATTCAGATTCTTCACAATATGTTCAAAAGGTGAACAAAAGAACACCGCAACCACTGCAGCCTCAGCCCAAGCACCTTCTATCCAATAGAAGCAGGTAGAAAATATTGAAGCAAAGTGGAAGGATTCCTTCTACACACAGTCATATTATGTAGCCAGACTAGTTAAAAATACCCAACCCTTCCAACCACAGGTTTGTGACAACCTTCAACAAGCTAAGCAACCCAACTTCTCCAATAAGGGAAGCAACTCATCAAGATGCACATTCAACAAACACTTTTCCCTCTCCCCTGGGCACTCAATGCAATGGATACCATTGTTTTTTAAGGAGGGAGTATTGATCTAGGTGGATATTGGTGGCCACTCACCTATTCCATCTGGATCAAAATAGTCTTCTGGCAATTTACTATTTTTAGCAGTTTTTTTTCGGTTCCTAAACTTCTGTGTCCATTTTGAGGGAGTAAATGAAGTATTTTTGCGACCGGGGACCTCAAATATATTTGGAGGATATTATTGATCCCTTAAAATTAATCTCCTCATCGATAAATTTCCAATGATCTATTGTGCACCCCAAACGAAGATCGTATGCCAAAGTTATGCCCCCGGAAAGTTGATACACCAAACTACCCAAAACGAGGTCCACAAAACTGTTGGCTTTTCATCTTCCGGGGTTAGGGTTTTGGATTTTATTTATGTTAGAAATTCCTTTGGAGCCTCATTGTAACAATCATCATCTTTTGAATTTGATTATCTGTCACATCTCTTCTCAAAGATAATATGCCACCATTCTAACGAGTCTTTCACTCTGTATTTCTACAGTTTTGTACATTTCGCTCATTAGTAGAAATTGTGTATTACTGTATCTCCGTGTTTATTGTTATATCTATGATACATCTATGTTATGTTATTGGATATCAAATATATCTCTGTACATTTATTTATCACATCTCTTCTTTAATTCTGTGCCGAAAATAATCTAGATAATTTACCAACGACTCAGAAGGGAGATGACTAAGTTTTTGTGGTAGTCGATGGGTTCAACAAGATGTACATTGTAACATACCTGTTTTTAATCCCCATTTTTGCGATGTATAATATAGATATGATATATGGTCATGGGTTGAGCGATGTAATATGTAAACGTTGTATATCGAAAATAATAAAATAAATGTAATGTCTACTATATATGGACACATACATAGTATTGGGGTCTAATTTTCCATAAGAGAGGGGAAGGTCTAAGAAAAGGTCTTAGAGGGGGTCCAAGGGGGATTTAGTCATGTCTATTAATCCCAATCCACTTCCTAAATTTATTGTTGTGTATAAACCTTCTATTTTCCCCTTGAGTGTATCGAATACTGAATCATTAAACACATGTAAGAGCGTGAGTGTGAGAAGTCACATCCCTTAGTTATTGAGAGCATGGGGGTTGCGTACAATAAACATTGGGGAGTGTGAGAGTCAACTTGCATGGGGGAAAAGGAAATTCATATGGGAAAGGAGAGCAGTTTTTACATGTATATTTTGGGGACAATAAGAGGGTGTTGAGTGCTCAAATTTAGAAGATAGCCATAGTAGGTTTTGTGGGCAACTTGTGGGAGCTGTAAAATGCATGAAGAAGTAGGTTTTTAGGCCTATAGAGTGAGTTTTGTTATGAAGAACAAAGGATTTGTTGATGACAATTTCATGTTGTAGTTATAATTCCCTGGAGTCCTCAACGAGAGAAATTCCTAGCCAAGCTATGCTGGAGCCCTAGAGGGAAGGGGGACAACCTGAGGGACTATGTAGTAGATAAGGGAATCCCATTCCCTGGGTTGCGGGGAAGAGATCTGGTGGATTGGGATGGGTTTAGGAAACTAGATTGTTATGAGTGGACAATAGACACCCTTTCTTGTGGAATCTTAGTCCCATCTCAAGACTTGTTGTTGATATTTGGAGCAACAAGTCTATGGTTGGGTGGAACGTCCATCCTTTGTAGCTAGTTTTACATTTGATTTAAAAGATGTGTTTTATGTTTGTTCAATATCTTTATTTATGGGTTAAATTGATGTGCATAAACTCTATTTTTTTGAGTAATTATGTTCTATTATGTGTATGTTTAATTAGTCACATTCATGTTTATTGGAATTTCTATCATATGCATGAGTATTTTATCCCATTGCATGATTTTTAATTAATGGTACCAAGAAAAGGAATTTTTTTAATTGTTGAGTTTAGTAGTGGGGGGAAACACAAAGTGTTATCAAAGATTCTAGTTCAACACTGAACATGTATGGGCCAAATACCAACACGGATTTGACATATTCACTATTACAAAGTATCAGTTTGTGTCAAATGTGGGAGAAATAATGAATTTCAAAGTGAAATTCCCAAATTTTGGGGTGGATAATGCATGTAATTTTGAAATGGATGCCAAATTAATAGTCGAAGGGTCATGTTCAGCCATGGGAATCTAAGCTTAGAGCTTCCATGGTGGTTAAAAAAATGAAAGAACATTTTTGGTCGAAAAATTGTTTTTAGTAAAATTATAAAAATTTTGAAAAATTATTATATTTTTTCATAATTTTTGGAAATTTTGTACAAATGATGATGTGGACCATACCATGACGTGGAATAAAAAGGTACTTTTTGGTAGTGCCATGATGGCATAAATCATGGAGCATGGCATATAATTTGATGAATCAACGATCAAGATTGCATTCTATTTCAAGATCGACAACCCAAATTCATCCCAAATGTGGTCAAAATCCTCTAAGTTTGGAGTTCCACAAATTTCAACAAAATTCAAACAAAATTTAAAAGAGAATTGTCGATGGCTTATGGTGTTCAAAATGTTTTGGAAAAGTCTAAACACAAGTTAAAAGAGGATCATTAATGGCCAATGACCGATGGAGTTTGGATTTTGAAAAATTTCAATGAAGTTCGAACAAAAAGTTAAAAGAGAATCATCACTAGCTGATGGAGTTCAAAGTTTGACAAATTTTGGAAAGAAAATCACCAATGGCCATTTGCATTCAGAGTTTGGAGTTTGACAAATTTCACCGAAGTTCAAACAATTCTCTAATTAGGGTCTTGGTGGTCTGGCAATAGATACTCGTTCTATCTTTGTCCCTTAATTCACATCCCCTTAAACCAACATTCCCCTTTCTATCGTGACCTTGTAGTAGCTGTTACAGAGTCTTCTGATATTGTAAGTGCAAGATATCCTACTTGAACTTCCATTCCATCAAATATTTTAGCCAAAGCTCTGGTAACCTTCTTGTTGTATCCCTGTATATTTTTACAAAACATTAATCACCCACCTTCTAAAACATATTCTTACATGCAGGGTGTGCTTTGAAGTACCCCCCCCATTCATTTCTTTTCTAACCACGGTGTCTCCTGTCATAGTCTCTGCTCCTTCTTAACTCAAACACAATTTAATAAGTCTAGAGAAGAAGTAAGGGATAAAGGGGTGTGTAGATATGTGGAAATAGAATGGAAATGATTTAGGGAATGTCAATTTGGAACTTTGAGGTATGAATAGTGGTAATCATAATTTGAAATGGCAAGTAAGTTGTGTGGAGTGATTCGAGAATGATGGTGATGTACTTAGGGTTTTTCTATCGGAATTGATAGGACGATAATTGTCAATTTTGTGGATTTGAATCCTAACATGATTCAAATACAAAACTCATGGGTAGGACCCATGTTCACATCACATCGATGGGTTTTATTATGATATTAGATGGCTCGTGGTAAAATAAAAATGTCATTATGACCAGATAGGGATGTGTAATTTAGAAAAGATGTATTTATCATAAGTTACCAATGAACTTGATATTAATCTATTATGAGGGAAGAAAATCCCAAAGTTGCATCTTTTGATCCTAAATATTCACCAAGGGCATTTCTCTTCATTATTCATTTTATCACAGTAAAATGGAGGCATCAAATCCAATTAGTTAAAACTAAGTTGTTGGTAGTCATATATGTCATCCCTACAGGCCTTATGCTTGCTTAATTTCCAATTTTTAGTAATTAGCTTAGATATAGAAACATACCTCTTTCACCATACCTTATACACATGTTATTCTTGGAATCTTTATTAAACTTATCTTGAAGTGTAGACAACTTCGGTAACATATTGAGTTTCTTTCGACATAAGTCTACTACCAGGGTTGTGAATTTTTCCAATGGATCAAGAAGGTCCAAATCAGTGAAGTTGTCGAAGGATATGATCCTTATGTCCTTCGAGGAAGATGTGCCACCTCTGTTTTTTTGTATTCCTGTAAACTATGTGTTTTGAATCAACAAACAAGATTGAAATATTGTTGCTATGAAGGATTGATGTTGATGAAAACAATCAAACTTGTACTGCTTCTTTGGGAAATGAGGAGTTTTAGACTACTGCCGAAACATGAAATACTTGTGCTGGATGTTAATTCAAGAATTATGGTAACACTTGAACAAAATAAAATAACCAACTATTACTGGAAATCGGGCCATTACAGGAAATCCAAGTTATAGCTGACCCCGATTCTCTTTATTTTTTCCACTGAATTGTCAGTACTGAATTCTATAGAATGATCTGAACTGGAGTTGATTGGAGCACACAGGTGTCTTGAAGGTTGGGAATTAGTTTTTCCTACCACAAATTTCATGCATGACGGTTCATCCCTTGGAATAGTTTCTTAATCTGATTTGTGTTGGCGATTCTTTCTTGGGCATTGACTGACACTTTGACTGTAATCCTGTGACTTTAATGTTGAGGGTTGAGATGATTTTAAGAACATGGAAGTATCTCATAATTATTGTGAAAAAAACCCAAATGATGGATTTCATCTTCAACGACCGTTGCTATGCAAATCATCAAAAGCACTTTCAGATTTGTAGGTGCTGCAAGATTTTTGGAGATAACGTATGGTAGCAATTAGCGTTCTAGGAAACACATGATTACCACAATATTTCTCTTTTTGATGCATATTGATCTGAGAATGATGATCATGGATGAACATTGGAAGCTTGGGTGATCTGGTTGAGAAAACTAGAACTAAAATGTGTTGAGGAAAAGGTATGAAGAACCTTACTCAAGTATTTTTAGAGCTTTCCAAGCTAAGGCAAGATAGTTGGGAATGTCACCCAAAGTTTATAGCCTTTAATCCAAAACAATATCTTAATCCACAAATAATATGTACTAGGGACGAAGGCTGATTTTGTATGTTATATGTAACTATGTAAAATAAAGAAAGAAAAGATATATATAAGAGTGTACAATAAAAGAGATGAGAATAAAAGTAAAATATGAACAATGTCATTAAGATACACATGTGAAACTGAAATCAGAGATCCAATTTTTATATTAATTTCATCCTGAGATACAAAGAAAAATTCTCTTTACAAACCCCTGTGAGGGTGGGACCAAAGTCATATTTAGAAGTCTCCGATGGACACCATAAAAAAAGACTCTAACAATAAAAGAAACTAAAGCTAAAGATCTAGATCAACTTGCCATAAAAGTGTTGTCATTTTACTCTACAAAATATCCTTTATCAATCATGAAATCTAATCCATAAACAAACAAGAACACACAAAATTCCAAGAAAGATCATAACCTTTAGAAACAAGCTATTGAAATATATGATTCAGTTTTGAATCTCGTTGCCTTAAATAAGACCCTGTTGTCATCAAGATGGTTTAGCTTTCTAGTAAACTCAAAATGAATGAAGAAAAATAAGTATCTCACAAGTACAAAACATACCTTATATCAAAAGTTCTCCTTATGTTCTCTCCTCTCTTTGTCTCTTCTTTTGATTGAAATTTTATTCTTATTCAAACAAGTTATGGTAGTTCAAATACCTTTCTTTTGTTAAGCTTTAGTTAACTTAGCCACTAGTTTGAGACAAATAGATAATAATAAAATAAATATGGGTCTATTAAATAATAACTAAATAGGTGGGACCCCTAATCTCTTTGTTAAATTATGATTCCTCCTTGTTACTCCCTTTTTATTGACTTCAATAATCGACATAATGTGAAATATAATAACCCAAAATATGATCAAACACTTTCCTTGTAACTTCCATTCATATAAATAGTCAAGAATTTTATCATTAAGCAAAATAAGCACAACTATTGACCAAAAATAAGATAATATCCATGCTGTCCAAAACATTCTGTCTAAATATATGCTTGTTGTCCAAAAAAAAAGTCTGTTATCATATCAATAACAACATCAAAATCCATATTTTCTATGAGAAGCGGTTTGCCTCTTTTCACTGTTGCCCTCCTTTGATCCTTTTGTTGTCTTGCCTTCTGTAGCAGCCTTAGCTTGATTGGAACCTTGAGGATGGATTTCATTGATGACATCAGAGCAATTGACTTTGAGGTGGAGATGGGGGGACATTGATTCAGATGAATTTTCGTAAGAGTTAGGGGAATTGGCCACTTTTTTCCCTTGATCAATCTCTGGTTTAGGCATGGTAGTTTTGAGCTTTTTTCTTTCATGTGAGGACTTGGTTGGTGAAGAAGTTTGATAAAATTGTGCATTTGTATTAAATGATGATGGAGGAGGAGGAAATGGAAACAATACTATAGGCCAACCATTATGATGTGCATCAGGATGATGGGTGATCTCTTGCAATCCATCATTGGAAGGTGGTTATGGCTGCATAGAAACATGAGGGGGAACACAGATACCATAGAATTTTTGATATGGTTGGAAAGGAGGCCTCTCAGGTCGGGTTTGGAGAATCCCTTGGCCAACTAGGTTGAAGAACCCAACTTGAAAAATATGATTTATTTCTTGTGGATCATCATCAAAATGTATTGCAAATCGTGGCCTTCTATGGCCTCTTTGCCAATTGTTTCCTCTACCTCTATTTGCACCTCTACCATTGTCGCCCCTGCTCAAAAAATTCATCCTGAAGCAATATTTCAATTAAAATAAGAAAAAATTTAACAATCCATTCACTAATACTCTACCTAAATAAAATCAAGATGCTGGCTCTATTATTCACAAAAAAATCATATGCAATCCATCCATTGATACAATCCACCTAATACTGAATTTAATAATTAATTGCAAATGAACAAAAAATTACAAGGTTATTGGGAAGATGGGGGGATTTGTAATGAATGAAAAATGATATCATGATGGGAATGAACAAATGGATATTGTTCAAGAAAAATGGAGACTCTTTCCCTTATAAAACAATGCCTTCATATTGAAACCTTCACTCAAATCATCATCCAAATCCTTTGAATGAATTTATAATAACAGAACAAGGAAGTGAGTTAAATTTTATTGGGATAATGATGGGCATAGAATGAACAAAAAGTGATATCATGGATGATGCAAACCCTTTATGGTCCTACGCGACCTCTCGGTCTATGATCGAACTACACAGGAGCCGAAGTGGCTCGTGGGTCCTCGCAAAACCCTTAAACTCTTAACACAACCATATTTCCCGCACTGCATGAAAGTTATTATTTGCGAGGGTCCTCTCACTCCAGTGGAGTCATGCACATGACCTCGGGCTTAATTTGGAAGCGTTTATTCTGGCGCTCCGAAGGATTTACCAACGTAACACTCTGTTAAGCCCTAAATAGTGTCCCATTACCCCTTAATTAGGGCATATTACATTAGTAATGTTATTTTATTTATGTCATCTTTAGTCCATTAGTTGTAATTATACCTCCTAGTCTCCTATATATACCAAGGAGACATTTTCATTTGGAATCATCTGGTATTTGGACATTTATGTGGGCATAAGGAGGTTTCCCCCTCGAAGAGGATTATTATCTTAATTTCTCTCTTTTTCAAGGCGTTGAGTACTTATTCTGAGGTTTTTCTATGCTATATTGATATTTGGTTCCTAACATATGGTATCAAAGCTCAAGGTCTTAGGGTTTCACTAGTACATCTGAGACACCTTGGAATTTTAGTTATAAATTTTTTTCTACAATGATTCAGAAGGAACAAATTGGAGGATATTTAACAAATGGCTCAAGGTACATTATGTTAAAATTTCTTCTCTTGAGGCCTTATACTTTCGTAGATACAACCTTTGTAAGATAGGGTTTTGGAATCATCTTGAATTGATTCATTGCGGAATTTTCTCTACAAATATTTTTCTGTAACGTTTCAGACCCTGAAATCCAAAGTCTATTCAAATAAATTAGTAATGTATCCATGGTAACAATTTCAGCTTCTGGGTCATCTTAAAATTGTATATACACCCTGTGGAAGATAGGGTGTCTGACTAGTCCTATTGACTAGTCTCAAGCATGTGTTCCGGGTAAAAAAATCATAAGTTCTTCCTAGAGTATCCAAATTGAGTGAGACTAGTTGCATTGGATAATGGACAACCCTTAGTAGTTCTGGTACAAGTTTCAGAATTTTATATCAATTATTTTGTGTGGGGCATGCTATATAAGTGAGATCTTCTGGAAAGGCCAAAAATCAGCAAGTTGTGGGGAAGTTACCGTAAATTCCACTTGGCACATCCAATTTTTATCAGACCTATGGAATTGCAGAGAAGAAATATCAGAGACCTACAAAAAATAAAATTTCATACTCATAAGGGAAAAAATTTTGGAGATACAATAAAAGGAAGATTTTCTAGAAGAACCACCTCAAAATCAAGGTTTAAAGTGATACTTGGCCAACATGCCACCAAACAAGGGAACTTATACACCAAATAAGCCTCTATACAATCCTACTTGGACTCTTGATGAAGGTGAAGAAATGCGTAGGGACATAAATGATTTACAAAAGAAGACAATAACAAAAGATGAACTACAAGAGATGACGGATTCAACGGAAGCTAAGTTTGAGGCAATAAATACTAAGATGGATGGTTTAAAAGGGGAGATCATGGAAGGATTGAAAAATTTCCTAATAGAGAGGTCACCTGAAAGTGAAAATGTATCCCATGAAATTCATCATGAGGACACAAGGAAGGTGAATCAAGAATGGAGAAACTCCAACTTTGGTTTGATGACCAACCACATTCCTAATATCGATGTGAGGAAGTTTGATGGAAAGGACCCAATCAAATGGATACTTCATATGTAGCAATTATTTGATCTACATAATGTGCCACATATACACATTTCTTCTTTATATTTAGAACCCAATCAATTTGTATGGTATCGATGGCTTTGCTCTCGCAAATCACTCGTCACTTGGACAATTTTCATGGAAGAAATGAAAACACACTATGATGATACAAGGAGCAATATCTTCTTTAGCCAATTGATAAATCTCAAGCAAAAGGGTTCAGTTATAGAGAACATTGAGAACTTCCAAAGATTGAATATAAAGGTAACATATATTCCAGATTAGCACTTGATTGATGTATTCATAGGAAATTTAAAGGATAACATTCAACATGAGGTTTTCCTTTGGGAACCCAAATCATTGGAGAATGCATTTAGGGTGGAAAGAAATTTTGAAAGTAAAAATATGGCTATGGCTACTAGAAGGACCAATCCTAACATCTACAGAGAGAATAATGCTCCTTCTAAAACACCTCAACCTACAAGGTTGACACGTCAACAATTGGAGGAAAGAAAAGCAAAAGGTTTATGCTTTAATTGTGACAACAAGTACAATAAGGGACATAAGTGTGGTGAGAATAAATTATTCTACATAGATTGTGAAGAGGAAGAAGAACAAGAACCATCTCAAGATGAAAACATAGAATCAATTTCGTCTAAAGAATTGAATCCCATGATATCATGTAATACATTGGCTGGAATTAGCACTCCTCAAACCCTCAAGATCGAAGGATATATCAAAAATAAAAAGGTAATAGTCCTAATTGATTCTGGCAGTACTCATAATTTAATTCACTATAAATTAGCCAAAGCTCTCAATTGATTTGTATATCCAACGCCAGAGTTTCAAGTAATGATTGTAGATGGAGGAACTATCAATTTCTCATGAAAATGCAATAAGATCAATCTTACTATGGGGGAATATGTAATGAATAGCCCAATGATTTCTATACCCATGGGTGGTGCTGATGTTGTACTAGGAATCCAATGGTTACAATCATTAGGAACAATGGATTTTAATTTTCAAGAACTTTTCATGAAATTTTCATTGG
>JZKD02S1645260.1:181074-196227 GCA_000966675.3 Picea glauca
CTCCTTCCATCACTTCTTCTCTAAAAGAAAAATCTAAGGTTCAAGCAGTGGAATATCACATCGAGCATCAACAACAAGTTCTCCAAATATTAAAGGACAACCTGACCATGGCACATAATCTCATGAAACAACAAGTAGATCAACATCGTTGTGAAAGAAGTTTTGAAGTAGGGGGTTCAATGTTTTTAAGACTACAACCATACAAACAGATGTCTCTCAAGCAAAACAATAAGGATAATAAATTATCACCAAATTACTATGGCCCTTATAAGGTGTTGTAAAATATTGGTACTATGGCATACAAATTGGAGTTGTATGCATCTTCATGAGTACACCCAGTTTTCCATGTTTCATGCTTAAAAAAGGTTATAGGTGACAATATCCCAGTTCAAACTGTATTTCTAGAACTTGACGAGGAAGGAAAAATCATATTGGAGCCTGAATCCATCACTAACACAAGAATTGGCCAGCTGAGGAATAGATCCATTTAAGAGTATCTCATTAAATGGAGGAAACTACCGACTGAAGATTCCACTTGGGAAGATGAGTCTTTTATACATGATGCAAACCCCCAACCCTCTATCCGAGATCCACACAGGATCGTTCTAAATTCTCCTCGAGCTGAAGCTGTTCCCTCAGATCCATATTGGAACCTCACAAATCCAATCCATAGGTCCTTTGCAAAAACCCACCCTGCGCAACTTAACACCAGGTGCGAGCCTTACATCTCCATGCGACCACAACTGGGCCTTAGTGCAAGGGCCTTTCACAACTCGAGAGTTCATGAGTCGATGACCCTCGACTCCTCTTTCTCCAAACCTTCGATACCCGAGAATGCGATAAGGTTATGGCTCCCTCCTCACTATCGCCTGCTACATATAACCGTAGGCTAGGCTAAACACTAGCACTAATCACAACTCATGACTTCATGAGTTGGGGTGTTGAGCCCTCGTGCTCCTCCTTTGCAAACCCTCGATATGCGATAAGTCAACAATGGGTTGACTCCTTCCCAGGCGATGTGTGTCCACCACCTGTCACCTGCTTCCACTTTTCTCTGGGCGCTTGTTGTTACGCCACCTTTCAACCACGTGGCTCCCACCTAATGGATGTGCTACGTGTTTGTATGAGCCCTCAGTGCTCGAAACTTTGTGACTTCGCAGTCAAAAATAAATTATTTCAACCCTCGATATGTGATACCCCACGAAGGTTCTGATCCAACAGTTCTCCCGTGACTTGGATCCAATGGTATGGATCTCCTTCCCTCCTCCTCGCAACTCAGGGCTTTGCGAAACCAAGAATTTGGTCTTCCCTCCAAACTCATGAACCCCAAATTCATGAAATGATCCAACGACGTGGGTTGAAATGAGATCAATGACTCATATTGACCTTCGAATCATGGGTGATGGGTTTCATCGGCCTCTAACCACCTTGCAACTCTGCAAGATCCAATGACTCTCGCAATTTTGACACTTCCTTCACAAAGGCCTCTCACCGTCCTTACGGATCCTTTCCTGGGGTACTTCTAAGAACTTAAATCCCTCGCAACTTGGTGTGATCCTAGGGCTCTTGGCATTTCGGCACTCCTCCACGAAGAAATTTCACCGTTCATTCACTCTTCTCAAGGATCTCGAGCCAAAATGACTTGGCGTTCTTCCCCCTGAACTTGACCTCTATGAGACGATTTTGATCTCCACATCCCTTTGAACACTTCAAAGGTTCTATCCCTCCTGATCTCTCGCTTGCAAATTCAAGTCTCCAAAAGGAATCTTGCTCGCACTTCTTGCGACAAACTTTCAATTAACATCTCGTTATCCGAGTCTTTGACCTTGTGCCCTTTTTGCAACAGTAGTCCTTTAGCCTTCACCTTAGTTGATAAATTCTAAGGCCTCAACCAACCTGTGCACACCTTGCACAACTCTGTGCCTCACCTGCACTTCTGTTGGTTATGAGAACAATGATATCTCTCTTGATATTTCTGAGATAAAACTCAAATCCTCGTCAACACACACTTGGCGGATGTTCAATGCACTCTTTGCAGGAATTCTCAGAGAGAGAAACAATTGAAACTCATTCTTCCTTTCTTTCTGACTTCATACATTCAACATGAAATCATACACACAACACAACATTGAGATAAATGCATAACAGAGAAACAAATCAACTGTAAACATACCATTCAACAAATGTAAACAGTAATCATCATAACACCATGAAAATTGAGTCAAAGTTTTATATATTAACTCAAGTGCTCCTGTACATGGGTTCTTCTCTACAATTATCTACTATATCTCTACATCTTATCAAATCTGAATGATGATAATCCTCCTCTACTGATACAAGGGTGAGGGTGTCTATATCCGTTTTCCCTCCTACGCTTCTAAATTGTCTAATCTAACATTCATATCTACCTACTTTACATTAACAGACTTAAATGCCTATTACATCCGGCATATGAGAGTAATTTCTCTAGATCTATTCATATCTCCAAGACATAAATGTAAGTATGCTTCTCCTAACTATTACATTAATGCTTCAATTTCCAAAATTCAAAATGTTTTCATAAAAACGTGCCCTTTTTTCATCTGCACATCCAACTGCTCCTTTGGCTAGGAGCGTGCTTTGGCTTTGTATGATGCTCCTGCATCAATACAGAAGCATCTAGAGTTACTCAAGTGTTGTGGAAAACACTTGTCTCAATGGGAGGGGCATGTTAAGCCCTAAATAGTGGCTCATTACCCCTTAATTGAGGCATATTACATTAGTAATGCTATTTTATTTATGTCGACTTTAGTCCATTAGTTGTAATTATACCTCCTAGTCTCCTATATATACCAAGGAGACATTTTCGATTGGAATCATTTGGTATTTGGACATTTATGTGGGCATAAGGAGCTTTCCCCCTTGAAGAGGCTTCTTATCTAAATTTCTCTCTTTTTCAAGGCGTTGAGTACTTATTCTGAGGTTTTTCTATGCTATATTGATATTTGGTTCCTAACAAACTCCGCGCTTAAAACTTACGAACTGGCGAAGTGTCGTAATCCACAGATATTACGGTTGGAGTTTTCTCTCGAATCAACAGTCCATGTTCGCTCGAGACTTTGGGTATTTGGGAGAAAGTTACCCAACCCAACAAAACCACTCAATTCACAGGAGTGATTATCGGCATAACCTAGTCATAAATTAACTTAACCAGTAGGCCTAAGTGTTACCCTGTCCTTCCACTGGGATCCAATGTTAACTCAAGGTTAAATTGTATAACGGAAGGGGTCCACCTTCATGGCATGATTTACGACCAAGAAAGAGACTGGGGCTTTAGGATATTCTCCACTCCGCACAACTATCAACCAAAACCACCCGAATAGCCAAATTCTGAATAACTTGGAGATCTACACTTCACGTTCACCTGCCAATTGACATTTGGGATTAAGTCCAGGATTCCAGGCTTCAGGAGATTCTCAACTCCAAAAAAATATCAACCACTCAGGGATCCAATGCCTCACACTCATCCACTCATCTATGGTGGAGATTTACTCCAGGACTTCAGAGCTTTAGGGATCTGTGCCTCACTTGCAACAAATAACTTAAAAATTGTCGAAGCAGTGAAGTCTGAAGGACTTATCACTTAATGACCTTGATACTTCTCCCAATCGAACGATTGTGAGGGATTCCAACTCCTCCTGGAAATATCTCGCATGTTCGACCCTAAGTAAAGGAATTATCCTCTGTTTGTTTCCTCCCTGGAAACTTATACTCGCTAACCCTCCTGAGATTTTGTTCACTTTTAAGAAATGAACTTCTACGCACACTTTGTGCTTCTCTCCTAATCTTGGGACCTTTGAAAGTCATCTGCGCACTCCTTGCGCTAATTCTCATGAGATTTATCAACACTTAACAAATTTTTGGTTCTATGCACTCCTTGCACTGATATCCCTTTGATCTTTTACACTTCTATGAGTGTAGTTGCACTCCTTGCGCTTTCTCTATGGAAACTTGCACTATCTCTCCTTATCTCTCGAACCTGTAGATGGTTCAGCCTATACACTCCTTGCGTTGGCACTATGCACTCCTTGCACCATGATTATCAGAAGAGAAACAATTGAAACTTATAACAGTATTAAGAACTCATTCAATAAAACATTTGGATACACATTCATACACATAGATAACAACACAACATCTATTCAGTTTCATAAGAATGAACAAGTTCACAGTCTCAGAATTTTGAAAGCAATTCTCTTCTGCTATATTTCTTCCACAATAATTAACAAAAGTTTCAACAACCTTCAACAACCTCCTTTGGGCATAGATTACATTGATTTATACATGAAGGGGATTCTCGAGTGTTCCCTCCAGACTATTCTAGTGTTTTCATATCATAATTAAAAGCATCTTACCACTAAGATTATTATAGTAAATGAACATTTACAATATTAGATATGAGTCGATGCTCAAAATATGTACAATCGTACATGAATTAAAGACAATTACAAAATCCTGGACCATATAAAATGGCTCTAGCCTGAAGATCTCATGGGATATTTAATTAAAAAGGTCTCAAAATTAAATCGACATACTCTCCTTGGGATCCAAACCATTTTTAAGTGTGTTGCGCTGGATGTCGAGTCATCTCCTACCAAGCTTCATTAATGATGACGATGATGCTCCTACATCATACTCCCCTGGTCAAAATATTCATGGGCTCCTGTCCATGAGATTCTCAACTTCCTCTCCATGCTTCTCGATGTCTACTTTAGTTATCCAACTGGCATCTTCTACTGGATGATTTTTCCATTTGACTAGATATTCATAATAAACCTTCCTCCTGGTTATCTTAGCAATTCTTTGATCTAAAATATTTTCTATCTGGAGCTTCTCTGCTATGGGAATCTGTTACATCCAATGAATCTCCTCTTGATCATATGTCCCTCCTGTGTCATCCATCTTGTAAGGATATAAGTCAACTATGTTAAATATTGGTGAAATTCCAATGTCCTCTGGGAGTTCAATCTCGTAAGCATTTGCAACAAATTTTCTAAGGATTTTACAAGGTCCTATATTCTTCATCTTTAGTTTATTATATTTCCCTCTTGGAAATATTTCCTTCCTCAGGTGTTCCAAGACTTGATAGCCAACTTCAAAATTCATCTCTTTTCTTCTTTGGTCTATTTTGTTCTTGTATCTCTGGTTGGTATCATGTAGTTGTCCTTTGATTTGTTCATGCAATTTCTGCATTTCTGCAGTGAAGTCCTCTGCTCCTACACTCCAAAATTCATCTTGTCCCAAATATATCAATTCTAAAATTCCTCTGGGATGCATTCCATATACTATATGGAATGGGATCTTATCAGTACTCATGTTTGGTGAATCATTATATGCAAACTTTGCTTGAGGCAGAATTTGATTCCACTGACTATTATGTTCAGTTACTAAACTTATTAGCAGATTCCCTAAGCTCCTATTCACCACCTCAATATGTCCATCTGTATGAGGGTGATATGATGAACTAAAAGATAAATTTGTCTCCGACTTATTCCACAAAGTCCTCCAAAAGTGTCCCACAAATTTGGTGTCTCTATCTGAGACTATACTCATGGGTAACCCATGCAATCTCACAATCTGTTTAAAAAACATATTTGCTATGTGAGTAGCATCACTTTTTTTATGACATGGCATGAAATGTGCCATCTTTGAAAATGTTTCAACTACCACAAAGATTGAATCATTTCCCCTCTGGGTTCTTGGAAATCCCAGAACAAAATCCATACTTATAGCATCCCATGGCCTGTTTGGAATAAGCAATGGTTGATACAATCATGTGTTATGCTGCTTTCCTTTAGAATACTAGAAAATTCTGCATTTTTCCATAAACATCTTCACATTAGAACTCATTCCTGGCCAATAATATGAATAACTTAACTATGCATATGTTTTATAATGGCCAAAATGTCCAGCCAATCCTCCACTATGTTTTTCCTTCAACAAATTGTCCCTCAGTGAGCATTTTAGGATACACAATCAAATTCCTTTGAACAATAAGCCTTCCTGGATCAGATATTCCATCCATGGGTTTCTATCCCTTAACAAAGGATTTTCACAAGCTTCATAAGATTCCTTGAAATATGGGTCTTCCCGGTACATCTCCTTGAGGTGTTCAAATCCCAAAGTCTCTACTTGGAATTCCTATAAGTGTTATAGCAAGATTTTCCTCACCCTATTCAATCTTGCACAAAGGGATTTTTTCCATTTCCCTATGCATACTTTTCATCCCTTTTTGCAAATCCCAGAGCTAAAAATACATTTTTCCCACATGTACACACCTTGCCTACTATACAACATGCATATACACAGGCTGCACCACTACAACATGCACACATCGGGATTTGTGCCCCAAAATGAAAAATTGTGTCGGGTTTCCATGTCATGACAAGAGATCTATGATCCTTGGAATTCCATATACTGGAAAAGTTATGACTTGACCCTTCAATTCAATTTGAAGGCTATAAATGGGCCAATTCCAAGCTATGGAAAGGAGGAGAAATAATTCAACTTTGAGAGAAAAGTTACTTTGGATAAATTATTCACTTCATATTGAGTCTACATCCCTTTGTTCTTTAAGTCTGAACACAGTGTTCAGCCCCCAAGCTCTTCCCTTATTGATTGAGAACTTCATTGTCTCTCTTCTATGAGCTTGCCTTTGGTGGAGGATTGAAGTGGTGGAGGACCAGCTAGAAGGAACTTAGTTTCTCAGTTCTGAACCATGCTGACACGAAAGTTTGTAACGTTTTCACTTCTCCTAATCATATATTAATAGAAATACTCTTTTCCCGTCCAATTGATATCTAGCAAATATTTGAATTATTATTCCATGGGTGTATTTGTTATGTATATTAATGGATTATGCTATTGAATGTGATAACCTCATATATTATCACCACATGCTTTCTTTTCTTGGTTGTTGAGGACTAGTTGCAGGTATATTGCTTTGGGTCAAGTGCTCAATGGTGGACTTCATTGAACGTTTGGATGAGGTAGGCCTTTTATCTTGTCTTGCTAGCATATTTGTTTATATATCATACTTGAGAATATAGTTGATTTCTGCAGTCATTTCCGTTTGTTGTGGTTTACCCTAGCCATAAAGAGATTTTCCTCGTAACAACAAGATCAAAAATCTTCTACTCAAAGCATATGCAACTTTGTTAACACTCCCACTAATATGCTTAATGACAAAAGTAAAATTCCGCATGAATTCTACCCATTTGGCATGTCTCTGGTTCAACTTCTCTTGTTTGGTTATGAACTGCAAAGCATGATTGTCAGTATATAAAATAAACTCCTTTGGTATAAAACAATGTCTCCACTTTTTCAAAGCTTGAATTATAGTGTAAAATTCTTTGTCATATGTTGAATACTTCTTCTTATCATCATTTGAATTCTCACTAAAATAAGCAACATGCTTATCATCCTGACTTAAAACTGCACCGATGGCCACTCCACTTGCATCACATTTGACTTGGAAAGTATTCCTAAAGTTTGGCAGAATTAAGATAGGTTGTTCTATTATATTTTCTTTTAACAATCTAAATGATTTCTCGACTTCTTCTGTCCAGTCAAAAGATCTATGTTTTTATTTATAATACCCAGTATGGGTGCACATATACTGCTAAAATTCTTGATGATTTTCCTGTAAAAACTTGCTACTCCATGAAAACTTCTTACTTCAAATATTCTTCTTGGAGAAGGCCATTCTCTTATATCCCTCACCTTCTTTGGATCCATATTCAATTCATTTGAAGAGATTACCAACCCCATATACACAAGTTTTGTCTTCATGAAATAACACTTCTTCAAATTCACCAACAACTTTTCTTGTTGCAACCTCCTCAACACCATCTTCAAGTGTCTTAAATGCTCCTACTCGGTCTTTTTGTTAACTAGAATATCATATAAATAAACAATCAAAAACTTCCTAATAAAATCTTTGATCACTTCATTCATTAACCTCATGAATATGCTTAGAGAATTGGTTAAACCAAAAGGCATAACAAGCCACATGTACAACCCTTCATTTGTTTTGAGCGTTGTCTTCCATTCACCCCCCTCTATCATCCTTATCTGATGATAACCACTTTTCAATTCTATTTTGGAAAAATAACTAGCTCCACTCAAACAATCCATTAAATCATCCATTTTAGGTAAAGGAAATCTATACCTTATGGTTATCTTGTTGATATCTCTAGAATCTCTGCACATTCTCCAACCTCCATCTTTATTTGGACTCAACACAGTTGGTACTGCACACAGGCTCAAAATTTCTCTGATTAGTCCTTTGTCCAACAACTCTTGGACCTACTCCTTGACCTCTTCATTATCCTTAGGGGTTCACCTATATGTTTCTTTGTTTAGAAAACTCCCTCCCAGAATAAGGTCAATATGATGAATAATAATCCTGATGGGCGGTAAAGTATGAGGCAACTCATCCACCACAATGTCAACAAACTCATCCAATAATTCTTGAATTTCCACAGGAATATCATTCGTAGAAGTATTTGTAAGGATGAATCTTGGCTTACCTATAACAACAAACTGCATTTCCTGATCTTTCTTAAATCCTTTCAAGATATCCTTCCCACTCATGAGAAGTATACTCAGACTAGCCTCCTCTTTGACTCCCTTTTCCTCAAGTGGCAACAAGATATGTTTACACCCATTTTTCTCAAGGGTATAAGTATTCTTGCTCCCATCATGTATGAAATTTCTCTCATATTTCCATGGCCTTACCAATAGAACATGACAAACATCCATAGGAATGACATCACATAAAACTTCATCCTTATAACTACCAATTTTAAACTCAAATTTACATTGTTTACTTACCATGACTTGATGTTCTTTCTGCAACCATGACACCTTGTACAGAATCAGATGTGTTTTCGTCTCTAACTTCATATTTTCCACCATCTCTGTGGACACTAAATTATCAATGCTACCACTGTTTATGATCACCTTGCATACTCTGTCTCTGGTATTACAAGAAGTTCCGAATAAACTGTTTCTTTCGACTGGTTCTCGTACCTTTTTTTTCTGGCTTCACAAGAGATTTCCTTATCATGAGAAATCTTCCCAATTCAACTACTTTTGCTTTCATATTTGTCTCCCCATTCCTCTACCGCACCTTAGAAATATGAGCTTCTCTAACTCTTGCATTCTTATTTTTCAGGACATTCCCAAGACATGTGCCTTGTTTTTTCCGCAATCATAACACTTGAACTCTCCTCCTCTGCCTCTTTCTATACCTCTTGGAAAAGGTTTCTTTTCTCTAGAGTCTCCTCCTATAGAACTTCCTCCTCTATTTTTTTGATTGTTATGTCCTCTAGCTTCCTCCCTAGATCTCTGGAACTTTTATCTAGTGGTTCCTTTTCCTCTGTTAGGACTCTTCCCCATGTTCTTTTGAATTTTCTTTCTTTCCAATTTTTCTTCTGCCTTCAAGGTTACCTGATAAGGGTCTTCTACCATATTCATCATTACTAGACTAATTTCATTTTGTATTTCATATCTCATCCCATTAATATATCTAACAAATTTCTCTTCCTCATTTTCCCTATGTCCTACTCTTATATTCAACTGATAGAATTCTTCAGTATATTCATTCACTGACAAACCCTTCTGTCTTAGATTCTACAACCTTTTGAACAGATCCAGCTGATAGTCCCTAGGTATGAATTTATCCTTGAGCTTCACTACCATTCTATCCCAACTTTTAATCTTGGTCTTACCTTTTCTCTTTCTATTAGCTTGCAATTCATCCCACCATAAAGTTGCATGTCCCCTCAACCTGGTCATAGCATGCTTTAATTTCTTCTCATCATCAATATCCTCATAGTCAAAGTACTTGTCTAAAGCACTTATCTAGTCAAACAACTCTTCTACATTTAAATTACCTTCGTACATTGGGACTTCCATCTTTTCTCTGGTTCACAGCTTGACAACTTCTCTTAGTAATCGCTCCTTTGTTGCTTTTTCTCGTACAACTTATTATTCTTCTGGATTTTCACTTTCAGCGTCACTAACATCACCTATCTCCAATTATCTCCTTTGTGTTGTTTCCATGGCATCTAGCCTTACTCGAAGTTGTCTCATTTCCTCCTCCATGGATGCATTGGATATAGGTCTCTCCCTGCGTCTCCCCGACAGTATGGTTCTGAATATTTCTCCTCACATATCTTATTCCTACTCTGATACCACTTGATGCTAACCCCCTATGGGCCTGCGTGATCTCTTGGTCTAGGATCAAACTACACTGGAGTTGAAGTGGCTCATGAGTCCTCAGAGAACTCTTAAACTCTTACCACAAGCCTTTTTCTTGCACTACAGGAAAGTTTGTATTCGCAAGGGTCCTATCGCTCCAGCGAAGTCATGCACATGACCTCAGGCTTAATATGGAATTGTTTATTCTGGCGCTCTAAAAATTCGGTGCTCCAGAAGATTTACCAACATAACACTCCTCACCCAAAAATTCTGAACTCGTGAAGTGTCGTAATCCACAAATATGAGGGTTTACATTTTCTCTCCGATCAATGGTCTGTGTTCACTCCCGAATCTGGGGTTTCTGGAGAAATTTACCCAACCCAACAAAAGCAGTAAATTCACCAAAGTGATTACCAATCGAACCTGGTCAAAAATTAACTTAACCGGCAGGCGTAGGTGTTACCCTATCCTTCCACTGGGATCCAATGTCAACTCAAGTTTCAATTGGATGGTGAACGAGGTACACCTCCTTGGCATTATTTACAACCAAGAAAGACTCCGATGCTCTGGGCTTCAGGAGATTCTCCACTCTGCACAACTATCAACCAAAACCCGGATAGCCAAATTATGAATAACTTGGAGATCTATGGTTCACGTTCACCCGCCAATTGACAACCGAGATTAAATCTAGGATTCGTGGATTCATGATATTCTCCACTCCACCCAACTATCAACCAAATTCTCCCATATTTTCGAATCGCCGAACCACTCAGGGTCCAACGACTCGCACTCACCCACTCATTTACGATGGATATTTACTCAGGGACTTCGAAGCTTCGGGGATTCATGCCTCACTTGCAACAAATAAAATATGGTTATTGTTTATTGAAGCTTCATCAATGGATGAGAGTAAGATGGTTATTATTTTATTAAATAAAATATCATTCGTTAATTCTATAGTTCATAATAATATTCTTTGTTGGAAACATTTTACCACTGTTTGCCAAGCCAATTTAGAAAGCAAGGCTCCCCTCAATCAAATATTAGTTGAGCCACTACCATTCCTTTTATAAAACTTCATCATACAACATCCATGAACTACAACCTTTAAACTATTTAATATCAAATTCGAGGAAAATTCCAGAACTGCCAACTTTCGTAATCTTCCTTTTCTTTTTCAAAACATAGATGTTCTTTTAAAATGGTAAAGTGATATGTACGAGACCATTAACAAAGCAATTTGTCTTGGAAATAATCATAACTAAAATATTTTAAATCTACATGAAATACTGAAAGGAATCACAAGGACCTTTCAACGGTGTATCAAACTTTTCGCTATAACCTCAAATCATTAGCAGCGAAACCAAAGTGGCTTGAAAACCCCATTGTGATTTTAATAATAAACAACTTATATTAAATTTAGAAGTCAACTGAATTCCTCATGGATAAATAACACAATGAGCCCATGATTTTGTGGTTTCGAATCAATGTTATGGCTATTGGGGCAAGAAACAAGGCTTAAAATTATTTACATGTTCAAATTCAATGGGAAACAACGTCTAGAATGAAGCATAGTAGGCGTGAGGTTTGTAGTGCATCCCATAAGAACGACGATAACAATTCCTTCCCAAAAATAGTTTCCTCGCAAGCTTCCAAGGTGACAAAATTTACCACATACAATTCTTTTAAGGTCTGGGTCTGGCTAGGGTAATATACAAAACCTTCATTACCCTTTTCTTTTATAGAGAAAGAGAATATTTTAGAAATTAATCATAGAATTTGAGCGAACACAAACTTATTTACAGCTAAATCTTTTGCCAATAGTACAATTGCCAATGCTTGTTCCAAATGTAACCAAACGATGTAATCCAACAAGAGTAGAATGTCGAACAATATGTTGGGTTCAAATCAATTTTACTCTAACAAGAAACAAAATATGATCAAAATGCATTTTTCACAACCAGAATGCAAACAATCCACCGTAGACTTTGTATCAATAGCATAAATACCACGTTTTCTTCAGGCACAACACAATTTTATACCCGAACCCAAAAATAGAGTCGATCTATATTTCTGGTTCAAGTTGCTCAAATTCTCAATGGAAAAATAAGGAAAACCCAAATCGAAATGTGATTTCGCACAACCAGAGTGTTTTAAAAGAAATGTTGTAAATTTTGGAGAACAAATACATTTTGCATGAAAAATCCTAGAGCCAACAAAACAATTTTAACTCGATAAGAGCTTAAATTTAATGAATGAAGAGATAAAAGTTTCATACCTATAAGATTAATGCAAAGGAAACCATAAAACACAACTCCTTTTCCCCAAGGGTCGAAAATGGTGGAGTTTCTATTTACCAGAGCGCCCACAACAAATACTAAAAACATAGCAAAGGTGGCATCCTCGATATAGGGTAAGAACAACGTGCAATAAATGCACATCGCTTCCCATCTTCCATATATTAAATTTCATCAACCAAAACATAGTGAGGCACACTAGCTTCCATCAACCCTTCACACACATGTCAACTACTTTGAAAAATTTACTATACGATTTTCCAATATCAAAAGTCGATTCCAAAACCAACACATGGATCCACAACATATATAATTTTCCAAAGAAATTCTATACCACATCATGACCTATGGTCCAAATATAACATAAGTTTGTATGCAATTTGTGCTTAGTGTTAAATTCTATATGTAGCAAGGGAAAGAATGTTTAAAGTCATAAACATTTCTTTTCAAATCAAATTGCAAACCAATCATCCATAAATTGCAATTAGAAACAAATTTTTTCTTTTTGTTCTCAATTGTGAAATTATTCTTGTAATGCAATCATATGAGAAGCTTGGAGATCTTAACAAGAGGATTCATTTCCTTTTATTAGTGTTCTAAAGGGGTCCCACCTATTTAGTATTAATGATATGTACGTATAAATGCATTGCAACTTATTTGTAGGCAGGGATCTCATGTTGCACTTATTTTTTAGGCATCAACAAACTGGCGACTCCACAGGAAAAATTGTTCTCAACAGATTTAGAACTCAGAATGTTTGGCTCCACAAACCAGTAGAAGTAAGTGATTGAAATTGTTCAAAAAATAGCTATGCAACATGGGGAAAAAGACGGTTTAAGGGAAAAATGAGATGGGATTTCGAGAAATAACTTATAGAAAGTGAGATGTATGAGGGGAAATGGTCCTGTATGCATAACAATCAATAAGGTTCGCAACTAATAACACTTTTAAAATTTCAAGGAGAATGCTTCTGATATGCTCTTGAATCTCAGGATGGAGGGAAGAAAGGGATACTCGAAACGAGGAAGAAAACAAAACCAACTATACTACAACAATATTGAAAGAAAAAAGTTATTTCCTCAGTGTCTCAAAAGGAAGATATCGTAACAATTGTGTCTATCTTGTTTTCATTGATAAAAAATACTTACAAAATGAAATCATTATGGAAAAAAATTTCCAGACTTTATTTCTGATGACCATGCAAAACAAACAACATAAAATAAAACTCAATAAACCAAAATGACAAAAAAAACGTAAGACAAAAATATATACAACAATCATATTTACACAAAATCGAGTCGATGGTCAAGTTGGTTCCACATAATGTTTCAAATGGGAACCATTGGTACTATAAGAAAAAAATCGCTCATCCATGTCCTTAAGAATATATGAATTTGTGTCGAGGATAAACACGGTTTTAAATGGACCTAGCTATAACTTTTGGAATTTAGAATGTCTCCCTCTCTCAACATGAACTGAATCCCACAATAAGACTTTGTCATCAATTTTAAATTCAACAGTCTTTGCTCTTTTGTTAAAATACTACTTCACTGCCTCCTCTTCAAATTTTCCAAGGAAAAATTTCTTTGTTCTTCCAAGGCTAGCAGTGTATTTATCCTTTGAGAAACATCAGAAGAATTTAATTCTTCAATCTGTAACATCAACCGTAAGGAAGAAAGTTCCAATTCAATAGGTAAAGAAGCCTCTTGGCCATAGACAAGTTGGAAGGGAGTAAATCATTTACTTTCTTTGGTGGTAGTACGGTTTGCCCAAAGAGCATAAGTCAAAAGTGTGTTCCACTGGTGAGGTTTATCTTCTATGATTATCTTTATAATTTTGACCATGTTTTTATTAGTAGACTCTACTTGTCCATTTACCTGAGGATAATAAGTAGATGAAGTGAAATGATTGACACCTAGTTTAGCCAGAAATTGAGTCAATTTTTCTAAAATGAAGGCTGGATTGTTGTCTGTAATGATTTCTAATGGAAGGAGAAATCTAGAAAAGATTTTAGACTCTAGAAAATAAATTACTTGTTCATCTTACACATGTCTAAGAGGGACAACCTAGGTCCACTTAGTAAAGTAATCAGTGGCTGTCAAAATAAAGAAATGTCCTGTAGAGGATGAAGGATTGATTGGACCAATAAATTCTAGACCCCACTTAGAAAAAGGAAAATCCAGAAGGACATGTTATAAAGTCATGGCAGAAAGACGTTCTTTACCAATGAATTTTTGGCATTTATCACAAGACCTTGAAAATTTATAAGAATCATGAAAGATCAAAGGCCAATAATAACCATTTCTTATGATATTAAAAGTAGTAGATTTAGCAAAAAAATGGCCACCAATATGGATGACATATGTTGATGATCTATGTACTTCGTGTAATAATTTATGTGCTTCTTCATCATTTACATATATTAGTAGAAAACCCTCAGCAAATATTGTAAACAAGGAGTCCCCTAGAATGATATACTTAGAAGCTTCAAGGCAGAGTCTCCTTCTTTGATGAGGAGCCACGTCATCTGGGCACCCTTGATACTACAAATAATACACCAGATTTTTATACCAAGGATGCTCAAATATAGAGAGATTTTGATTTTCAATAT
>JZKD02S1645260.1:206187-224146 GCA_000966675.3 Picea glauca
TCTGCCAAATTGCCAAGTCCATTATTGTCCCAACCCTTTAGCTTTGCCTCAAGATTCAGGAGAAATTCATGCTACAACAGTTGGAGGACAAAAGAAGAGGAGGAGCCCAGGATCAAGATTGAGGAGCGGTGGCCGGTCTCAGAATTCATTGTAAGTAATTTATATTGAGACTAATGAAAAAGATTCTTTTCCCGTCCCAAGTACATAAGTCTCATCTATGTTATTTGATTTATGTTTTATTTCTAACCCTCTAGTAGATCAGTAGCATGCATGTGTAGTCTTGCCTTGATTGCAGGAAGCTTTGTGGAAGGGGCAGCAACATCAAGGAGATAAAGGTTCAACGGAGGATCTACTTCAATCATCGTTAAAAAGGTGAGTTGATTCTTCCCATGTTTGCATGAGAAAAGGGGTTGAAATTTTGGGTAGAAGGTTAAAAGTTAAGTCTTAAGGGTCATGATCTGCGTACAAGCTCAAAACCCTAGCTTGTTAGTCCGTAGGGTAGAATACCCCACAACAGTAAGCTACATGCTTTTCATTGTTCTATTCATCACATTGCAAGAGGATAGCAAAAATTGCTTCCTCAGTGGCATTGGTATATACTATAAAAGATTTCTAAAAATTTGGTTTCGCCAAAACAGGTGCAGAATTGATCGCCTTATTAATCCTAAGGAAATCATTCTTAAAATCATCTTTCCAAGAAAAAGAACGATCTTGATTCAAGATATCATGGATTGGTTTAACCATGATAGCAAAATCAGGAACAAATCTACGAACAAAATTAATAATGTCCATGAAAGCTTGAACTTCTTTCTTGGAGGTGTAGATAGGGAGGTTTAGAATGGAAATAATCCTCTTAGGATATATACTTATCCCTGAATAAAAAAAAATATGACCGACAAGCTTACCCTTTGTGACACCGAAAATAGACTTAGTTCATAATATCATAAGTTCATAATAATATCATTAAACAATAATTTCATTAGTTCATAATAATATTCTTCGTTGGAAACATTTTACCACTCTTTTCCAAGCCAATTTAGAAAGCAAGGCTCCCCTTAACCAAATATTATTTGAGCCACAACCATTCCTTTTATAACACTTCATCATACAACATCCATGAACTACAACCTTTAAACTATTTAATATCAAATTCGAGGAAAATTCCAGAACTGCCAACTTTTGTAATCTTCCTTTTCTTTTTCAAAACATAGATGTTCTTTTAAAATGGTAATGCGATATGTAGGTGACCATTAACAAAGCAATTTGTCTTGGAAATAATCATAACTAAAATATTTTAAATCTACATGAAATACTGAAAGGAATCACAAGGACCTTTCAACTATGTATCAAAATTTTCGCTATAACCTCAAATCATTAGCAGCAAAACCAAAGTGGCTTGAAAACCCCATTGCGAGTTTAATAATCAAAAACTCATATTAAATTTAGAATTCAACTGAATTCTTCATTGATAAATAACATAATGAGCCCACAATTTTGTGGTTTCGAATCAATTTTATGGCTATTGGGGCAAGAAAGAAGACTTAAAATTATTTACATGTTCAAATTCAATGGGAAAAAAGGCCCTAAACAAAACATAGTAGGAGTGAGGTTTGCAGTACATTCCATAAGCACGACGATAACAATTCCTTCCCAAAAATAGTTTCCTCGCTAACTTCCAAGGTGACAACATTTACCACATACAATTCTTTCAAGGTCTGGGTTTGGCTAGGGTAATATACGAAACCTTAATTGCCCTTTTATTTTACAGATAAAGAGAATAATTTAGAAATTAATCATAGAATCTGAGCAAACACAAACTTATTTACAATAAAATCCTTTGCCAATAGTATAATTGCTAATGCTTGTTCCAAACGTAAGAAAACGATGTAATCCAACAAGAGTAGAACGTCGAACAATATTTCGGGTTCAAATCAATTTTACGCTAACAAGAAAGAAAATACGATCAAAATGCATTTTGCACAAACAAAATGCAAACAATCCACCGTAGACTTTGTATCAATAGCATAAATACCACATTTTCTTCAGGCACAACACAATTTTATACCCGAACCCAAACACAGAGTCGAGCTATATTTCTGGTTTGAGTTTCTCAAATGCTCAATGGAAAAACAAGGAAAACCCAAATCGAAATGTGATTTTGCATAGCCAGAGTGTTTTAAAAGAAATTTTGTAAACTTTGGAGAACAAATACATTTTGCATGCAAAATCCTAGAGCCAACAAAACAATTTTAACTCGAGCAGAGCTTAAATTTAATGAATGAAGAGATAAAATTTTCATACCTATAAGAATAATGCAAAGGAAACCACAAAACACAACTCATTTTCCCTAATGGCTGAAAATGGTGGAGTTTCTATTTACCAGAGCACCCACAACAAATACCAAAAACATAGTAAATGTGGCATCCTCGAGATAGGGTAAGAACAATGTGCAATAAATGCACATCGCTTCCCATCTCCCATATATTAAATTTCATCAACCACAACATAGTGAAGCACGCTAACTTCCATCAACCCTTCACACACATGTCAACTACTTTGACAAATTTACTATACGAATTTCCAATATCAAAAGTCGAGTCCAAAACCAACACATGGATCCACAACATATATGATTTTCCAAAGAAATTCCATACCACATGATGAACCATTGTCCAAATATAACATAAATTTGTATTCAATTTGCGCTTAGTGTTAAAGTCTACATGTAGCAAGGGAAAGAATGTTTAAATACATACACATTTCTTTTCAAATCAAATTACAAACCAATCATCCATAAATTGCAATTAGAACCAAAGTTTTTCTTTTTGTTCTCAATTGTGAAATTATTCATGTAATGCAATCATAGGAGAGGCTTGGAGATCTTAACAAGAGGATTCAGTTCCTTTTAATAGTGTTCTAAAGGGGTCCCACCTATTAATAATGCCGATGAAATTTTGAATTTCTTTCTTGGAAGTGCGGACATGGAGGTTTAGAATGGCAGTAATCCTCTTAGGATATATACTTATCCCAGAATCAGAAACAATGTGACCGAGAAGCTTACCCTTCGTGACACCGAAAACAGACTTGGAAGGATTTAACGAAACACCAAATTTTCTGCAGTGCATGAGAACGTTTCTAAGATGACTGAAATGATCCAACCGATTTTTAGAATAAACAGTCAAATCGTCAAGATAAACTTGGATAATCTTTTCGATTAGATCGCCAAAATCTATCTGCATAGCTCTTTGAAAGGTGGCACCTGCATTAGATAAACCAAATGACATATATTCCTAAGAAAATGTGCCCCAATGTGTGGTAAATGTGGTTTTATATCTATCAACCATTTTTACCTTGATTTTATTATATCCGGAAAAATCGTTAAGTAAGGACATCATTTGAGACCATGTAACTGTTGGCAGCCATTTTGCATTTTTATCTTTTCCTTACAAGCTGCCCACACAAGGGTTTTGAACCCTCAATACTCGTTGCAATTCTTTAAAACAAAACGACACAATTATCTTGCGCATTTGCACACCTGCTTTTCTTTTTCATTTTCACGACTGCAAGCGTGAAAACCTTGAGTTGGAACTCATTGTTCATGGAATTAAAATCATCTTTGGATTATTACTAATACTCTTGTTCATGTGGTCATTTCACCTCTAACTCAATAATGGTCATACAGTTGGCAAGACACCAAACCTTTACTCACTTTGCATTTTTGTTAATATGGTTTCAATTTATAAGTTCATGATGCAATGATTTTTGGTGTCTTTGATTAAATCCTTGGTGCAATGGTTTCATATAACGCATTATTTTTATGATTAAATATTTGGTGAAATATTCGACATGTCGTTTTGTTTTAAATCATACACATACTATTGTTGATTTAACATATGGACCAATTGTTGGTTATGAACACTATGGTTTTCAAATAGTTATTTGATATTGGGTCAAAATCTTTTGGTTATGTATGTTATGGCTTTCAATAAGTATATGAATAATCCATTTGATATTTGGTGTACAAAGATTTGGATTGTGATGTGAATGATTTGAATTACCAAGGCACCATCGATTGTACATGTCAAAATGAATGTTTTGCATGGTTTCAATTCATTCCACCACCCTCGCATGCATAGGAATTAACACCTGCCTTGCATCTCGGGCCACCTCTGCTTGTTTTGAGAAAACTGTGGGAGTTGGTCCTATGTCTACCCTGTCCAACCGCCTCACCGTTTACCCTGCTGACTGTGTGTTCTCTCCTATGGCTCCTGTAGTGCGCATAGAACCCAATGGCGTCCAAACGCTGCTATTATTTGATAACGGTCATGAGGACCTGGAGAGTAATGGTTGGTTAGTTTTCATCCAAAAATTTGAGGGTTTCAACCTCGCGGTCGCTCAGCAGTTTGCCCTCACATTCGATGGATGCAGGGCCAAAGTTGGAGACATCCAACTCGAATTGAATGAAGAATTCCTCAACTCAGCCACGAGTTTGCCAGCTAAAGGGTAGAGGTGGTTTAAGAATTCGAAAGTGGATGAAGTGCCATGGCCGCTCCTTTTTACCTCAAGAAAAATTATCAGTTGTGATAAAGGTATGCCAGTCACGACCCTTAAGTCTAGGTGGCATGATTTATTGCCCATTATTAAGAAATTTGTTACTTGCGAAGGTATATATGGTTTAGTGTTTCTTTACCATCTCCGACTTCTTATGAATTTCATATATTTCCCTTTGAATATGCCTCACTACCTCCTACGCAGTCTGTATAAAATGGCTAAATGATTTAAGAGGGAAAAGGTTGAATCCAGCCTCTTCCATCACTGTTTGATTAAAATTGTTATTGTTCATCAGTTGAGGTTGAGGGGGGACTGTTGGGAAGTTTTCTTATTGAAGAATGGCTTTGCAATTCCTGAATGTGGTCAAGTGGACAAGACTGTGGTCACCGAAACCCTTGTCGGGCCTGTCGTGCCACCTCCTACACTCTTAACTGCCGTCGAACCCTCGACCTACCCCAATGATGACCCCCCTAACACCATGCCTGACTCATGTTTAAAAGATAATGATAAGCCTGTTAAGAGGCTTGCAATAAAGAAGGGCAAGGGAAATATCGATGTCAATAGCAAGGCTAAGAAGACTGCACATTGGGTATCTAGGTGTGCTCGTAATAATCCCAAACAAAACACAGACCATAAGCCTATTGTTTTGAGTGAAGATTCAGATTCTGAGATTGAGCGATTTTTGACCGAGGAGTACCCATACTCTCACTTCCTGTGTTCTGTCAAACCCTACGACTATGTTTCCAACCTCTCGCCATGCCTTATGGATGACCCTAACTTCCCTGGGATCAAGTTTGACAGTGGAACCCTTGGTAATTTAAAAGATCACTCACCTGTAGTGACTCAACCCGATCAATCACAGTGCACTGAATGCAACTCTCGGCTCAAACGATACTATACAGATGTCCCTCTGTTGCAATCCTGAATCAAGTCCTTGGAGGACCGGGTGACTGTGTTGTGTAAGGAAAATGATAGACTGCAAGCTAACGATAAGAGGCAAAAGACCACAGGTTCGATCGTGTTAAAAAATGTTGAGGCAGCCACTGCCATTGTTAATTCAAAGTTAGCTTGAACGAATCGTATCCCTACAGCCAAGGTATGATATTTCAACAATGATTCTAGAATGATTTCGTTTGTTTCAAATTAGCATAAACGATTTGGTTTGTTTTGAATTAGCATAAGAGATTTTGTTGTTTTTGAATTAGCATGAACGATTGTGTTTGCTTTGAATTAGTATAAAAGATTTGGTTTGTTTTAGCAAGAATGATTTGCTTGTTTTGAACTAGTAATAAAGGACCTGTTTGATTCACCGCATACATTTAAGTTACCATTTGGATTAATTTAAAACGATTTTTTTTGTAAATATGATCAGCTACAGAATCATGAGATTTTGTAGCTAGTCATAAAATTTGGATTTTTGTTGATTTTACAACTAAACACTATCTAAAATTGTTTATTTTTGTCCATCTACAGGTACACACGAATTTCAATGGGAATTGAATCTGCTGTGGCAGTTTAGAACATGTTTTTTGTTACATAGTTTTGGTTTAGGTTGTTAGTCTTAGTTAGAAATAAATATTTGGGAGATTGTTCCCATATCTTTTGCAAACAGTTTTGATGATTTCCACAAGGAATGTTTCACCCTGTGGTCTTTATATACTTATTTTTTTTTGTAAACAACCCATCACTGTTGGGAGAACAGAGACTATGGACTGATGATTATACAGACTTGAATAGAAGTGGATTTGTTGTACAACTTTAGCTTCAATTTATATTACTTTTGTTCAAGTTTTGTGCATTTTAATTTGTAATCAAATTATTGACTACTTTAGATATCAAGATTTGTTACAGGTTGAGGCATTATGAATTAATTTTTTTCCATATTTGATGTATCTCATTTTACTTACAACAATTACCCTTTTTTAATTTAATGAATAGAAGGTTTATCTTCTTTGTTAAATGAACAATTATGTACAAATCTTCGCACTGGGATTTATCTAAATGTGATGATATGTAAACTATAAAATTTTTGTTGCTATATCTTTCATTTGTTCTGTCATTCGTATTCAAGAGCTTCGCTGCTTCTTGTTTACAAGAAGCTTGTGGAAAATCTGGTGCGGGTTTCTCCCATCAAACAACTAAATCGAGTACTGTGAATAGGACAAATAGGAAGCGCTTCTATAGGTCAGTTTGTTAGTGTTATTCAATTAGTTAGTTAATATATAAATTTATTGTAATCTAAACACGTTTCATTGTTCATCTCTATAGTTCAGATTTACAGTTAGGATTGTTATTTTAATTGCTTAGCTTAGATAGCTTTCATTTTATTCTTTTCTCATAAAAATTATAAAAATAAAAAATAATAGATTCACTGTCATAAGACATTTTACCAATGATTTTGCAAATTTCGATCAAAATTTGTAATCTGTAAATACTGTACATATATAATTGAGATTTAATTGTATTGATAGCTGAACATTTAATAAGTAGAATTATTGCTCTATAATATTAGTTAGTAAACTGTATATATATTTTAGATTTGTATATAGTTTGTTGTAGCTAGTTTTTTCACTTAGATTAGTTTCTTTAGTTTAGTTTTTCTTTCACTTTCCTAGGACTTAGATCGGCCAACGGAGCCACTAAACCCGTCAGAGTGGATTAATCCAAATGGGTTGGGTTATTTAGACAACCCCGGACCGGATCCACCCCTCCAGTTGATGAGCGATCAATTTCGCCTGTCAACAATAACCTGTAGTAAAATAAACTCCATATTAGGAAGCGAAAATTGGTCTTTGATACTTTCCCTGTTTAATGCAAGGAAATCAACACATAATCCGATCTAACCAATGGTTTTCTGAGTAGGGACAAAATTTGAAACCCATTCTAAATACTTAACTTGAAATATTATATTAGCTTTCAATTTTTTTTCCAATTATTTCCTAATAGTGGCTTCAAGTGCATGATTGATAGGTCTTTTCATTTTCCTAACTCGTTTTTCCACTTCCTTGATAGGAATTGCATGCTGTATGAGAGAAGGATCAAAACCACAAAGATCCTCGTATGATCAGGCAAAAACATATTGAAACTCACATAGTAATTTATTGAATTTTTCTTTCTCTTCATTAGAACACTGGGCACCTAATTTAATGATCTTTGGAGACTCATATATCCCAATATTTAAAGAAATGGTATCACCAAATTTTATTTTTGTGTCCTCCTTTTTATTTGTTTCTTTGTTTCCTACATCACTTGAAGAAAATGAACTTTCGAGAGGAGTCAAGACTTTAGGAAATTGGTCATCTTCAACAGAGATGATTTCTTTGAGCTTAAACAATTCATTTTGTATGAAAGCGCAAATGCCTTCATCACTAGGGAAAACTTGCCATGATTATACGTTATCATGGAGGTGAGGATGGTATAGAGATTGGAACATAAAATTAGGTCTTTGAGGTAAAAGTTGTTGAGTAGGTGAAGATTGAAAAACAACTACTCTATCAACCATTGAATTAAGTTCCCTTTTAACATGAGTGATGTTAAATGATAACATATTTGAAATCAACATCTAAACAACTTGGGTATAATGCTTAATTAACTTATTGTTTGGTACATAAATTTTCCGTACAAGGTTCACAACAAGTTCAGAATCACCAAAGATTGTAAGGTGGCCACAACCAAGGTTATATGAATTTTCAATGCCCAAAAATAAGGCCTCAAACTCAACAACATTGTTTGTACAAGAAAATTCCAACCTATAAGAGAAGTTTTGAATTTTTCGTATAAGGGAATACAAAATAATTTTGGCTCCATTACCTTTGTTAGAACATGAGCCATCAAAATGCATGTGCGACATGCCATCATCAAAATCAATTCGTTCTAGTATCACCTTCATCGGAAAATATAGAGTACACCCCTAAATCTTCTTCGAGATAATTTACGTTAGGTTGGGGGACACTCTCTATATAAGGTGAAATTCTTCCTTCCCTAAGAACTATAATGTTCTTTCCATTTCGAGGGATGGATAAATGTTTACTATCAAGTGAAAGGTATCCACCCATTAAGGATTTACAGTCCCTTCCCAAAATAATTGAGTAGTTACTCACCGACATGTCAATTACTTGGATATTGAGAGTTTTCCTTATCTCATGATGTGCACACGAAACTAGGGTTACATCCTTGATTTCACCTATAGTTGATTGCTGCAAATTATTACAAGAGAGCATGCTTCTAGAATCTTCATTGGTACAAGATAAGCCAAGCTCTTCCATGATAATTTTAGACATCACACGTGGACCAGATCCACCATCAATTAGGAAACACTGAGCTTTTTTATCCATGATTTTTACCGGGATATAGAAAGGGATTTTTTTTAAAGGGTTCCTAAAGTTATTTACACCTATCCTATTTATAGTTGAATCTTCTTCCTTTGACTCTTCAAATAGATTGGCTATGGTGGAAATCTTACCTTCCATAAATTTCTTAAGATGATTATGTTGTTCTGGGACATAAAACATGTCCAAAAGGGTAGCATCAACTTTGATATTAGCCAATTGGTTAAGGATATTGTACTTGGAAGAGGGAAGAAGAGAAGATATTCCTTGATCACTTGAATTTCTGATAGTTTTTGTATCAACATTTTGAGAAGATGAGCTTGGGGTAGAAGAAGTCCGGGGAAGATCAAATTTTCTCTTGGCAATGTAAGATTTATTCCTGGTATTGAATACCATAACATCCTCTGGTTTATCTCAATCTAAAAAAATGATCGTGGTATCGAGCCTTTTTCCAAAGATCTTATCTCTAGCATTTCTTTTAACTTCACAAGTATTCTAATAATGATTTTCTTCACATAAGTTACACCAAGTGCAGGTCATTATGGAATTTGGATGAAAAGTGCTTTCATTGGCATTTCTAAAAGGCATTAGGGAAGAAGAAGAAGCCTTGGGGGAAGAGGAAGAGGAAATTCCTTTTCGTTCATAAGCTATCATCCTATTATTCATATCTTACATGAGCTGTAGAATGGAAGCCATGTCTATTTGCTTGATCAAGTATCCCTTAGGAAGACCAATTCTCTCAAGTTTCTCTTCATATTCTAAGGAAGTCTGAAGGGTGGAACTGAGATTTTCAATAACCTTTTATTCAAGTCTATGACAATAAGGATAAGGTAAATCATTATAGTAATGCACGCATGCAATTTGATTTTGAGGATGGATTAGTTAGGGAATTTGATTGTATAGCTTGGTGAAGCGAAGGTTATAAGACTTAATGGTTTCACCATCTTTATAGGAAATATTGTTGTATTCCGTTAACTTATCAGCTGGACTCTTGGGCTATCCATAAGTGGACTTAAACCAATAGACCAATTCTCCCCAAGTTGAAAGGATTTTGGGAGGGAGATCAAAAAAATATGTTGCAACTTTCCCTTCAAGAGAATTGAAAAATAAACGCATGCAAGTATCGTTATCGTTAGCCCCTATGTTATGACAAGCATTAGAAAATGATACTAGGTGTTCGTTTGTGGTAATGATACCATTTCCTGAGAACCTAGGTAAATGATATTTTAATTTTGGTAATGGTTGGGTGGCTGGTGTGAGATTCAATGGAGAAGACATGTGCCATGGGGTGGTTGTAGCATATTCCTCAAATTGGAAAAGCCCATATTTTTTAATGACCTTGGCAAGATTGGTATTATATTGAATAGGGATTTGATGACTATAGATACTACCAATCACAAATGAAGCATAAGGTTCTGAGGAGGTGGAACCTCTGGTACCAGTACCATTACTCGAGGACGTCATATTGAAGGTGAAAGGTATGGGCGATGAAGATGAACTAGCATAATCATATAAGGTTCGCCTAAGAGCACTTTGTTTTGTTTGTAAAACAAACTTTCTCCCTATTTCAAAAATATGAGTAACTTGAGGGGACAATCCTCTTCTTCTTTGAGAAATACAAGAATTAGAGGACATGAAATAAAAATATTAAATAGGTAAGAGGAAAGGTTACTATTGATTTATGGGTTGTCTTTGCCTGGCTTCCCAACATTCATGAATATTTATGTCCCTTCAATTACTTCCCAAGAGAATTCAAGTTCAATACGAGTAGTGGAAGTTTCTAAATAGTGTTGAATACGGTCAATGTAATGTTGGTTTGTTCATCAAGACCATTTCCAATATTGGGTTTTTTCACAACAAGTACTGTAATGGAAAAAATCAGTCAAAGAGTAATTAGACAAAATAGAAAAATAAAATACAATCATGATACAATCAACCAGAGAGATATGGAAGATCTTCCTAGTATGGTTTCCAAATAAATGTTGAGGAAAAGGTATGAAGAACCTTACTCAAGGATTTTCATATCTTGTCGAGATAAGGAAAGATAGTTGGGAATGTCACCCAAAGTTTATAGCCTTTAATCCAAAACAATCTCTTAATCCACAAATAATATGTACTAGGGACTAAGGCTGATTTTGTATGTTATATGTAACTATGTAAAAGAAATAAAGAAAAGATAAACATACGAGTGTACAAGAAAGGAGACGAGAATAAAAGTAAAATCTAAACAATATCATTAAGATATGCATGTGAAACTGAAATGAAAGATCTAATTTTTATATTAATTTTATTCTAAGATACAAAGCAAAATTATATTTACAAACCCCTACGAGGGTGGGACCAAAGTCAGATTTAGAAGTCTCCAATGGACACCATACAAAAAGATTGAACACAAAATAAACTGAAGCTAAAGATATGGATCAACTTTCCATAAAATTGTTGTCATTTGACTCTGCAAAATATCATTTTTCAGTCATGGAATCTAATCCATAAACAAACAAGAACACACATACTTCCAAGAAAGATCATAACCTTTAGAAACAAGTTGTTGAAATATATGATTCAATTTTGAATCCTGATGCCTTCAATAAGACCCTGATGTCATCAAGATGGTTTAGCTTTCTAGTAAACTTAGAATGAATGAAGAAAAAGAAGTATCTCACAAGTATAGAGCAGACCTTATATCAAAATTTATCCTTTTGTTCTCTCCTCTCTTTGTATCTTCTTTTGATTGAGATTTTATTCTTCTTCAAACAAGTTATGGTAGTTCAACTACCTTTCTTTTGTTAAGATTTAGTTAGCTTAATCACTAGTTTGAGACAAATAGACAATAATAAAATAAATATGGGTATATTAAATAATAACTAAATAGGTGGGACCCCTAATATCTTTGTTAAATTATGAATCCTCCTTGTTACTCCCTTTTTACCGACTTCAATAATCGGCATAATGTGAAATATAATAACCCAAAATATGCTCAAACACTTTCCTTGTAACTCCCATTCATATAAATAGTCAAGCATTTTATCATTAAGAAAAATAAACATGACCATTGACCAAAAATAGGATAATATCCACATTGTCCAAAACATTTTGTCTAGATATATGCTTGTTGTCCAAAAAAAAAGTTTGTCATCGTATCAATAACAACATCAAAATCCATATTTTCTATGAGAGGCGGTTGGCCTCTTTTCACTATTGCCCTCCTTTGATCCTTTTTTTGTCTTTCCTTTTGTAGTATCCTTAGGATGATTGGAACCTCGAGGATGGATTTCCCTGATGACATGGGAGAAATTATCTTTGAGGTAGAAATGGGAGGACACTGATTCAAAGGAATTTTTGGAAGAGTTAGGGGAATTGACCACTTTTTTCCCTTTATCAATCTCTGGTTCGTTCATGGTAGTTTTGAGCCTTTGCTTGCATGTGAGGACTGGGTTGGAGAAACAACGTGATCAACTTGGGCATTTGGATTGAATGGTACTCGAGGAGGAGGCAATGACAACAGTACTATAGGAAAACCATTATGATGTGCAACAGGTTGATAGATGATCTCTTGACATCCATCATTGGCAGGTGATTCTGGATGTATAGAAACATGAGGGGGAACACAGATACGAGAGAAGTTTTTATGTGGTTGGAAAGGAGGCCTCTTAGGTTGGGGTTGGAGAATCCCTTGGCCAACTAGGATGAAGAACCCATCTTGAAAAATCTGATTTAGTTCTTGCGGATCACCGTCAAAATGTATTGAGAATCGTGGCCTTTTATGGCCTCTTTGCCAATTGTTTCCTCTAACTCTGTTTGCACCTCTTCCATTGTTGCCCCTGCTAAAAAAACTCATCATGAAATATGCTCAAACACTTGACTTGTAATAACACTTTCCTTATAATGTGTAATATAATAACCCAAAATATGTTCAAACACTTTCCTTGTAACTCCCATTCATATAAATAGTCAAGCATTTTATCATTAAGCAAAATAAACATGACTATTGGCCAAAAATAGGATAATATCCACATTGTCCAAAACATTATGTAATATACCAGATATAAAAAGTATGTATAACATAAATAAAATGCTAGAAATGGCAGAGGAACAACAATATAACAAGAACAATCACCACAATAACACCGAAATGATATAAAAATAGCAACAGAAATAACACTTTGATGCTGAAAGCAATGTCCATGAGCCTCTTTGAGGTGGCAACCTCCAGTTGAGCATAGCTCTTTTACAATAATATCCAAGCTAGGGTTCTCATACCCTTGACTCCTATTTATACTAAATATGTCTATCAAAAGAAGCATCTAGAGGAAGATCCTTCTAGAAGCGGAAGCTTCTATTAGGTCTTCTTACATCCTACTTATTCTATTTTATTGCAAGGCCTTATTAATATTGACCTTTATTACATCTGAATATATTGTTCTACCTATGTGCGGATTAGGACCCTAACATGTCCTCCCCCTTAAAACAATCTTGTCCTCAAGGCTTGAGATGTGGAAATTGTTGCAGGATGGTAGCTGGTTCCCAAGTGGCATTTGCTAGAGTTGTATCTTTCCATTGTATTAACACTTCTTTGATGGTTCTCTAACGTAGGCGACGCTCACGCTAGTCCAAAACTGCTTGTGGATGTAGCCAAATGGATCCTTCTTCGTCTAACTCGGGAAGGTTGGTTTGAATTTGGCACTTAGTTCTGATCACCTTCTTTAAGCAAGAAACATGAAAAATAGGATGTAGCTTCGAATGAATGTGTTGTTGGGAAAAATACCCTACGGACTAGCAAACTAGGGCCAGACTTGCATGCAGATTTTGACCGTAAAGAAATTACTTTTTAGCCTACCACCCAAAACTTAAACCCCTCTTTCACAATACATGCATGGAAAGGAACTACTAACCTTGTTACTGACGTTTGGTGTAGATTCTTCATTGCACTTTTGTCTGCTTGCTGGCACTGCTCCTTCCAAAGATAACCTGCAATCAAAACAAACAACAATGCATGCACGCTACTTTCTACTTGAGGGTTAGAAATTAATCATAAATTAACCAAACCATAGATAACTCATGCATTGGGATGGGAAAAGTATTCTTTTATTATTTGAAAAATGAATCAACTTACAATCAAAGTCGAGACCAGCCACCGCTCCTTGATCTTGATCCTGGGCTCCTCTCCGTTTTTCCTCCAACTGCTTTGCATTAAATCTCCTTTGGCATGAGGAAAGGCTAAAGGGTTGGGAAAATGGATTCGACAAATGGGCAGAGTTTCTTCGCTATATTCTTCCTCCTCCAAATGGTACCCCTACCCCTTATTTTATAGGCTAGAAGGAGCTAGGGTTTTGGATGAACCCTCGGCCATGCATGGACAGGAGTTTCAGTTAACCGACCCATAGCTTTTTGTTCCATCGACAAATTTCCTATTTTTTTGCTTTGTTAGGTACACGCGGGTTGTAGTGGGCTTGACAACGTGCACATGCGTGCAGTAATGGGTTAGGGCGCGTGGGACTTGACAGAAGAGGATTTCCAAAGAGTTATTCAACATATGTTTTGGAAATGAAGGGATATGAGTTGGCCTGATGCCAGGTAAGCATGTGTGGTGAAATTTAGGGTTATAACATATGCCCCCTAATGTGTGAGGTCAAAAGAGAATTTGATGACCGAAATACATTACCAATCTTTACTGATGTGCTGAATGAGTGAGCCCAAGGATCATGAACCAGGAGGCGTTGTCTGCAAAATAACAAATGTCTCACTGAGGCGGGCATACCCATGCTTGGGATAAAATAGAACCATGGCTACCAATCAAATACACTATAGATCCATGTCAAATAACTATAAAGAGTAGCCGCAAATAATACACAGCGGAGCTACATCTCGGAATAAAAAAGATAGACATATAGAGCACCCATCTTCCAGAAGATGATTCGGCCTGATGGCTGTACTTCAGAGCTCGAGCAACAACTTCAAAATCTTATAAAACTTGGGTAGGAGTGTAATATGAGTGTATGACTGCACTACCCAAAGGTCTTCGACGACTCGTCGGTTATGGACTTGATAATCTTGATGATCGGACTGAAGGCTTCAGTGATTTCTAACAAGGACTTGATTGGACGTTCAGGATGGCCGGGTATGCGGACAAGAGACATAGTGCAGAGGGGCCGAATCAGGCTTAGTGACAAACTTCCCTTGGATAATAGCATGACAAGTGATCAGACTCATGCAACATATATGTTAATCATAAGTCTACGAAGCAGGAGGCAACGCAAACTCTCCATATGTTTGGAAGAGTAACCAAACGGTGGAGGACACAACTCTATATAGCAAGAAAATCTCCCTAAGGTCGTACTACATCCCATAGTCTGATGATCAAGTGGACAAATGTGCTTTATCCAAGGGCAACTCATTATGCTACCAATAAAGAAAATACTTTTCCCATCCTCTTTTTGGGGTATATTTGATTTTTTTTGTTCTTTTTGATAATTTTTGAAAAAGAACAAAGGAATATTATGTTACAATGGAGGAACAAGTACTGCAAACATAAAAGCTCGAGGCACAAGGACAAGACTGATGTTCTGGTAAAATGATACTCGGGAAAAATCCTCTGACGGCCAAAGGTGTTAAGAGGCAGAAGCAAATTGTTACAAGGCTGGTGGGTAAGGTATGCAAATGCGGTTGATAGAACACATAATGGTAACGCCCTTCGATGTAAGTTTAACGAGCCCAGAGAAGGTAAGCTCGTTGGTTTTTCATATTTAGAGAGTCTGAAAAAGCATAAAAGGAGACTCCACTGGGGTACCTTTTTCGACAATAGTCTAGTCAGTTTGAAAAAGGGATAAACTAGCATTGATTAGATGTCAATTCAAAACCATTTTAACGAGTGTGACAAGGACAAGAGCACTCGACCATTTTTTCACTTTTAAGGAGTCTGAAAAAAGCTTAAATATGGACTCCGTCAGGAATATTCTTCTGGACCAATTTAACGAGTGTGAAAGAATAAGGTCACTCGACGATGTTTTCAATTTTAGGGAGTCTGAAAAGAGCTTAACTATGGACTCCGTGGGGGTTTCTTTTTCATAAATTTAGTCCCTCAGGCCCGAAAAAGGAACAAAATTATACCTGAGAGTACTCTTCTAAAGAATGGAAATTCGATAGAGTATACCTTTGTTCGTACAGTTGACCATCTGGACCGAAAAAGGGGTAAACTACAACTGGACATACGTGACTTCAAATTTCAGTTTAACGAGCGTGAAAGATCACAAGATCGCTCGACAATCTTTTCATTTTTAGAGGGTTTGAAAAGGGCTTAAAAGGAGACCCGTTATTGTTTGGGAGTCCCGAGGGTGAGACAAGGAGTGAAAAATACTCATGCAAATGAGGCTCAAACTTGTATTCAAGAAAGACTATATGGACTCCCGAGCCTACAGTAGTTTTAGAAATGACATGGATACCATAATGAAACCAGGACCTACCTAGGGCATCCATGTTCTGGTAAGCTCTACCACCAAGTTGCGACACTCCTAGAGAAGATATGATGGTTCTGTGTCACAAACTGATGGGATCGATCTTATAGCATAAGAAAAAGGCAACGAGATGCAAAATTTGGGGTGATATCCTAACATATATGCTCAAGTTGATTTTTGAAAAAAAAAAATTTTTATGGACCGTCAATATTTTTTCGAAACTCAAAAAAAATTGTTCCAATACCTGATCAAATCCCTCCCATATAACTCCTGGATCACTCTAAATGGTTTTTGGTATAAATAAACTGATAAGGGGGGCCAAAAAAGTGACAAAAAGAAGCCAAAAATTCTATAAATAGAAGCTGGCAGCTCATTATTACCATTGCTGATTTGGAAATTGACTTTGGAGCCAAAAGACCCCCTTTGCCAAAGGTCATGATTCTGAGAGCTACAGTGGACGAAATGAACTTATTCTTGGACCAAGTAAGTACAAAATCCCTTATCTAGCTATTCAATACTTCAATTTAAGCATTTAAGTTATTTTTTAGGTGGGTGTCGACCTTAAAATGGTCGACCCTAGGTACACGTGTGCAGAGTAAAGCCTGCATGCGTGTACATGTGACTGTCACCTCTACAGACCGCGTGTACACCCCCCCATTGATGGAAAATCAAATGAAAACTAGTATTCACCCTCCTTTACCTTGTTGTGTTGGTAGGATGTATGTCCAGTGGAGGGAAAGGGAGCACGAGGCCACCAGTGAGTTGGTTGCTGCAGATCCGAATGTTGTGGTCGTCTTAATGCAATGCGGTTTGCTCAAATTCTTTTTATGTCCATTTATGCACGTGCAACCAAGGCTACTGAACGCCTTGATTGATTACTGACATCCTGATGCAGAGGCCTTCATGTTAGAGGGGCAATCATTGGTTCCCACCATCGAGGACATTTACTTTCTGACTGGCCTCTCAAGGAGAGGGGAACCAGTCAACTTCCAGACTTTTCCTGCGGGGCCGAGAAAGATCTCGGAGTTGAAAGATGAGTACTGTGAGGCTGGGACCACACGCATAGGTTCCCAGGTACCCATTAGCAAGATTACCAAATTATCACTACAAACTATCTTGTTACTTATTGGGTGGATTACCGGCTTAGCAGCCGTGCATCAGGCTTCACGCGCACAGATGAACTGTGTTATCCAGTGCATGAATGCACAAATTTTTGATTGGAGTACCACACTGCTGGAGTGTATGAAGAGGCAATTGACAGATTGCCGACAGCGGACAAAGAGGAAATTCGGGTTCGGGACTATCTTGTGTTCATTCTTTTTCGAGAGAGTTCTATGTTTCAGTCCTCGAGTTGTAGTACGAGGACATCTGGCCTCTTTCCCTGCAGTGTGTAGATGGGAAGTGTTATTTCCGCGACAGGGTGGTGGAAGGACCGTTGAGGCCTTCGATGATGCATTTTTTGCTTGGTTGTCATGACAGATTCTTGCTATCGAGGACTACCCATATGGGGGGATAGAATTCTCTAGATATCCAGAGATACGCGCGCCTCCTGGTGAGGAGCGAGGGGATATGGGTAAGTCTCCACCTTTGTAGTGTTTTTTTGTTTGCATATGTAATTTTTATGTCTTT
>JZKD02S1645260.1:224171-239141 GCA_000966675.3 Picea glauca
CGTTTGTTGTATGTAGATGTGGGACCCGTGTGACCTGCCGACTATGCACGGAACATGCGTCGTCCATGGCCATAGGTCGCGGCTGCCGCCACTGGGTGAGCAGCAGTAGCAGGGAACCTTCCAGCCGGAGAGGCTGAGAGGGTCCTTAGATGAGTTGAGCAGAACTTCACTACACTCACTCGCACAGTCCCGATGGAAGACATAGAGGATCTGCCGCCATCCATGCAACCTCATGTTGTGGGGGCACCTCAGACATGGGTCCGATTATTTAGGTGTTTAGCCCGTGCTATAGATGATTATAACAGGGCCCATAGGCCCTGGATAGATTTAGACTCTTCATGTGCCACGAGCACCTATTTGTATATATTTTTTGAGGGCATAAGCCCAGTGACTCGTTATTGTTCCCATTTTTTAGGCGCTTGCATCCATCTAGGTACTCTGAGGATTTTATGATGTTTATATATTGTTTTTTTATCTTTTTTATGTCTTATGGATTCTGTGTGCAAAAATGTATTTACATGTTTATGTCCATGTTCTTTTTATATGTGGGCCATATGCTAATCTAAAATTTGATTAGCTAGAGTATCTGTAATTTGGTTTAATCTCCTAGGAACATGAAAATATGTAATATAATCAAAGTTTCATTCTAAGAGATGTACCCTAAGGAATCATCGGTGTAAATTTGGATCATGAACCTGATATACTCTATTTAGCTGCAACACAACCAGTTGAGCGTCGAGATAGACCTGGAGACGAGAGATACCCAATGACAAGGCATCACGAAGCAACTCAATAACTGCACTATACTCGGCGACATTATTTGTGGTGTCACCTAAGCATATACCTCCGGAAGATAATAACTGACCCTGTGGTGTAAAGATTACCCAAGCTGCAGAGGCAAGCCTCCGTGTGTGTCGACTAGCACCGTCCGCATACCCAACGAACACCTCAGACTCACTTGACATTTGTCATTTTGATGAAATATAACATCAATGACACGTCCATAACACTTAAAAAAGAAACGTAAAAAAGTAATAGTACAAAGACTATACATATGTTACAAAAAGTTACCCACAATGACCTGTCTATGAGTAATACTTCTTGAGGTAGAGCCCATTTCTAGGCTCCGCCAAAGCATTCCCTTCAAAATCAACCAAATGATAAGCGCCCTTTTTTAAAGCCTATTTTATAATGAAAGGTCCGAACCACATGGGTTTAAACTTTCCTGCCCCCAGGGGGTCCTTGTCTTGGTCATAGACCAGGACAAGGTCACCTTCAGAGAAAATCCAAGGATGAACGGACCTATCATATTAACACTTGACCTTATGTTTATGAGCCTCGTTGGCCAAGGCTACATCACGACACTGCTCATCAAGTTTCTCAAGCTGTACTAACCACTCTTCAATTGGAGAAGTGTCTGGCAATAACTGAACTGCCAATTTCAGAGATGGGATTTGACATTCAATGGGAAAGACTGCCTCCAGCCCGTAAACGAGTTGAAAAGGTGAGAAACCGGTTGTAGTCTTAATAGATGTTCAGTAAGCCCATAATGCCGAGTATAACATCAAATGCAAATTTGACTTGGTTGATTTGATAGTTCGTTGTAGAATAGTCTTAAGAGTTTTGTTTACAGCTTCCACCTACCCATTGGCTTGGGGGTAGTAAGGTGATGAATGTTCTTGCCGTAACCCAATCTTTGATGTTAATTTGATCATAATTTGGTTTTGAAAGTGACTGCCATGGTCAGTGACAATCTCTCTCGGGACACCGAACCTTGCTATAATCTGGTTGAATAAGAAGAGAGTTGCAGTCTCTCCATCATATTTAAACGTTTTTATAGCCTCGACCCACTTAGTGAAGTAGTCGACATCTACGATGATATAGCGGTGCCCCCTTACTGACAGGGGGTTGCATGTAGTGTAATCAATCCCCCACTTAGTGAAGGGACCAACTGTGATGACAGGAAACATAGGAGTTGGATGTGCCCTCATCTTTCGAGAGAATATTTGGCACGGATGGCACTTCTTGACCGACTCGATACAATCTTTGATAAGTGTGGGCCAGAAGTAACCTGCTCGTAAAATCTTTTGGGCTGTTTCCACCCCAGATAAGTGACCGCCACAAGCTCCCGTATGAAAATCATTGATCACTATGATGGCCTGCTCATGAGTGAGACATCGATGCAAGATGCAGTCTACACCTCTCTGATACAACGTATCATCGAGAATGAGATAATCCTTAGCCTGATGGCATATCCGTCGACGCTCATCACGAGAAGCTGAGGTGGGGCACTTCAAATTCTGGAGATAGATAAGTATAACTCCGTACCAGGGGTATGAAGATTAAATAAAAAACATATCCCCTTGGACATGCGATTCTTCAGGCACAACGTCACCTGACTCTACCGGAAGTTTCAAAATAAGTTCTGCGAAGACCAATGACTTTTTAGACTTTGCTGAAACAAAGTCTAAGTCAAATTATTGGAGGATGACCATCCATATACTGATTTTTCCGCCTATAACTCGTCGTGTCAACATGTACTGGAATGGATTCACGACAGCAATGACAGTGTTCTTGCGAAACAAAACATAGTGACAGAACCGTTGAACAGCATGAACTGTTGCCAACACAAGTTTTTCGAGATGGGAATAATTAAATTTCGATCCTACGAGGCCTCGACTCAGGTAATAGATCACATATTCTAAAAATGAATCGTCTTCCTGAACTAAAACCATGCCTATAGTTGACTCTGCGACAACCAGATATAATAAGAAATCTTTGTTATAATTAGGTGGCCATAGCAGAGGTGTGGTTGTGAGGGCGTGTTTTAATGCATCGAAAGAGCGTTGAGAGGCTTCATCCTAGAGAAAAGGAACATCTTTCTTTAGAAAACGCATAAATCCCTTGGTGATTTTGGCATAGTTGGTGATGAAGCGTCGTAAGAAGTTCGCCTTGCCTTGTAGACTCTGAAGTTGTAAGATTGTGCGCGGGGGGGGGCAACTGGATTATTGCCTCCACCTTGAGAGGATCTACCATGATCCCTATTGTTGATACAATGAAACCTAACAAACGTCCTGACGTTACGCAGAAGCTTCACTTGTTTGGATTCAAGCAAATCCTGAAGTAGCGACAACGTTCGAAGATTAGTCGAAGGTGCGTGGGATGATCCGTTTGCTTGCGAGAGCGTGATGCTAAATCATCTAGATAGGCTTCGACTATATGTTTGAGGTCATGAAACACAAAAGACATGGCCCACTGGAATGTGGCTCCATCATTTTTAAGGCCAAAAGGCATCTTACGATAGGCGAATGTACCCCACGGACAAATGAATGTCGTTTTGTGTTGGTCTTCAGGTTTTATTTGGATTTGATTATATCCTGAAAAACCATCCATGAACGAAAAGGATTCACAACCGGCACATTCATCAATGATCTGGTCGATGAATGGTGTCGGAAAATTATCTTTGGGACACGCATTGTTCAAATCATGGAAATCGGTGCATACACGAATCGTGCCTTGTTTTTTATTGACCGACACGGGGTTTGACACCCATTGAGTCAAATGAATTGGATAAATAAAACCTGCCTTGAGAAATTTCTCAACCTCAATATTGATGGTTGTTGCTTTCTTAGGATTAACTGGACGAATTTTTTTTCGAACAGGATTGGCATCAAGATACGTTCTGATTTCATGTTCAACTATTTTCAGATCGATACCTGGAATTTCCTCATAAGACCAGGCAAAAACATCGCGAAATTCTTTAAAAAGATTCGTGTAAATTTGAATCTCTTCGGGGGATCAATCCGCTCCGACGAAGAAATTTTCCACAACACCAAGGTTTCAGGAGATGTTGATGGGTATGGTTTCAGTGATAGTCGTCATATTTGCCTCAGCATAAATTTCCTGTGTAGCTAAGAGGTTAATAGAACATGGCTGATCTCCCGTCATGGTAATGGTGAATTCTTCGGCTTCGATTCGACTTAACTCGGGGAGAAAGTATGATCTGTGATGAAGATCTTCCCAAGGTTTGTCCGGACTAGTCATTTCTTCGATTACTGCTTCATCCGAAGGCAAGAATAAGTCTAACAAATCGATGTTAGCAAGAGAACCCTGAGCCCAAATAGGCTCTAGAAGTGGATCTAACTCTTGTGTGGGAGTCAGATCAGGTTTAGCTGAAGCTTGTTGGACTAAAGAGTATGCTACTTCAATGACTGAAAAGGGCATGGATATGCCGGAGTTCCCTGTCTCATCCATCATGTCTGATGGGGAAGGAATAATCCAAGGATCCTCAAAGTAAGTCATGCAGAACGACGAAACTTGAAAAATCTCATCCTTATGGTGATTAGATATAAATTTGACGTCATCGTGAGGAGGTGGGTAATCGAAGGTACCCATAAAAGATGGGCACAAACCAACTCCTACGTTAACGACACCTGGTTGAGGATTATCAATCATGGGGACCGTGGATGCCCCCAAAGCTAGGTCAGGTCTAGAGAAGGACAATTGATTGATGGTCATTATCCGACCCTCATGTGGAAACAACAAGACTCAAAAAACTGTAGCAACCACAACTTGCGTAGCATAAGTCCAACTCCGTCCTAACAAGAGATTATAGTCGAGGGGAGCATCGACTACCTCTACTTCGACACACACGGTCTTCCCTCATAACTGCACAGGGAAAGAAGGAACGATGCCCTGTGGTCGCATAGAATGCCCGTCAAAAGAAGTGAGGAGAGTATGTGATGGAGACAAAGTGGGCTGGCCAATGGCCTTCCAACATGATAATGACATAACACATGTCGAGGCACCCTCGTCGACCATTGTGCGGAAGATATTCCATGTAAAAAAATTTGTGGGATGAGCCACTACTATCTGAAACGCTACATGGTAAGGCATACGAGGTTTTAAGTCGGTTGTATCTAACATGATGGTACCCGGATTACAAGTCTCAGTAGAGCCCAAAGCAGTTAACAAGGCTTCCCTCTGAGCAGGGCAACTTTGGAAGACCTCCAAAGCAGACATCGCACAAGGGGTTTGTGATAAATCTTCCACCACAGAGTAATTCTAGGCGGCCCTTGCGTTTGGGTTGTGAGAAGCTTTCTTAAATTCACCCTTTGGAATGTGTGTCATTGTTTCTCCCAACGTCTTCTCGATCTATAGAGGAAGAGATGGGAGTTCAGCTTCTTTACCCCTCTCAAAGGCACTTGGTTTACTATAGTCGTGTGCTCTAGTCATTATTAAAGCATCACCCCTAACCATATATACGTTTGTGGATGAGGGATTGTTTGGAGGAGGGAAGGTTTCTTGGCTGCCCCCTTCGGCACTTGTAGAGGCTTGAGTTAAATTTTTCCCATGTTGAAATGGATTAGTCAACACTGCCTGCTATTGTTGTGTGACAAACTTTTGGGCCTCTATAAGTCGAGGACAAAGATGGGTCGGGTGGTCTTCCGCACACAAGTTGCACGGATACCTCACCTTCTGCTTTTCCGTGGTGTCCCCGCCAGCATTATCAGTGGGTTTTTTATCCCCCTTACCCTTCTTTCATTGTTTTTTCTTCCCTTCAAGCTGCTCGGTGGCCTTGGGGTTAGTCAACTGCATAGAGTGTACTTCCGACGTTTGGGTAGGAGGAGCAGCCAAAGCAATAGTCTGGCTAGCCGCTGAGTGTTGTATAGATAATTGTTGCAATTGTTTTGTCAATTGCTCAGTGGGCTTGGTTTGTGTTGAACCAACAATACCATCGGCATGTGGTCCAGCTCTCTATCTAGTTTTATCTAGTATCGATCGTGGTGCATCCGACAGGATGTTGTATAATAAACCAGACTGAGAATAGATGAGCTCAAAATGTTGAGCCCTCATGATGGCATCTTCTTCGGAGAAAAATCCAGAAGTTGCGACGTATTTGGATAATTGTGGGACCAAAGACTTAAGGAACCACTCAAGCAGGAATGCTGGTGGGATGGTACTTTAATTAGACTCTTCCAGCGTCTCCACTCTCGGATATGATCATAGATATGGTCCATTGTTGTCTATTTGAAATTAGCGAGCAGCTCTGTGCCAGCGTCGTATCTCACAGGTAACTGGAAATGGTTAAGGAAGGCCATCACTAGTTCGCCAAAAGAAGAGTATCTTGAGCGATCGATCTCGATGTACCATTTCGCAACACTCCCGATAAGAGTGCGTTGAAACAATCACAGCTGTACGGAGTCATCTTTCAATGAGTTAGATGAACACCAAAGATGGAAGGTAGTCACATGATCACCTGGATCTTCGTTAGGCTTGGCCTCGAACTTTGGAATGTCCAAAGGAAACTTTCTTGGCATAGGAGGCCAACGTGGATCGTGACAAATAGGATCATTTAACAACCTTGTCAAATCTGGCAAGTGTAACGTCGCCAGGAATGGTAGTTTGGGTTGCTTTTGATAACCTGGGAAAAAGGGTCCTGGAGTTTGACTGGCACCAGGTTTCCAGGAAAAGTTTGGCTGCTGGCTCGGATTCTGGTAGAAACCATGGCCCTGACCAACATAAGGATTTTGCATCTGTGGAGACATCATTGGATGATTTCCCATAAAGGACATAGGATGTTGGGCATGCATCATGTTTGAAGGACTTTGGAAAGGATTACCCCATGCTGGTCCTAATGGGAGAGGCATAGTAGTCTGTCTAGGGTTCCATTGACTGTGGAAAGAATTACCCCAGAACGACATTCCAGAGGAAGGAACGGATCCTTGTCCTGAGTTCCAAGGTTCTGCTATATGTGACCCCGGTGTAGGAATAGTACCTTGTGCCGGAGTAGACTGTCAAAAAATGGGAGTGCCCCCAGATGGGAAAATAGTGGATGCGAAAGTGTTGTTACCAAACGTCCCATTCCAAACAAACGATGATGAACCTACCGAAAGACTATGCGCAAGTGTTCCTTGACTCCCGGCTCCAAATAAACTAGTGTGTGCAGGCTGCCCGACGGACTGCTGATGCAGACCACCAAGCGAAGGGGACAAAGGAGGAATATGACCTCTGGTGTAAGGAAAAACAGTAAAAGGGATAGGAGTGCCCCCAAGTTGACCTTGCAGAGGAGAGTTAGAGATCCCTTCCCCCAGACCCAAAGTCTGTAAAGTGGAGTAAGTGAGTGCAGGACTTGTACCCGAACTAGGCATACTGTAGGAGAACAGAGGGCCTGTTGCACTAGGTATGAAAGGAGATGTGGTCGTCGCCATAGACGGGTTCAGTCCACTGTGTGACATAGTTGCGGCCAAGACCATGGTGGCTCAGATCGATGATGGTAAGTTAGGAGATGATTCTCCTGTGGTAGAAACTGTGGTGGGAATGGAAGAATTCAAAGAAGAAGTAACAACGTTTGTTTCCATAGCTGTGTGAGGCACTGACAAGCGTTCATAAAATTGGATCGGTACAATAACCTGTGGCCAAGTATCAGTGGTTGGGGTTTCAACCGAGCCAATATTTGTGGTTGATTCCTCCGGCAGTTGTTCGGGCACAATGGTTTGTAACCCGGTCGCTTCAAAAGACCCTTGTTGGTCTAGCTTCCACCTCAATGGTGGCGGGGGTGGCTCTAGTATAACCGACGGCAGGCCCAGAAGCCTTCGTGACCGACGGAGCTCGGGATCCTCCACTATGTGAGAAGATCCAAGACACACTAAGGTATTCTACACGTTCAAACAGTAACACACACTAAAAAAGAATCCCCTAAGAGATAAGACAAGCAATCACTAAACTATTTTGAAGAACAGTTACAACAACCAACACTAAAGCAACTTACCGGTGCAAGTGAAACTCGAACATAGAACCACCCTCCAGGTATACTCTACAAAGCGTGGCCCGATGTCTGTCCTGGGTACCATGGTATACCCCCACAGTCACCTGTGTATGTCCCTAAAAAATATTGGCAACTAGGTTGCCAGCACGTGAACAGTCACCAGGCGAGTACAGTCGAAAGTCAAGTAGACCACAATGAGCAGGGTATCAAGCCCGAAACTTGTCAAGGGTATCGAGAGAAAATGGTCCAGAATACAACTGAGGACCTCGAATGGATTCAAGACCCACGAAGCCCCGTGACAAATGTAAACGACGGAATCCCAAAACAAGCCCTCGATATGTGTTCTCCACTACGATTTGTCCGACTTTGGAGGGATTATCTCCGCTACCTTTCCGCATGCAACCTCGTGTTTATCCCCTGTGTTAGAGGGGGGTCCTAGATAACTTCCATGAAACTGGACTTCTACACTCCCTATCACAGACTCCAATGTTTGGTTTTGAATGGCCTTGGAGATTTTCCTCTCCAACCTAATCCAAGGCCCTAGTCCTGAACTAGTTTGTGAACCCTACAAACAAAAATTCTAATAGATTTTAAATTAGCGTTGATTTTATGGGATTTCTTACATCACGGGGTATGAAGGTGAAATTGATGATGTGTAAAGACGAAAGAAAAAAAGAATGAAAAAATGCTGGAAACAAAAAGACTTTTACTAAATGCAAAAACTCAGCAACTTTTCACAAAGAAAGATTTCTTTTTCTTTTCAATTTTTCTAAGATTTTATGCAGCAATCATAAAGGAGTTTCGCTCGACTACGAGCTACTTATACTCTAAATGCACTGCAAAAACTTACGAAATAAAAGACTTCTCCCTAGCTAATGATGCAGAAACACACTCCTCAAAAAAAGAAGGAAATGAAAAGAGATTTTTTTTTATTTAAGTTTAAATAAAGCAACAAAGGGAAAATACCGACAAGCACAAAAACAAGAAAAACAAATTCTGGCTTAAAGCACAGATCACAAAGAATCAGAGCAAAGATGCACAATGGAAATCAAGAAATCAAAGACTCTTACACTTGTCTAAAAACCATAAAACAATTTTTTTTTTTTATATTTTCTGTCAACTATCAACTGAGAAAAAGCAGGCTAAGGGTAAGAGGCCCTAACCTACTGACTATTCAAACCTAGACTCAAACACCTGAGAGGAACACTTCTCACCAAAGGAGGGGATGACTACCCCACCCTAATTAAAAAGAATCCTTTCAGGCACGCTACTGTCACTAAAACAACACGCGTGCGAACGCGTGCTGTGTTGAAACAGGACGCGTGTACACGTGGTCTGACCTTGTACAGGTCACGTGTATGTATAACTTCTAAGACAAAGATAACAACATGAAGTCCAGACCAAGAAGAGGCCTCTGGTATTGAATACCAGGGTCCCTTGAAGGGTTGGATGTTTTTTCTAACAGAAAAGAAAAAATAATGCAAGGAATAACAAGGAAAAAAGACAATCTGAAAAAGGACTGTGAACCAACAAGACTCAGACAGGACTCCAAAAAACCCCCTAAGAATGTATAATTCTGGCAGAGAAGAGGTGGACTGCCTCTACAGGTTTCTAGACTCCCACACGCTACTATTATCCCTACAGCTAGCGTTCACACGTGGGTTGTAAGAGGATAGGGTGTGGGTACACATGTACAGGCCTTATGTAGGCCGCGTGTACCTCTGTGTGTCCCGGCAACTACCGTCAAGAAGAAGTCAGGAAAAACTGGTATGAAGAACCAAGCTCCTTGCTTGCTCAAACCTTACAGAAAAAGATAGGCAAAGAAACAGACAATCTAATCTTTTAAACTACCCAAAAAACTCAACTAAATCTGGAAACTCTAAAGAGTATTGTCCCCAGTATGGTCGCCAATTCTTTTGTTGGGAAAAATACCCTACGGACTAGCAAACTAGGGTCAGACTTGCATGCAGATTTTGACCGTAAAGAAATTATTTTTTAACCTACCACCCAAAACTTAAACCCCTCTTTCACAATACATGCATGGAAAGGAACTACTAACCTTGTTACTGACGTTTGGTGTATATCCTTCGTTGTGATTTTGTCTGCTTGCTGGCGCTGCTCCTTCCAAAGATAACCTGCAATCAAAACAAACAACAATGCATGCACGCTACTTTCTACTTGAGGGTTATAAATTAAGAATAAATTAACCAAACCATAGATAACTCATGCATTGGGACGGGAAAAGTATTCTTTTATTATTTGAAAAATGAATCAACTTACAATCAAAGTCGAGACCGGCCACCGCTCCTTGATCCTGATCCTGGGCTCCTCTTCATTTGTCCTCCAACTGCTTTGCGTTAAATCTCCTTTGGCATGAGGAAAGGCTAAAGGGTTGGGACAATGGATTCGACAAATGGGCAGAGTTTCTTCGCTATATTCTTCCTCCTCCAAACGGTACCCCTACCCCTTCTTTTATAGGCTAGAAGGAGCTAGGGTTTTGGATGAACCCTCAGCCATGCATGGCCGGGAGTTTCAATTAACTGACCCATATATTTTTGTTCCATCGAAAACTTTCCTATTTTTGTGCTTTGTTAGGTACACGCGGGTTGTAGTGGGCCTGACAGCGTGCACACACGTGCAGTAATGGGTTAGGGTGCGTGGGACTTGACACAAGAGGATTTCCAAAGAGTTATTTAGCAGATGTTTTGGCAATGAAGGGATATGAGTTGGCCTGATGCCAGGTAAGCATGTGTGGTGCAATTTAGGGTTATAACATACTGGGCAAAGCTAACTGATAAGACATCTGTCCCCCATGCTTGAGAAATGTATAAGGCCCATAAAATTTGGGCGCTAGCTTCTGAAAATGCTCGACCTTGAGGGAATTCTGCTTGTAAGGTTGCAGGCGAAGAAACACATGATCCCCTTCTTCAAATTGACATTCAAAGTGACCTTGATCTACTTGTTTCTTCATGTGATTCTATGCCATGACCAAATTCTCTTTGAGGGTATGGAGAATAGCCTCTCGAACTATAAGTGTTTGGTCAAGTGCTTGGACCTTCGAGACACCAAGTAAGTATGAGAGAACTAAAGGTGGCTTTTGTCCATATACTGCTTCAAAAGGAGTCATGCATGTAGCTGTATGATATGAAGTGTTGTACCACCATTCAGCTAGGGGTAACCATTGAGCCCACTGATTTTTATTTTCCGAGGAAAAACACCTCAAATATGTTTCCAAACACTTGTTGACAACTTATGTTTGACCATCATTCTAGGGATGATAAGTTGTACTAAGATGCAATTGGGTGCCTTGTAGCTTGAACAATTATTGCCAAAAATTGCTTGTGAAAGTTGGGTCGCGATAAAAAACAATAGAGTGTGGCATGCCATGAATCTTGAAGACCCGATCCATGAAAATTTGAGCCACCATGGATGTTGTAAATGGGTGTTGAAGAGCATAGAAATGAGCATACTTGGAAAGGCGATCAACAACCACCATGATGACTGATTTATTTCCCGATTTGGGTAATCTTGTAATAAAATCCATAGATATGTCCTTCCAAATAGTAGGTGGAATCGGGAGCAGTTGTAGTGTGCCCAGAGATTTGACTGTTTCTCCCTTGTTGTGTTGACACACATCACATTCGATGACAAAAGTATGAATGTCCTATTTCATACCATCCCAGAAAAAAGAACGTTTGACCATGTCATAGGTTTTGGTGAACCCTGAGTGCCCCGTTGTTGGTGTAGCATGAAGCTCATAAAGTACTGTGGATTTAAGATTTGATTGTTTACTTAAATACAAAAGACTTCTGTATCGAAGCTCATCATGGAGCCAAGAGTATCATGGGGGAGCTGGAGCACTAGACTGCAATTGTTGGATAAACTGTGAAATTTTGGGATCTTGTAGCCATTCCTAGTGAACATCTTTGAGCCAATTTGGTACAATGAAAGAAAGAGAAAAAAGGGATCCTTCATCTTCATATTTGTGGGGAAGTGCATACACAACCACATTTTCTTTGCCTTTCTTTTAAATGATCTCATAATCATATCCAAATAGCTTAGTTACACATTTGTGTTTCTCCGGGGAGGAAATGTGTTGTTCCAAAAAATACTTGAGGCTTTGATGGTCTGTCTTAATTTGGAAGTGTTTCCCCAATAGATTAGGGCTCCACAAATCAACGACATGCAGAATAGCCAACATTTCCTTTTCATAGATAGATTTTCCCAGATTTCTTTCAGATAGTTGCTTGCTGGTAAAGGCCAAAGGCCGACCCTCTTGCATAAGGAAAAAACCAAGTCCTTCCCCTAAAGAATCACATTCCAAGACAAAGGCCTTTGTGAAATCAGGAAGGGAAAGGGCTGGAGTGGTGCACATGGTCATCTTCAAGGTTTGAAAATCTTGAGCAGCAACTGGAGTCCAAGTGAAAGAGTTCTTTTTTAGGAGAGCAATGAGAGGTGCTACAATCTTTTCGGTAATTCTTAAAAAACTTGTCATAATAACCTGTTAAGCCCAAAAATCCACACAAGATTTTGAGAGTCTTTGGGTGAGGCCAGTCTTGCATAGCTTCAATATTTTTAGGATCCACCATGACGTTGTATTTTCCAACCAGATGACCCAAGTACTCTACTTCTGAGGCGCCAAAAGCACATTTAGACTATTTCAGGAAAAGTTGGTGCTGAGAGAGTAGATGGAGAACTCGATCCACATGAGCAAGATGTTTTGTCTAGGTCTTTCTATAGATGAGGATATCATCAAATAAAACTAAGACAAAATGATGGAGAAAAGGACAGAAGACATGATTCATGAGGCTTTGGAAGGTGGAGGGGGCATTACACAAGCCAAAGGGCATGACCAAAAAATCATAGTGGCCCTCATGAGTTTTAAAGGCAGTCTTGGGAATGTTTGCCTCTTTCATATGTATCTGGTGGTAGCTCGAATGAAGATCAAATTTAGTAAAGAATTGGGTGCCACTCAGTTCATCCAGGAGTTCATCAATGACAAGAATGGGAAATTTGTCTCTAATGGTAAGTTTGTTGAGGGCACGGAAGTCAGGACACATTCGCCAAGAACCTTCTTTCTTCGGGACCATGACCACGTGAGAAGAGTAGAGGCTTGTAATAGGGTGGATAATGCCTGCATTAAGGAGTTCCTGGACCATTTTCTCAATTTCATTTTTTTGGGAAAAGGGGTGATGATACAGACAGATATTGGGAGGAAGGCTTCTGGGTACAAGGGGAATGGAATGATCATGAACACCATGTGAAGGAGGGAGTCCATGGGGAGTGGAAAAGACCACTTGATGTTTAGAAAGGATGTCTTGGAGGTCTTTCGGCACCAAGGGTGTTTATGTTTCTTATATGGCATGGAGTTGAGAAATAACACCAGAATGACCCTTTTTGAGCAGATTTTCCATGCGATGGGAACTAATGATCTCAGGTGAATCGGCGGTGATGCCTTGGAAATTATATTGGTGGCCCTCCTGATAAAATTGCATGGTTAATTCCTTAAAATCCATGAGAATGGGACCTAAAGTCCTTAACCAGTCTGCACTCAACACAATGTCACAACCGCCCATGTCGATAGCAAACATATGAGATTTCAGGTGGTAGTCACCAATTTGGAGACACACATTTTCACAACGCCCTCCACATTTCATGGATCCACCATTGACATTCATGATTTGGAAATTATTGACGACATGGATGTACCAATGGGTTTCTAGGGCAATGCAATGATGAATAAAATTATGGGTGCTTCCACTATCAACCAGAATGATGACCTTCCAATGCTTGATGTAACTGATTAGTTTGAGGGTTTGGGGAGCAAAGAAGCAGTGAGGGCATTGAGGGAAATGACTGGTTCTACTTCGGGAGGGTCTGAGGGAGGGGTTATGTCGAGGGTTTCAGGTGACTCATACACAAGGGGAGTTTCAATATCCTCTTCTGAAATATCCTCGGAGATGGCCATAAATAGATTTTGTTCCTTACACTTGTGGCCTGGGAAATATTTTTCATCACAATTATAACAAAGGCCTTTGATTTGGCGTTCAACCATTTCAGCCCTGGTCAATTTTTGGATCTTTAGTGGAGCGGAGGGAGTAGTGGACTTTATTGGTTTAGGGCGAGGGATAAAGGAGGGTTTCTGGTTTTGAGAATATACCACCTGTTGTGCTTCTTTAGCACTTTTAGTAGCCTCCACCCAACTCTGAGGCCGAGCCATGAGGACATGGGCACGAATCTCATCCTTGAGGCCACTGATAAAACATTCTCGAAAAAAGGCATCTGACATGCCGTCTGTCTGAAAATCCAAGTGCTCAAAGGAAGCTATAAAGTCTTCCACTATTCCTGATTGTTTCAACTTTGTCAAATGGCCCAAATGGTTGGTGTCAACGTCAAAGTGTTCATAAAACTCTGCCACAAAGTGTGTCCAAGAAATATACCCTTGACGATAATTTTTTCTCCATTGCCACCATTGCCAACGTTCTTGATCTAGATGGAGAACACCATACCAGAGTTTGGCCAAGTCATATGTAATGCCGTATAAAGAGAAATAATGTTCCATTTGGGTTACCCAACCAGTGGGGTCTGAGCCATAAAATTTGGTCACATCCACCCATGGAAGTTGTAGGCCACATTAAAAGTGATGGTTTTGAAAGTTATGGGAATGAGAGGAATGGTCACCTTCAGTATGTGGAGGTGAGGAAGAGGAAGGGTTATCTATAGGGATATGTAGTTTGGTGCAGAGTGCCGAAAAGACAAATTCAAGCTGGGTGGTGAGGTCTTGTTTAATTTCCTCCATTGAGGACTACATGGTTGTATTGATGACAACAACATTGGCATTGAGTTGTTTCACTTCTTGTTGGGTCTCGATGAGACCATATTGCAAGGTGTTGAAGCGAGCTTCCAAGTCTTGGCTACGGGTATGGGCCATGAGGATGTGGGGCGGGCAGGGTCAAAAATTTTGCCAAAAAATGATATAGATAAATGTGATAAGGGCGAAGAGACGAATCCAATGGAATAGGTCTCAAATTATGGTGAAAAAATTTCCAGATTTTTTTTTTGTTTACACCTGTGGAGTTATACTCCGATCTGAAGAATACTGCAGAGAGGAAATGCCCAAATGCTTAACCAAAAAGAAATGTGTATTTACTTGGAAACCCGAACACAGTTGTGCAGTAATAGATCTTGTCTGTTTTAATTTG
>JZKD02S1645260.1:239215-253461 GCA_000966675.3 Picea glauca
CTCTGATATACATGTGGGGTCCAATAGTAGTACTCGGCCCAATATCTCAGGGCACTAACTAAAGAGGATATACTGTACCCTTAGCCATACTACCCAACTACCCAGGTACTAGAGAGTATATTCCCGAGTGTTGTTCTCGGTGACACTATAATAGTCAGGCGATCGATCTATTTATCTAAAGAGGGCTTCAGGTAATCTAGGTCTATCCATACACAGGTGTTTTCTGATGCGCTACCACTCAAAGGGGTACCAACAGGGGTTACAAGGGTGGCCAATAGATGTGTTCTTAAGTACCACTTGTATTTCTTGCATGTATGAATCCCTCAACTACGGGTTTATGCGCGTAACGACAGATCTTTGTGGCTTAAAGATGCTGAAATATGTCTATACCCTAAAAAAAAATATTAACCCACACTTTATGCCGAGGAAAGTTCTTTGATACCACTTGTAATATACCATATATAAAAAGTATGCAGAATAGAAATAAAATGATAGAAATGGCAGAAGAACAACAATATAACCAGAACAATCACCACAATAGCATTGAAATGATATAAGAATAGCAACAGAAATAACACTTTGATTATGAAAGCAATGTTCATTGGCCTCTTCGAGGGGGAAACCTCTAGTTAAGAAGAGTTGTTTTACAATAATGTCCAAGCTAGGGTTCTCATACCGTCGACTCCTATTTATACTAAATATGTCTATCAAAAGAAGCATCTAGAGGAAGATCCTTCTAGAAGAGAAGCTTCTATTAGGTCTTCTTACATCCGACTTATTCTATTTTATTGCAAGGCCTTATTAATATTGACCTTTATTACATCTGAATATATTGTTCTACCTATGTGTGGGTTAGGACCCTAACACATTATGTCTAAATATATGCTTGTTTTCCAAAAAAGCAGTTTGTTATCATATCAATAACAACATCAAAATCCATATTTTCTATGAGAGGCGGTTTGCCTCTTTTCACTATTTCCCTCCTTTGATCCTTCCGTTGTCCTGCCTTCTGTAGCATCCTTAGGCTGATTGGAACCTTAAGGATGGATTTCGCTGATGACATGGGAGAAATTTTCTTTGAGGTGGAGATGGGAGGACACTGATTCAAAGGAATTTTCAGAAGAGTTAGGGGAATTGGCCACTTTTTTCCCTTTATCAATCTCTAGTTCGGGCATGGTAGTTTTGATCCTTTTTATTGCATGTGAGGATTGGGCTGGTGAAAAAACACGTTCAACTTGGGAATTTGGATTGAATGGTGGTTGAGGAGGAGGCAATGAAAACAATACTGTAGGCCAACCATTATGATGTGCAACAGGTTGATGGATGATCTCTTTCCAACCATCATTGGAAGGTGGTTCTGGTTGCATAAAAACATGAGGGGGAACACAGATGCTAGAGAAGTTTTGATGTGGCTGGAAAGGAGGCGTTTTAGGTTAGGGTTGGAGAATCCCTTGGCCAACTAGGTTGAAGAACCCAACTTGAAAAATAGGATTTAGTTCTTGCGGATCAACGCCAAAATGTATTGAGAATCATGGCCTCTTTGCCAATTATTTCCTCTACCTCTGTTTTCACCTCTTCCATTGTTGCCCCGCTAAAAAAACTCATCCTGAAGCAATATTTCAATTAGAATACAAAAACTTTTAAAAATCCATTCACTAATACTCTACCTAAATAAAATCAAGATGTTGGCTCTATTATTCACAGCAAAAGCATATGCAATCCATCCATTGCTACAATCCACCAAATACTGAATTTAATAATTAATTGCAATTGAACAGGGAATTACAGGGTTATTGGGGATATGGGGGGCTTAGTAATGAATGCAAAATGATATCATGACAGGAACGAACAAATGGGTATTGCTCAAGCAAAATGGAGATCCTTTCCCTTATAAAACAATGCCTTCATATTGAAACCTTCACTCAAATAATCATCCAAATCCTTTGAATGAATTTTTAATAACATAACATGGAAGTGATTTAAATTTTATTGGGAGAATGATGGGAATATAATGAGCGAAAAGTGATATCATGGACGGGAGTAAGATGATTACTATTCTATTAAATAAAATATCATTCATTAATTCTATAATTCATAATAATATTCTTTGTTGGAAACATTTTACCACTGTTTTCCAAGCCAATTTAGAAAGCAAGGCTCCCCTCAACCAAATATTAGTTGATCCACAACCATTTATTTTATAACAATTCATCATACAACATCCATGAACTACAACCTTTAAATTGTTTAATATCAAATTCAAGGAAAATTCCAAAATACCAACTTTCATAATCTTCCTTTTCTTTTTCAAAACCATAGATGTTCTTTTAAAATGGTAAAGCAATCTATAGGAGACCATTAAAAAAACATTTTGGCTTGGAAATAATCATAACTAAATTTTTTTAAATCGGCATGAAAGACTGAAAGGAATCATAAGGACCTTTCAACGGTGTATCCAAATTTTTTCTATAACCTCAAATCATTAGCAACGAAACCAATGTGGCTTAAAAACCCCAATGTGAGTTTAATAATAAAAAACTCATATTAACTTCAAAATTCATCCAAATTCCTCATGGATAAATAACAGAGTGAGCCCACAATTTTTTGGTTTCGAATCAATGTTATGGATATTGGGGAAAGAAACAAGAATTCAAATTATTTAAATGTTCAAATTCAATGGGAAATAAGGCATGGAACTAAACAAAGTAGGTGTGAGGTTTGCAGTGCATCCCATAAACATGACGATAATAATTCCTTCCCAAAATTGTTTCCTGGAAAACTTCCAAGGTGACAACATTTACCTCATACAATTATTTCAAGGTTTGGGTCTCGCTAGGGTAATATACAGAACCTTCATTGCCCTTTTCTTTTATAGAGAAAGAGAACACTTTAGAAATCAATCATAGAATCTGAGTGAACACAAACTTATTTATAGTAAACACCTTTGCCAATGCTTTTTCCAAATGTAACCAAACCATGTAATCCAACAAGAGTAAAATGTCGAACGATATTTTGGGTTCAAATCAATTTTACACCAACAAGAAAGAAAATATGATCAAAATGCATTTTGCACAACCAAAATGAAAACAATCCATCGTAGAATTTGTATCAATAGCATAAATACCTTGTTTTCTTCAAGCACAACACAATTGTATACCCTAACCCCAAAACATAGTCGAGCTATATTTCTGGTTCAAGTTGCTCAAATTCCCAAAGGAAAAACAATGAAAACCCAAATCAAAATGTGATTTCGCACAACCAAAGTGTTTTAAAATAAATGTTGTAAAATTTGGAGAACAAATACATTTTGCATGCAAAATCCTAGAGCCAACAAAATGATTTTAACTAATGAAGAGAATAAATTTAATGAATGAAGAGATACAAGTTTCATACATGTAAGAGTAATGCTAAGGAAACCACAAAATGCAACTCCTTTTCCCCAAGGGCCAAAAATGGTGGAGTTTCTATTTACCAAAGCGCCAATAGAAAATACCAAAAACATAGTAAAGGTGGCTTCCTCGAGATAGGGTAAGAATGACGTGCAATAAATGCACATTTCTTCCCATATACCATATATCAAATGTCACCAACCACAACATAGTGAACCGCGCTAGCTTCCATCAACCCTTCACATACATGTCAACTACTTTGACAAATTTACTATACAAATTTCCAATATCAAAAGTCGATTCCAAAACCAACACATGGATCCACAACATATATAATTTGCCAAAGAAATTCCATACAACATGATGACCCATTGTCCAAATATAACATAAGTTTGTATGCAATTTGCGCTTAGTGTTAAATTCTAGATGTAGCAGGGAAATAATGTTTAACAACATAAACATTTCTTTTCAAATCAAATTACAAACCAATCATCCATAAATTGCAATTAGAACCATAGTTTCTCTCGTTGTTCTCAATTGTGAAATTATTCTTGTAATGCAATCATAGGTGAAGCTTGGAGATCTTAACAAGAGGAGTCATTTCCTTTTATTATTGTTCTAAGGGGGTCCCACCTATTTAGTGTTAATACTATGTATTCATAAATGCATTGCAACTTATTTGCAAGCATGGATCTCATATTGCACTTTTTTTTAGGCGTCAACAAAATGCTGAGAATTCTGGTAGCAAACAATCATTCTAGTTATACTAGCATGCTACCAGAAATATGAAAATTGTTAAACCAACTTCTGCAAACGATGGTATACTACAAGAATACTGAATACACTCTGTGGATAACTAAACAAGTCTCTGCTACAAAAAATTTCTCTTTTTGAAACTGCTACCCTGCTCATTCCAATAGTCAATGTGCCCTTTTTATTTGCAAAAATCCAAAAGGTTGCAACTATTTTACATAATATGAACCATAAAGTATTCAAGCATTCCAAACCTGTGGTACAATTTTTTTCATGTGAATGAATGTGATGAAGTTGAACATGATAAAAATTTGTTGGATTACCAACCATTGATGTATGTCTTTAACCGACGTGAGACAAGTCACCATTGATGATAATGAGTGTCAAGGTACCTTAGTGCATTTCGACAAGTATGAATAGAGGTTTTGAAGTCGAGTCACCTGCAAAATCTGACATTCAGGAGACATTAATGTATTCCCACTACTGTCAGTGAGGAAACTTGCGATTGATGTATGCAAGCTCCAAGGAACTATACAATCTCTGATCCTGATCCTAGATAAGGTGCTGGAGTTGATGGGTCAAGACTTGTTAGACAGAGGGCCTTAATGAATCCCACATCATCTAATGGGAGCATAAAACAAATGATTTTTGAAGAACCATAATTTAACCAACAACATGATGTAGAAATTTATTATGAACTTTGCCACGTAGAAACCTAATTTTCAAGCAAAACTCGTGCCTAACTGCGCCAGAGTCGTGGTTTTCACACTTAAACTTTTTTTTTTCTTTACTATTTTATTTATTTATTTACACTATCCTACTTTACTTGGAAAATAAAAGTATTTCTCGAGTGTAGGAATATTTCCAATGGAGCCATACTCATATTCAAGTTTGAAAAATATGCTTTGATAAATTCCAAAATATGAGGGACTAACTTCTCTCATTGATATGGTGCCAACAAATATTGGAGAATGGAGTGGTATTTTGGCCTAATGATTGTTTAGAACTAAATTTCAATGTATTCATTATTCCCTTATTTTTCTTGTTCCTTAGTACTAGCTTGCATGTCCTCCTTTGTCATACCATGTGGATCTTCGAGGATTTGGCTCTTGCACAAAGGATCCAGACAAAAACTTGCAAGAAATTTTTCAATCTTTGGTTCCAATGCCTTCTCTCCATTGAATGTAGTCCATGGCTCTTTAGTATCCTATGAAAATTGACAAGGATGATCAAAGAAAGCTTCTAGATCTACTTGGTGTATATGTGGCTCATGGCTCATGGAATTTTTGTTCTTCTATCACTTCTCGATATGTAGATATATCTTCAATTGATACTAGAATTTGAGAAAGTTCTTGAAGCATATTTCTTACCCAACAAAATCTCGATCATTCTTGAATTTTTCTTGTCGGTTGATGGTTCCCGTATTGAACATGGAGTAGTGCATGGGGGGTTCTTACAACACCAAAAACAAAAAAACTTGTATACCTTAATGTTAAATGAAATCTGTAGAAACAAACACACCACACCAAGCAAATTTCAAAGAAAAACTCATCATGTACCCAGACACCTTCATGCTAATAAGCTCTTGTTGTCACCAAGTTATATGTTGACATGAATTACTTTTTTCTTTCCATGAATCAAACCAAAAGAAAACACATTGTACCAACATTCTTTAGATTTAGTGAGATAGCATACTCACCATAGTGAATGTGGAGGTTCTTACCTCTCATCTTACCATCACTATCTCATTTCATATAGAATGTTAGTACAACAAAAAAAATCATATGCATAAACAAAAGAAGAAAATGAAAGAACTAAAAACAAAATTACCAATGCCTAATCCCTTAGCATATCTCTAACAATGATGCCAAAATGTTGGTTAATTTATAGGTATAAATTTTGGACAATAAATTATCAACCAGAGTGTTCGTAAACTTGTCAGATGCTAGAAAAATATATGCAGGAGTAGGTGTTATTGGATAAATACGTAAGTACGGACACAAACCGATCTCCCTAGATCCACCTGGATCTAGAACAAAGCAAGACAGAATGATACTCTTTCCCTAGATTTTAACTATTGAATGTACTAGGAGGTTCAGTTAAAGAACATACCTTACAATCGCTTCCTTTGATCTTTGTTTCTCCTACTTCGCTCCAGTGCTCTTGTACAGTCAAGATCAAAACAATACAAACCAACCGAAGTGAAGAAAGCACAATCTATTCAACAGTTCATCTATGTATATGATCAAGGAGTTATACAATAAAGTAAAACTAACTTTATGGGAAAGGGACACATTACTGTATCATATTGATGGAAAGTAAACATTACAACCTGAGCCTTGATGTTGCAAACTTCCTTTCAATGGCCCTTAGCTCTGACACACACACTTTCTCACTTGCATGAAGAAGATCCACCACTTTTGATGACCTTGCTAGAGTTCTCTAGCTGCTGTAGCTTCAATCCTTCACACAATCTTTCACAAATTATCCAATAAATCTCTTGCTTGTTTGCTTGCTTCTAGCCTCTTCCATGAGAATCCCCTCAATATATAAGAGAGAATGAATTAGTTACTTGGATAAGAATGATCCCACAATATCAGGAAATCCAGTACTTAGATAACCATTCAAATGCCATCTCATCCTTCTAGAAGATTCCCTTCTAGAAGCTTCGAGAATTCCTCTTTTTTCCTTCTTTAGAAAATGTTCGCACCCTAGTAGTTATACACAGTGCGAACTTCTTGCACCCTGGCTTAAGGTAGCTTGCAAGAATCATGCATTCTCACAGGAAAATATATTGGCAGCATGCGAACCTTCCTCAAAAATGATATTTTTGGAAAGAGAAGAAAGTAACTTTTCTCAAGAGAAAGTTCTAATGAAGACCCTGAGTGCACCATAATCAATACATCATCATGACGACCAAAATTATGGGTAAAAGAATTCCCCCCAAAGTATGATATTGGAACCAGTGACAGTCGATAGACTTTGTACGCTGCATGTGTGTGTTGAGAACCAGGAGCACATCTAATCGGAAACTTGCGAACAATCAAGCATCTGCAGAGTATCATATATATTAATTCTGAGGTAGTCATTCCCATACTCAGATCACAGACTGATGAAATTGTAGAATGGGTCATGGCCACCAATCATACACTGTGGATCCATGCCGTCAAAATATAGCATAGCCACCTGAATACATTGTGGATCTATGCGAGAGATTTCAAATCAAGACGACATAGCCACGAAACATACACAGTGGATATATGTGTTGCCAATTATACATACTCCATCGCAACTTGGATTACAAAGATAATATCCAGGGTCTTCAATATCCTCCCCCAAAATACGAATCTAACCATGTGATTACATGTGTTGAAGTCGAACATGGTAGAAACCACTTGATTACCGGTCATTGATGTAACCGTTAACAAGTGCGAGGGAAATCACCATTGATGTCAATGAATCCCAAGGTACCATGGTACAATCCATCGAGTGTGAATGAATGAGTTGATGTCGAACATTCGATGGAATATTTTGATCAGGGGTCAATGATGTAAACCCACTGTCAAAAATGAGGAAACCTGCCTTTGAGGCATGCAAGTTCCAAGGTACCAAATAATTTCTAAGTCTTGATTTCGGATAATGTGCTGAAGTCGATGGAACAAAAATCGTCACAGGAGGGCCTTGATGTATCCCCCATCAGTGACACAAAATGAGTAACAGAGTTTAAAGGTGAAACAGAGAATTTTGCAAATTGAACTGGACACGGGGAAGGCCGACACAGAGAGAATGGGTAACTGCAGATGGACGACTCAATATAGGTTTTAGATGGACTTCTCTTGAACATATGAATTAAACGAACAATGATTTGGCAGCATTGACTCAAAGATGACACAGGGAATGACCTTGTAGAAAATTGAATGAGAGACAAATGGATTTCCCAAACCAGCTTCAAATGATGAATAGGGGGTGTCATGTTCAAGAGTGACACTTACTGCCAATCAATACGAATATGAAACATATCCCTTTACCAAATTTTCCCCCACCATTTCTGGCAAGTACCTCTTTGTTTTTACGCAAGCTTGAAGAGGATCACATATGCTTGTTGATATAAGCTCATCCTTTGGACGAGTCCCTCGGATTATTTTTAACGAACCCTAAGAAGGAGTGGTTCGGTCCCATCACGGGTCTGTCAATGTTTGTTTAACGAGTCCAGAGATCGTAAACTCGAAGGTTTTTCAAGATTATAGAGTTTGGAAAAACACTTAAAAGAGAACTCTCTCAGTTCCTTTTTCGTAACATAGTCTGGACGAGACCGAAAAAGAGAGAAATTATCGCTCGCCAGACGCGTACTTCAAATACTTTATCGAGCGTGAAAATAGCAAGGTCGCTCGACGATCTTTTCATGTTTAGAGAGTCTGAAAAGAGATTAAAGAGGACTCCAGGGGGGGTCCTTTTTCGTATTGTTGAGCCTGAAAAAGTGATAAAACTATGCTCGATCACATTCTCTTGTATTTACGAGCGTAAGAACGGGAAAAAAAAAATGATGCTCGAGGTTTTTATGTAAAAACCTTGAAAAACAATAAAAAACACACCATAACGAAGTAAAAAATGTCCATATCCTTGTATGTAATCATCAATGTTATCACACCTACAAGTCATCACACTCATCTTGATATTAATGATTAGGTTTTAATCAATAAATAAACATAAAAAACCCAAAATGGCATAGTAAAAAGTAAATTAAATGAGTAAATAAACATTTTTACCATATCATTTCACATTTTCACTATTAAACTCCAAAACCCCCATTTTACCCTCCAAGTTTGGCATTAATTTTCGGGAGCGACAAGAGATCATTCGACGAGCCGTCTGCTGCATTAAGGTAAGCTCTTCATTCTTGAAATTTTCATGGTTTAAATTTTTGATTTCATTGGTTATTTTTTCATTTTCAAGTTGGTTTTTGAACCCTACATGCACATAGGCATTCTCGCAGGCGGCCCATACGGGACCCGGGAGAATGATGCATTCTCGCAGGTGAGCCATGATCCACCTGCGAGGTGTTCGCACTGTGCAAATGAGGCACCTGCGAGAACCGCAATCTCCAAAAAAAATTAAAATACTTAGCCAATGAAAAATATTTTAGATCATGAATAAAATCATTAATCCTCCTTTTATGTTCCTTGTGCAGGTAAATAGCCACAAACATGGTGCTTGAGTGGCGAGAAAGAGAACATGAGGAGGATAATGCAAATGCCGAGAATCATCCTCCTACCATAGCTGCATTGAGAGATTGTGGGCTCTTAAAATACTTCCACATCACGGGCATGAGGGCCCAAGTCAGACTACTCGAGTACCTAGTCCGTATGTGGGACCCAGATCAACAGGTTTTCAATGTAGGAGCTCATACTTTGTCCATAGACATTGAGGAAATATACTTTTTGACTGGATTGTCCAGGCGTGGGTATTATGTCAGTCTGACCGATAGTAGAGGTGGTGGGCTCAAGATGAGTGAATACTACAATCAATACTGCGTACCAGAGGCTGAGAGGAAAAAGGGAAAAGTTTCTATCTGGGGGGTACAATATTTAACCCTCCGCACTATCCTCTTTACTATAGCTCGAATGGTCGGGAGTTCAGCTCCTCATATGGCATTACAGAGCTACTTATAGTACGCCATTGAGTGTACTAAGCCCCGAGTATTCAACTGGGCGGATGTTGTGCTTCGCAGTATCAAAAGACAATTAACCAAATGCAGGCGAGGTGAATTGAAACAATTTGGGTATGGTTCTTTGCTGGTGCCCTTCTTCCTTGAGAGGGTTCCCATATTTAGACTACAGGTTGAGTGGGACTTCCCGGGTCCTAGAGATCCAAGGATGTTGAGGTGGTGTCGGCTCATGGCCCGACACGTGGCAGGACCAATCGTCAAGTATGACGATATTTTCTTTGACTGGCTCCAAAACCAGATGTTGATGGTCGATGACTACGCTTATGTCGGGTTGGATTTCAGAGGAGATCCAGATTTAGCATTGCTTGAGGACGCTCAGTGGGGATACCTTGGTAAGAAGTACACGCATTTTCTCTTTTTAAATTTTTTTGAATTTTTATCATATTTAAATGTTTTTGTTTTATATATTTATCCAAAAACTAACACAAAATGTTTGTTGATAACACAGATGTTGGACCGTATAGACCTCTTGGTACCTCTCCTATCCAGAGACTAGGAGAGGTAGCAGCACCACCACCACAGTATGTCGAATATTATCAGGTGGTGGAATAGAACTTAGAGGGTCTGACAACAGACATTCCAGATATGACTCTGGAAGAGGTTCCACGACGCGATCAATGTCACACTGTAGGGGTATCAACAGCTATGGGTCGACTTCTCCGTAGGGTTGCTAGAGAAGTTGTGTGTTACCATGAACGTCATCTATGACATCATTTTGTAGAAGCTATAAGCTTCAAATTTTGATATTTTGGTCTTTGAACAAACTTTTGTAAAAAACAAACTCTTTTGATCGTTATATATACATATGGCTTCTACCAGTTTACTTTATATTGTGTGAATTTTAATGTGTTTGATTTATAAATGGTTCAAATGTCTGTCCAATACATAATTAGCCAATGCATCTGTTAATGTATTAAGACATCTAGGAATATGTTGATATTCTATGTGATCAAAATAACGTTCCAAGAGGTGAATTCGCAAATACACCCGTAACAACATAGGACTTCGAATAGAGTATATATTACTTAGCTGCAGTACTACAAGTTGTGAGTCAAGTCGCACAACCAAATGATGAATTCCAAGTGAGATAGCATCAACCAATAATTCAATGACGATGCTATACTCTGCAATGTTGTTGGTTGCACAGCCAAGACATACACCTCGTAAAGATATAAGTTCATTTGTTGGGGCATAGATTGCCCACGCAGCGGAAGCTAGGTTCCGAGTACTATGACTAGCACCATCAACGAAGCCAATATATGGTAGCGAAGACTCCAACATATGGCAATCAAACACAACATCACATAAGGGCAGAGACCAGATAACGTCAAAAGAAAACTAAAAGTAACACACACTAAGTATGATACATAAAATACAAGTACTTATGCACAAATGATTTATGCATAGTACTTCTTCAAGTACAACCCATTCCTGGGTTCACTCAAAGGGATACCATCATAATCGACCAGCTCATATGCTCCTTTTTCCAAAACTCGGTGAACAATATAAGGACCTCACCACATTGGTTCGAATTTCCCAACTCCTAACGCATCTCGATCCTGTTCATAGAGAAGAACAAGATCACCTTCAGAGAAAACGCGAGGCTTGACATGCTTGTCATACTGTGCCTTGAAACGTTTCTTCTAGGATTCTATTACTAGAGTGGCATCACGTTGAGTCTCGTCTGATCTCATCAGATACAATAGACGTTCTTCTTCAGCAGAAGTATTGGGTAAGAGTTCGACAACTAGCTTCAGAGAAGGTATCTCGCATTCTATAGGAAGAATGGCTTCCACACCATAGACTAATCGAAAAAGCGTAAACCCCGTAGAAGATTTAACAAATGTCTAGTATGCCCACAATGCCAAAAACAACATCATGTGCCATCTTGTTTTATGAATTCCTATCATCCATCAAAGCATAGTTATAAGAACTTTGTTGATTGCTTCGACCTGGCCATTAGCTTGCGGATAATAGGGTGTTGAGTTATCATGACAAAGACCCAACTTTTCCGTAAGTTCATACATCATAAAATTTCTAAAATGACTACCATGATCAGTAACGATAGCTTGAGGAACACCAAAATGAGCTATGACATGGTTAAAAAGAAACAACACTGCAGTCTTTCCATTATTATCGAATGTCGACATCGCCTCGGCCCATTTTGTAAAGTAATCAACAACTACAATGATGTAACCATGCCCCCCGGCCGAGTGAGGGTGACATGTCATGAAATCAATGCCCCATTTTGCAAAAGGACCAACTGAGACCACAGGATGAAGGTGAGCAGGTTGTGACCGAATTTTCTGATTGTAGGTCTGGCAGGCATGGCATTTATGGACGACAGTAATGCAGTCGTTGAACAAGGAAGGACAAAAATAACCTGCGCGTAAGATCTTCTGGGCAGTAGCATACCCAGACATATGACCACCACATGCTCCAAAATGGAATTCATTCAGAACTTTCTCGGCTTCGTCAAAAGTCAGACAACGTCGAAAAACAGAGTCAATACCCCGACAGTAAAGAGTATCGCCGAGAATAATGTATTGACGTGCTTGATAACGGACGCGATGTTGTTCAGTGCTAGACAAAGTAGGCTGGAAAGTCTGGGTTTGGAGATATATAATGATATCTCCATACCAAAGATCATCAGTATTAATTAGGAAAAGAGATTCATCGGGTAATGAATCTACTGCTACATTTTTCATGGAAGAGTGAGGAAAATCACATATTAACTCAGCAAAAACTAAGGATTTCTTAGACGTGGCGCGATCGAATTCCAAATCAAACTCCTGGAGTATGACAATCCATTTGGAGTATTTTCCCCCTAGCAATTGACGTGTCAAAATTTGTTGCATAGGGTTGCAATGAGAAATCACTATAGTTTTCCTGGAGAGAATATAATGTCGGAAGCGTTGAACGGCTTGAACGACAGCCAAGGCCAGTTTTTCAACATGTTGATACTTGATTTCAGTTGATGTGAGACTTCGACTCAAGTAATAAACAACATGTTTGTCACTCTTATCATCCTCTTGGACGAGAACCATGCCAATAGTATACTCGGAGGCAGCAAGATAAAGAAAATAATCATGACTATAATCAGGAGGAAAGAGAAGTGGAGCTCGTGTGAGGGACAATTTCAAATCCTCGAAAGCATTGTTGGCCATGGTATCCCAAATGAATTCTACATCTTTCTTTAACAGTCGAGTAAAACCACGAGTAATTTCGGCGTAATTAGGGATGAAACGACTAAGAAAGTTTGCTTTCCCTTGCAAACTTTGCAACTGACGCAGTGTAGAAGGAGGAGGGAGATTAAGAATCGCCTCAAACTTAAGAGGATCCACCCTGATCCCTTGACGTGAAACAATGAAACCTAGAAGACGACCAGATTCTACGCAAAAAACACATTTATGAGGATTTAAACGAGTACGATAGAATCGACAACGAAGGGAAATGGCTCAGAGATGAGTGGGGTGATCGACTCGGCATAAAGAATGAGCTGGTAAATCGTCCAAATAGGGTTGAACGATATGATTTATATCATGAAAAGCATAAGACATAGCACGTTGAAATGTCGCGCCAGCATTCTTAAGACCGAACGAGAGTTTCCTATAGGAAAAAGTACCCCAAGGACATATAAAAGTAGTTTTATGTTGGTCCTCGGGAGCGATGTTAAATTGATTATAACTAGAGAAACTATCCATGAGAGAGAAGATTTCACTTTCGGCACAGTCATCGACAATCTGGTCAACGAAAGGGGTTGGAAAGTTGTCTTTTGGATAGGCTTTGTTTATATCCCTATAATCAACACATACACGAATACTACCACCTGTCTTATCAATTGGAACAGGGTTAGAAACCCATTCTGTCAGAGCCACCGGATAAATAAAACCGGCTTTTAGAAGTTTTTCAACTTCGAGTTTGATAGTCACGGCTTTACATGGATGGATAGGATGAAGGAGTTTCCGGACAGGTTTAGCTCCGGGGTATGTCTTTATCTCATGTACAACAATATCAGGGTTGATTCCTGGCATATCTTCGTAGCTCCAGGCGAAGATGTCATGGAATTATTTGAACAGAGATGTATAGGTAACGATTTCATCTGAAGAACACGAAGCTCCGATATGAACATTTTCAACTGTCCTAGGTTTAACGGATATGTCAATGGGAATCGTGGGGGAAATATTACTAAGGTTCCCTTCAGCAAACACATCGTGTGAAGTCGCAGGAACTGTGGAAATGACAACAACAGTCGATGGAGTCAAAATCCGTTGGTAGTTCTCTAGAGTGTGTTGTTCCAGAAAGAGTATGGAACGATGATGTCCATCGTCCCAAGGGGTGTCCTCCATGACGGACATGATCATCTCGTCAGTGGGAAA
>JZKD02S1645260.1:261026-284199 GCA_000966675.3 Picea glauca
GGTTACCATCAGATCAAAATTGCAGAAGGTGATATATGGAAAACTACTTTTAAGACAACACAAGGTTTTTTCAAATGGTTGGTTATGCCATTTTAGTTATGCAATGAACCTGCAACATTTATGAGGGTAATGAATGATGTATTCATTCCTTTTATAGATGATTTTGTCATTTTATACTTAGATGATATTTTGATCTTTAGTCGAACATGGAAACATCATATAATGCATGTCAGGAAAGTTTTTGAACTTTTGAAAAGGGAGAAGTTGTACATGAAAATGTCTAAATGTGATTTTGGAAAAACTTCTCTAGTATATTTGGGTTATATTGTAGGGAATGGTCAACTAAATATAGATCCCTCAAAGATGGAAGTCATCGTGAATTGTCCCAAGACATGCACTTCCACAAAAGTCAAGAGCTTCTTAGGAGCAGTATAGTACCAGAGAAAATTCGTTACTAATTTCTCTGTCATAGCAGCTCCTTTGCATGCATTAACAAGTGTGAAACAAGTATTTCAATGGGGAGGCAAGCAACAAAAATCCTTCAAGACCTTGAAATAAAAGATAAGCACCACACTAGTATTTCCTCTTCCAGATTTGAAACAACCATTTGAGATTCAAACTGATCCGAGCAGATATGCCATGGGAGTCTCAATGCAATGAGGTAAACCTACGTGTTATCATTTTGAGACTTTTCTCAAGCAATAATTAACTATCCAATGTATGAAAAGGAATTGTATGATTTGGTAAAACGTGTTAAAAACTAGAAGCATTACTTAATGGAGAAGGATACAATCATTCATACAGATCATCATCCATTACAATATTTGCAGTCACAAACCAAGCTACAATAGTCATGACATTTCAAGTGGATGGGTTTCTTACAACAATTTCATTTGGTTATTAAGTGTAAGAAATGTATTCTTAATAGGGTTATAGATATGTTATCAAGACTAGTGGTTAATGCATCTACAATATTGAAGCATAATTATTTAGCTCATTAAAGTTATATTGAACAATATGCTAGAGATAATGATTTAAAGATGTATATGAAACACTAACTTGTGGAAATCAGCATGAAGAATTGAATTATCATGTGCATGATAATTTATTATAGCATCTTGGAAAAATGTGTATACCCAGAGATGGAAGAGCAAGTTTAATCAGAGAAGCGCATACATCTCTTATTTCTAGTCATTTTGGGGTAGTTAAGAGAGTAGAAATGTTGCAAAGATATTGTTATTGGCCTTGAATGAATGAGACAATTTCCAAGTACATAAAAGGATGTTTTATGTGTGCCACAAGTAAGCATAGCAACAAAAAGTTGGTATTATATATGCCACTTCTAGTACCTTCTCAACCATGGGAAAGTGTGTCCATGGATTTTGTAGGGGGTTTTTCGATGTACAAAATAGATCATGATTATTTATATGTCATTGTAGATAGGTTAAGTAAGATGTGTATCTTAATTCCATGCAAGAAACAAGTCACAACTGAACAAAAAACACAATTTTTCTTTGTTAATGTTTGGGTTCATTTTGGGCTTCCTACATCTATTATATCTGATCAAGACTCTCATTTCTTGGTAAAGTTTTGGTCTCATTTATGGGAGCTGATGGACACTAAGTTGAAGAAGAGAAGAAATTTTCATTCGTATACGAATGGACAAACATAGGTGGTGAACAATAAAGTGGTACATTTTTTATGAGGATATTGCAGTAAACATCCTAAGTTATGGGATGAACAGTTGCACTATGTACAACATGCATATAATCGTGCCATGAATTCTTCTACTAAGAGAACTCTTTTTGAAGTATGTTTGGTATATTTTCCTAAATCACCTATGGAGTTTTCTTTCAAAGAAGCAAGAAAAGATGATGGAAAAGAATATGTTGATAAAGCTAAGAAGTTCATTTAGAGGATCCAACAGGTACATCAAGCAGTACAAGAACAATTGAAGAAATTCCAAGACAAGTACAAAGCGATGCATGAAAAATATCAGGTTGATCATCAATTCCAAGTCAATGATAAATTTTGGTTACATATCAACAAATATAGAATGAAGGATGAAGGTAAAAATATCAGAATAATCTAGTATGGTCCCTTCAAGATTTTGGAGAAGATTGGTACTAATTCCTTTCTTTTAGATCTACCATGGATTATGAAAATGTATTCAATGGTGAATGTTGAGAATTTGAAACTTTATGAGCCTCCTATTATTATGGATAAATATTGAAGTGTTCAGGTTCCAACAGTTGATTATTTTTCTCCAAAATACTTAGACATTCTATAGGAAGATGTTATCCTTTATAGAAGAAGCAGGACTTCACAATGAGGTGATGTGGAATATCTTTGAGTTGGTATTAAAGGGGTAAAACCAAGAAAATCAAGATGGATCGAGATCAAGAGGGTGAGTGATGCAGGAGCATCTCTCCATCCCAGCCAGTCAGCCACGTCAGCGCGCACTCATTTAGGGCTGAAAGGGAGGCGCAGCCTCATTTTTAATTTGTATTGAATGTAAATTAATGTACTTAGGCTGTTGAGCCAGGAAAGCCATGCCTTTGCACAAGCATTAGATAGGATCAGCCTTTATTGTAGATTGGTTGAGATCTAGGTCTGATTCTGGACTAGACAACCCCATTCATTGTAATTGAATAGGGTAGGTGTACCTGGAGGGAAGCGCTCAATGAGAACTCAGGTAAAAGAGATTTCATATCTCATTTTGTAAAAAGGGAGAAGGAGAGTTGAAGAGCCGAGGAGAGCTCGAGAACACCTTGTAAAAATACAGGCATTTGCCAATTGTTAATATATGAACAGAGAGCAGCTTTTCCTGCATGATATTCTCTTTATGTGTGTGCATGTGAGTGTTTTCCTTTATGTTGTAATTGTATGTTGTTATCATGCATTTGCAGGGAGTTGAGTTGATTTCAGGTTGAGGGTCTTTGAGGCTTCACACCAGGTGGGTGTGACAGAACGTTGAGGTTCTGATGGCCGTGCATAGAGTTGCATTCTGAACTCAGAGGAGTCAGACAAAGACATGCTGAGAGCACAAGCACTGAAGTCAACAACTCATAAAGAAGAAGGACTTTTGGGGTTACTGAACACCTCAAGAGGCAAGGCTGTGTAGCTAAGACACAGTGCTAACAGAACCACTGAGGATTTGGTGAGAGGCTCTGCCAAGAGGGCATTGAGCGCGTATACAGTGGTGTACAGAGAGAAAGAACTCTGCTGTGAGTTCTTAAGGGAATACCAGAATCACTGAGGATTCTGAGAGGCTCTGCCAGGAGGGCATTGAGCAGGTGCAAAAGGTGCATAGGGACCCAGAACTACTGAATGTTCTGTGGGAGCAGAGACTCCGCCAGGAGGGCACTGAGGAAGGTTGTAGACATACACGAGGAGGAGGGAACTCATTGAGTTCTATCATCTGAAGGAAGCAGAGTCCACTAAGGGACCTGTATTGGGTTGTTGAATACCCAGAAAGACTCAGCACGGAGGTTGCTTGAGTTGGAAGATTTCCAGGAAGCCTTATATTCTCCATCTGCGGGAGAAAGAGAAGAAGAATCGAGCTTCTGTAGAGGTCGAAGCTACAGGAGGATCTTAGGACAGATAGTGCTTTGTGCGCAAGGACTTCTGTTGCAGGAAGTGTAAAGATCAGGAGGAATAGTTCCTTGCAGATAGCGTGGGACAAATCCAGGAGTAAGCCCGCACAGAAGAGAGCTTCGGAGTGGAGGAAATCCTCAAAGAGGAAAATCAACGGTCTAGATTCGCGGAGTAGAATCGCAAAATCCCGCTAACTGTTCGATCATGGCGAAGCTGTGGGGAATTTAACCCTTAAGCACAGGGGATGAACCAAGAGCCATCGGGACTTGGCATATCGGGTTTCCTGGAGGTAAGAGTTTCATACTCTTTGAAATCGCGATCAGCGATTTCCCGCATTCAGGTGAACCGTCGATCAGGGCAGGGACACGTGGTGTGAGATCCCGGAGGATCGGGATTCGGCGTTCGACGTTTGACAAGGTAAGAGTTCGTGCTTGTCAAAATCACGATTTGTGATTCCCCGAGTTAATAGGAGCCGTCGATTGTGACGAGGACAGGTGGCATGCGATCCCATCATATCGGGGTTCGGCGTTCGGAGTTTCCGACATTACAAAACTCTTGCATCGTGGATTCACGATCCGTGAAGTCTCGAAGAGGACGTGGCAGCGTGGGACCCCAGGTACTAGTGGAAAACAAGTGGCGCGATCTCCGAGAATCGGCACCTCATCACTCGGGGTTTTGAAATATGGAGTGTTGACATCGTAAAGGGCGATTTCCCGATAGCACAAGTGGGGACAGGTGTCAAGGCATTAGGCCTCACCATGAGGTGTTGACAGGTGGCATGATATCAGGGTTTCGGCATTCGGGACTTCCCAATGCAAGGAATTCGTGACAGTTGAAATTGCGATCCCGCGATTCCTGATCGCACGAGCGGAGGAGTGACATAGCTGAGTGGGACCTCCAGAGAAAGTGGAGAACAGGTGTCATCGGACTTCGGGGTTCTGGCGTTCAGTGTTTTGGGGTTTTTGACCACGAAGAAACTTTGTATCGTGGATTCACGATCCGCGAAGTCCCGAAGAGGACGTGGAAAAGTGGGTCCACGAGACTCACTAGAGGACAGGTGGCGTGTTGTCTGAGTTCGGGGTTTGGGGTTTTGTGTTGCATGAGATGCGCGACACCACAACCGCCGATTTCCCGATAGGGAAATCCCCGATAGGGAAAGAACATTGACCCGTTGACCATCGGGGTTCAGGGTTTGGAGCTACATGTGAATCGTACTCACGTGAACCGCGAACTCCCAAGTCGCGATATCCCGATTTCCGAAGAGGGAGATTGCCGAAGGTGTTTACTGTGGGTAACATCCCGAGGGGAGTTGGAAGAGCTTGGACTCTTCGGGCCTGTGAGAGAGAATGAGAAGGTCCTGGCGAGAGCAGGGTGGAACCGTGAGGGTTTAGATCCGTCACTCTGCGACAAGTGGTATCAGAGTCTGAAGATCTTGTTTGTATATTTCAGGAAAGAGGAGAGAAGGAGAAAGGAAAATCACTCTGATACTCACGACTGCGTCAAGTGGTATCAGAGCCTGAAGATCTTGTTTGTATATTTCAGGCAAGAGGAGAGAAGGAGAAAGGAAAATCACTCTAATACTCATGTTTGCGTCAAGTGGTATCAGAGCGGGATTTCATCTATATTTTGCAGGTGAAGGAAGACAGGGTTGCTGAGAACTCTGTGGGGACTTGCTTGCCGGAGGTAGCAATCCGTAGACAGTCAGAGGGAGATTGTAGAAGGAAGTTGAGCACTCAGGATTGCTGGAGTGATAGCAGCAGATATGTCGAGGGGACAGATAGACACAGCAAAATGGCTACTGAAGGCCATAGGAAGGAAAGCAAGGCAGAAAAGCTTTCCGAATGGGATGAAGAAGAGACCAGAAAGCTCTATGAATTAAAAGTAGACATAGAGAAGATGGAACTGCGGATGCGGCAGGATAGGAGGAGGAGACGACTACGCAAATTGCCAATGAAGAAGGCAAAAGCGATATGGCCAGTCAAGCAGTTGATGGTCATAAGACAGTGTAGGCTGTTGAAAATATGGCTGAGGTATGCTGAGAACCTCAGGGCCACAGAAGAAAACATGATTTGTTACTGTTGGTCCGAGACAGGAAAAAGTATCGATGATGATGATGAGGATGAATTGGGATCATCTGATGATCTCAAGGACTGCCAGGAGGGCAGAGTAGAAGTTCCAAATTGCCAGAGGGGCAAGGGAACAGAGATGAGATCGACTGATGATCTCAAGGACTGCCATGAAGGAAAAGAAGAGGAAATTCCAGCTTGCCAAGAGGGCAACAGATTGAGATCAGTTGAGGATCTCAAAGACTGTCGTGAGGACAGCCAGGGAATTTCAAATTGTCAATTGGACAATGATGAGAGACCGCAGAGGGATCTCATAGACTACCAAGAGGGTAGTGGAATGTTTCCATATTGCCAGATGGGCAAGGGAATAGAAATGAGATCAGCTAAGGATCTCAAAGACTGTCGTGGGGACAGCTAGGAAACTTTGCATTGCCAGCTGGGAAATGAAAGGAGATCAGGTGAAGATATCAAAGACTGCCAAGAGGGCAGCGGAAGCGTACTAAGATGCCTAGAGGGCAGAGATGAAAAATTGAGACTGTCTGAGAGTCTCTTGGACTCAAGGGAGAGTTCAATTCAGCAAAGGTTGCTAATGAAGATGGGATCAGTTGATCTCATGATCTGTCAGGGAAGCAGTAGCGGAAGCATCCCATATTGCCAGGTGGACAGGGATGGACAAATGAATTTGGATCATCCAGAGGAGCTGACAGAGAAAATGAGACTGTCTGATAGTCTCATAAATTTAGAAGTGAACTTGGATCAACAGGTGCAATTGACAGGGTGAAAGAACATCAGGATGGTATCTTGATGATTGGGGGAATACAATTATTCCTACCATCTGCCCAGGAGGAGGAAGAAAATTCTGTTGAAAAGGAAGCAACAGTAGGGGAACAGTCATAGTTGATGATGACTGTCAAAGAAGAAGAAGAATTGGAGCAGGTATCTGAGACTGCCCAAGTGGATGAAGAGAAGAATGAGTGTTCTGAGGAACAACTCAACAAATTCAGCCAGCAAGTTGAGCGAGCTGCAGCATTTGAGCTGACAACAAAAGAAACAGAAGGAGGAAACGAGCATTCCAAGGAATGGCTCGACTTATTCAGCATGCCAGCTGAAAAGACTGTAACATGGGAGGTTGCAGAAGCAGAAGAAGAAGACACAGATGGCATATGTTTGGCTAATCTGTGGGAACAGATGGAAGCCCTGGAGGAAAGGGTAAAAGTGCAGGGCGTGCACATCCAACAGATGAAGTTGGAGATAGATGAAGGCGTGGGAGATCGTGATGATCTTCCCAATGGCCAAAAATTTTTGCAGCTGTGGAGACTGCAACAGAAAAACCAGCCACTGGAGCAGATGGATGAAGCGATCAAGGAGATCATGGAGCTGATGTTGAAATCAGCGCAGACTACCAGTGAGGAGAAGCTGGGTAGAGGAAAGATAGCAGTAGCAGCGCAGCTGAAGCAGCAGCAGCAAAATGAAGCAGGTGAAAAGCTACACAGACTTGTTTGGGACCCAGGTGGATTCCAACAATTACAGGGGAAGCTCATGAGCAGGAGCTCATGATTTTTGCAGTTGTGGAGTATGATGCAGGAGCATCTCTCCATGCCAGCCAGTCAGCCACGTCAGCGCGCACTCATTCAGGGCTGAAAGGGAGGTGCAACCTCATTTTTAATTTGTATTGAATGTAAATTAATGTACTTAGGCTATTGAGCCAGGAAATCCATGCCTTTACGCAGGCATTAGATAGGATTGGCCTTTATTGTAGATTGGCTGAGATCTAGGTCTGATTCTGGACTAGACAACCCCATTCATTGTAATTGAATAGGGTAGGTGTACCTGGAGGGAAGCGCTCAATGAGCACTCAGGTAAAAGAGATTTCATATCTCATTTTGTAAAAAGGGAGAAGGAGAGTTGAAGAGCCGAGGAGAGCTCGAGAACACCTTGTAAAAATACAGGCATTTGCCAATTGTTAATATATGAACAGAGAGCAATTTTTCCTGCATGATATTATGTTTATGTGTGTGCATGTGAGTGTTTTCCTTTATGCTGTAATTGTATGTTGTTATCATGCATTTGCAGGGAGTTGAGTTGATATCAGGTTGAGGGTCTTTAAGGCTTCACACCAGGTGGGTGTGACAGAACGTTGAGGTTCTGATGTCCGTGCATAGAGTTGCATTCTGAACTCAGAGGAGTCAGACAAAGACGTGCTGAGAGCACAAGCACTGAAGTCAACAACTCATACAGAAGAAGGACTTTTGGGGTTACTGAACACCTCAAGAGGCAAGGCTGTGTAGCTGAGACACAGTGCTAACGGAACCACTGAGGATTTGGTGAGAGGCTCTGCCAAGAGGGCATTGAGCACGTATACAGTGGTGTATAGAGAGAAAGAACTCTGCTGTGAGTTCTTAATGGAATACCAGAATCACTGAGGATTCTGAGAGGCTCTGCCAGGAGGGCATTGAGCAGGTGCAAAAGGTGCATAGGGACCCAGAACTACTGAATGTTCTGTGGGAACAGAGACTCCGCCAGGAGGGCACTAAGGAAGGTTGTAGACAGACACGAGGAGGATGGAACTCATTGAGTTATATCATCTAAAGGAAGCAGAGTCCACTGAGGGACCTGTATTGGGTTGCTGAATACCCAGAAAGACTCAGCACGGAGGTTGCTTGAGTTGGAATATTTCCAGGAAGCCTTATATTCTCCATCTGCAGGAGAAAGAGAAGAAGAATCGAGCTTCTGTAGAGGTCGAAGCTACATGAGGAGCTTAGGACGGATAGCACTTTGTGTGAAAGGACTTCTGTTGCAGGAAGTGTAAAGCTCAGAAGGAATAGTTCCTTGCAGATAGCGTGGGACAAATCCAGGAGTAAGCCCGCACAGAAGAGAGCTTCAGAGTGGAGAAAATCCTCAAAGAGGAAAATCAACGGTCTAGATTCGTGGAGTAGAATCGCGAAATCCCGCTAACCGTTCGATCATGGAGAAGTTGCGGGGAAGTTAACCCTTAAGCAAAGGGGATGAACCAAGAGCCATCGGGACTTGGCATATCAGGTTTCCCGGAGGTAAGAGTTTCATACTCTTTGAAATCGCGATCGGCGATTTCCCGCATTCAGGTGAACCGTCGATCAGGGCAGGGACACGTGGCGTGAGATCCCGGAGGATCGGGATTCGGCGTTCGACGTTTGACAAGGTAAGAGTTCGTGCTTGTCAAAATCGCGATTTGCAATTCCCCAAGTTAATAGGAGCCTTCGATTGTGACGAGGACAGGTGGCACGCGATACCATCATATCGGGGTTCGGCGTTCGGAGTTTCTGACATCACAAAAATCTTGCATCATGGATTCACGATCTGAGAAGTCCTGAATAGGACGTGGCAGCGTGGGACCCCAGGTACTAGTGGAAAACAGGTGGCGTGATCTCGGAGAATCGACACCTTGGCACTCAGGGTTTTGAAATACGGAGTGTTGACATCGCAAAGGGTGATTTCCCAATAGCACGAGTGTTGACATGTGTCAAGGTGTTAGGCCTCACCATGAGGTGTTGACAGGTGGCGTGATATTAGGGTTTCAACATTCGGGACTTCCCAATGCAAGGAATTTGTGACAGTTGAAATCGCAATCCCACAATTCCCGATCGCACGAGCGGAGGAGTGACGTAGCAGAGTGGGACCTATAGAGCAAGTGGAGAACAGGTGTCATCGGACTTCGGGGTTTCGGCATTCGGGGTTTCGGGGTTTTCGACCACGAAGAAACTTTGTATCGTGGATTCGTGATCCGCGAAGTCCCGAAGAGGACGTGGCAAAGTGGGTCCACGAGACTCACTGGAGGATAGGTGGCGTGTTGTCTGAGTTCGGGGTTAGGGGTTTTGTGTTGCATGAGACGCGCGACACCACAACCGTCGATTTCCCGATAGGGAAAGATCATTGACCCGTTGACCATCGGGGTTCAGGGTTTGGAGCTACATGTGAATCGTACTCGCGTGAATCGCGAACTCCTGAGTCGCGATATCCTGATTTCCGAAGAGGGAGATCGTCGAAGGTGTTTACTATGGGTAACATCCTGAGGGGAGTTGGAAGAGCTTGGACTCTTCGGGCCTGTGAGAGAGAATGAGAAGGTCCTGGCGAGAGCAGGGTGGAACCGTGAGGGTTTAGATCCGTCACTCTACGACAGTGAGGGAGATTTACCCTCACTTATTTTTTGAGTAATCAATACTTTTGGTGGTCCAAAAAGCTTCCAATGGGGAGGAATGATCCAAGTGGATCTGAAAAATGCTCAACATTTGATAGTCTCAAATGCTCTTGAAAACAAATTCATTTAGTAAATATTGACGAGAGATTTCCAACGAGCAAGAATCACCTTAAACAGAGTTCATATGAAAACATTATGACTCTTTAAAGTTTTGGTTAAACAGAGTCAGAAGGTCAAATAGGGGTGACACATGGCACCGATGGAAGGGTGACATGTGGCACATCCGTACAGGTCGTACCATACAATTATGTGGTGTACAAGTGGACTAATGAGAATTGGGCACGTGGTATGATTGCAATGGAGGATGACAGGTGGACCAATGAGGGACCACCATGTGGCAGTATCCCATTGGTCAAATATGGCTAAGGTTGAAAAAAATATTGTTGAGATCCCGAAGAATCAAACCTAGATATCTCACATGCAAGACCAACAACCTCACTAATACACCACACATATTATTCTTAACAATATATGGCACAAAAATGTATTTAAGTTTGCCTAAGACTCTAGATGGTGGTTAGGGCCTGCGCCCTATTTAAGATAACATCTGGACTGAGGAAGGGGATGATAGAGTACAAAATATTGGTATGTTTGCTAGAGATATCATATTTTACCTTGAAGTTTGTGACATAGGGTATCTATACTTTGAGATTGCATTGTAATGCGTGCCATAGGGTTCCTTGAAGAAAGTATAGAGTGTTTATACTTATTTTTCTTAGAATTTTGAGAGGAATTTGATGGTGCACTATGTTTTTGAGTTTGAGCAATAGATAAAAAGGTCATTGTAAGAACACAAGCATTTGAGCATTAATAGAGTGGTCTCTAAATTGGAAGTGGACCTAGAGACGTAGCCAAAGATGGGGAAACTCCATTAACAAACTTATGTATGTGTTTTATTATTGTTGTTCTATTTCGATCAGTTATCTTGCAAGTTATTTATCATTGAAGTGATTTTGGATATATAAGTGAATTCATATGTGTTATGCAAACAGTCAAAGCGATAATTTATATTTTGAATCAAGTTGGATGTTTATGTGTATTTAAGAATAAATTAACATGTAAGGATTTTTGAATCACGCCTGTCATTAAAAGGGTCTATAATAGAGTAATGGTGAGATGACGCAAGTTCATATCCAAACAAACACTGAAAACATTGGGAATTGAGCTAAAATAATGTATTAATTATCTTGTAGATTTTCTTATGATATGCACCTAGAAGGGAACAATGCACTGGTAAGGTTACAAAATATGTAGGTGAAGTAGTGAAAATGAGAGAAAGGGGAAGGTATGGTACTTTCAAAAAGGTTTCAAAACTTGGGCTCAACACCCCTAATACTTCTTCAAACTCTACCCTTTCAAAATTATCAAAAGATGGATCACAAGGTTTGAAATTTTGATAAGGGTTGTGACTCACAAAACAATTATCTTCATGTGTATGGGAAAAAAAATTGGTTATTATAACCCTCTAAGTTCTCATCAAAACAAGTTTCCCTAAATTCATACTAAATTCTCTTAATTATTCTTCCTTGATGAATTCATGAAGTGTTTGTTGTTACTCTTCATCCATGTATTTCTCATATAGTTGACCACTACTAAATTTGTCTTCTTTATAAAGTGATTATTCCTTAATATTCTCATTAAATGATTTGTATCATATATATAATGCAATAAACAACTCTTATTTAAAGGTGGAGGATGAAGGGGGTATCTCCTCATATCCTTGATCTTGAATGGGATTATAGAGTGATTCTTTTTCTTCAAAATACCATTAGAATATATTTCATTTATGTTCCCTATGGGGTTGAGCTCTTTATAAAGTGGTGCTTCCTCAATGTGTTCATAAAGTACTTGATCATATATGGGAGGCATAATGGAAGATTATTCTTATTTAGGTATAAGAAACATGGCATACTCAATAAAAATTTCATATTATTTGTCTTCATGGTGAGGTTCTCAACTTTTGATAAATATCCTTAATAAATCTACAAATGTACATATAGGTTTTGCACCAAGGTTTTGGAACCACTTATTTGTCTTCTCTTCCAAAGTAAATATAAAGGTATGCATCCAAACATCTTCATAGATAATTTGAAATTGATTAATAACATTTATGAAAGAGACAATGTGTGAAAGGGTCGACTCATAATACCCATGAAACAACTTAAGAGAATCAAGCAATTATTCCTTAAAACATGTTGGCCCTAGACCAAGTTTTGAGGAATACTTGGTCATATTTGACCATTTTTGGTACTCCGACATCCAGTCGGAGAAGGAGCGCATGGCGAAGAGGAGATCACGGGATATCCACCCCTTTTTATGGATTTTTGGGATTTTTGGGAATATTGTAATGGGAAAGAGATATCAACCCTTATTTAGGCCTTTTGTATTTATAAATAGAAGGGTAGTCAATGTAATAAAGGGGATGCATGTGTCATCTATGTGATGTAGAGTGAATGGCTTAGTGCATAAAGTAGATCTATGTGATCAGACGTCTGTGTTACTGTAAGAGCTATGTGCCTACTGTAAGTATTATAAGTGTTGAGTGCACGAGTCAAGGAAGGACTTATTGCTTGGATCTACCCGAGGAAAGAGGATCTAGCAAGCTGCAAAGATCTCTTATCCTAGGCGGGGTAGGATCTTGAAGGCTTTGTGATGTAACTTGGTTTACATAAGATAATAATAGAAGAAGACTTTGTGTACGTAGCCCCAGGGTGGGGGTGAACCACGACAACTCTATGTATTGTGCTGATGTGTTTGTCTTTTTATTGTTAAGTGCTTTGATATGTTTAGATAGATCTATTGATGCTTTGTTCTTATGAGATATGAAATCATGCTAGATATGATATATAAGATGCTAAGTGATTAATCTATTAGGTATAACCTGTTTATTGTTGCTAAGTGACAGATCTGAGTAATTATTGCGGTTCTCTATGCTTCTGTGAAGTGTATTAATGAATTTATGTTAAGGAATAACTGATGCTAAGTGCACTGTAAGAAAGATAATCACAGATCTGTGTCCCAGCTAAGGTTGCAGACACCTGAGTCTTGCAACCACCCCTACCTCTACCTTGGGTGAGACTGCATCTTCTTCACAGGTGCTGCCAAAAGGGCTGGTAGATAGGTTTCTGTTGGTGTGCTCTTGAGCGTTGAACCCTGGGTCTGCCCCTGTGCCAACAAATGGTGTCGTTGCTGGGACCTGAAACTTTGATTGTTGGGAATTGAAGAAGAAGAAGATTTGTGCAAAATAAGCTCTATGCGTAGATCTGTTGCCCTAGTGCGCAGTGTTCTGTTTGACCTGTGAATATGTGTGCCAAGAAAGAGAGGTCAGATCTGAAGAAAAGAGGTTAGATCTAAAGAAAAGAGGTCAGATCTGAAGAAAAGAAGTCAGATCTGTGAAGAAAAGAGGTCAGATATGCAAGAAAAAGGTAATATCTGTAAGCTCTGTTCTTTGATAAAGGTAAGAATAGTTAAAAGTCTTAGATTTGGAAGCTTTGTGCTCTATAGAAGTAAGATAAGTGGAATTTTTTGTTTCTAAAGCATGGATTTAGGTATGGTTGATAGATTTTGTCCTAGCTTGAAAACTAGGGCATTGTTAGATGAAAGAAAGTTTGATATGAATAATGATAGATATGTTATACATATGCATAGAAAAAATGTTTGGACTAACAGATGGATGCAGGATCCTCAAAAGAATTTGTTGCAGGCTAGCTACCATGATCCTAGCACAGAGTATAGAAAAAGTTGGGGATCATTTAAAAGAAAAAGAGGATTGACCCTATGTTACAGTTGCAGAAAACCAAGACATCTAGCTAAGGAGTTCCATGGTGGAAGAATGAATTGTCTATGTTGTAAGGCTATGGACCATGAAGTACTGGATTTCCCTATAATGATTAATAGACTTGAAAAGTTGAATATAGAGAAAGAAAAACCTAAAGGAGATCAAGAGACTCAGATTATAGAGGAACCCCAGAAAGAATCATAGATTATGTTACTGAAAATGAAAGACACCCTGAATGATCACAGAGACATCAACTTATTAGAGATCCTCAAGAATAAAGAACAAGTCAAAGTGAGAATAGGGGACTTCAACATTGATTGTACTCTGGATGAGGAAACACCGATAAACATCATGACTGAAAGCACTTGGGAAACCCTAAGAATACCTGCTCTAGTTCCTTCACTAGGAGGAGTAAGCTTGTTTAAAGGAAAATTGGTAACCTTATGTGGACGGATTACCCAGATAGCCATGACTACCCATGGCACCTCAATAGAATAATATTTTGAGATTGTTAAGTTCATGGAAAGTAGTGCTCCATTTCCAGTTTTGTTAGGAAAAACTTGGATTGCGAAAGATCAGAGTCAAAAGCAAGAAGAGGCAGACTTAGAACAAAAGAAGCAAGAGTTAAAGGCTTTCATGGCTAGAAGAATAGCGCACTTAATCAAAGAACATGAGGATAACGTGAATCTAATTAGGTATCAAGAATTGAATGTCGGAGTTGAATGAGTACAAGAACAAGAAAGTAGGGCACCTACCCCAGAGCTAATGAAGGAAGAAACATCGATCCTGAACCTTACCCCACAACGTGAAGTTACCATGCCTAAAGAAAAAAAGAATCAGAATGGAAAAAGGCTGACTGAGACGAAGCTCACTGGAAAGAAGTCGAGGAAACTCATGAAGAAGAAAGCGAAGTTGGAAAAATTACACAATGTGCCAGAAGGAACCCCGCAGAAGGAAAACATGAAGAATTTGAACTTCTCCAGGATATCAGAACAACAACACTCGGTACTTCACCGTGGCGAAGCAATATAGTCATTGACCGATATACCCGTTCGACTTCCACCCCAAATGGGCAGAAAAGCATTAAAAGACCACCACCAGACCATTGGACCTCACCATAATGGATAGATCAACGGTCATGGAAGCTTCATATCCGTTGCAAGCAGTCTGTTGCAGAGCTACTTACTTATTTCGTCGCGCCATGCCCGGAAGACACTTTTGCCAATTGAGAACTTGAGCTTATAGAATACCTGCGTTATGAAATAGTGATTACTCCAGCTTTATTCTCTATCTGATTACAGTACCGATAGTCCATTGATAACTTGAGATAGTGATCCTGAGATTACATGTATGACGAGCTTAGTCCAGCAGAAGAATCAGTGAGAGAAGTACTTTCTAGCTTAAGGACAAAAAGATTCATGTCAGAAAGAGGAATGTCCACCAGAGTCCAAGCCTCATCGTCAAGAGGTGTGGTAGCCTCCCCATTGAACTAAGCATAGAGACAACACAGCCAATGCTAAGTTAGTGCCAACCATCCTACCAGTTTACATTCCCCCTCTAAGTGGTGAGATTAACAGGGACAATGTCCCTAGAGACTTTGAATACACCCTAGTCACTGCATATCTACCGAAAGGAGTTCGCACCTACCATGCAGATCAAGACAAGGTTACAGTATTGAAGTTTTGCGACTTCAACCTGGGAGACCGTAAAGCCTACAACATGCTAGCACCATCTAAGTACTTAACAAGGAATAAGGGCCAAAATTTGAAGATCATCCCTCAGCAATGGACGATGAACCTTGCGTAGTCTACTATGCTCAACGTTATGAAAATACCGCACTTCAACAGACATCAGGAGGTGACTGCTTGTGTGAAATTGCTGCTAGCAAGTTACCACGAAGGATACCTATGGTTAAACCATTGCATAACTGTTGATCTAGCATTGATCAACAGGATTACCGGGCTTAGCATGCAGGGCCCTGATCCGCATCAATACTACCCTAGAAAGACCACGGACCATGCTATTTGAAAAAATATTAAAGAAGCTTATGGAAATGTTGAAAAAGGCGTGCGAGGTTACAAGGTAGCCTCTATCGAGAGTGGCATAGTGTGCCTCGCATGTTAGCTGATAGCAGGGAAGATGGTACGTAAGAATAGACCTACACAAGTGTCAGGATTAGTAGTGGACCTCACTGGAAAATGAGCAGAGGGACTACAAATGAATTGGGAAAAATATTTGGTCAATCAGCTAGAAATTGACTGTAGAGAATCCCAGGACCAGGGGAATGAATTCCACTTTAGCTAGCTGCTAATATTGATCGCCTTTATTGCATGGAAGCTACCAGAAGGTGCAACCTTTCCAGACCTTGACCCATTCGAACCATTAACTACAAAGTTCAGTACCTTATGGTACTCGACAGACATGAGCAAGCAGTGGAAATCAAATGCCATTTTTCACATATACTATAACCAACTGAAAGCAGCCATAGGGGGTGAACCTCCCATAATCCCAAACACTTTACAAAGGTTCTGACCTATGATAAAGTTCAACACAGACCACCACTTTATATACCTAACTCCACACGCTGATGAACACCAAGAACAACTTCAGTCCTATTATAAGCTAACCGAAGAAGGCCTAGAAGAAATCACCAAGGAATGGTCGGTGGATCTCCTTTTTCCAACATATCTAGCAGACATTTCAGACATTGACAGCCCAGAAGTTGCACAGGACACACCTGGGCCTAGTAAGATGAAGAAGACAAATAAGACAAAGGAAACAAAGAAGCTTTAAGAGGTTCAATATGTAGATAGCTACTCGGTAAAGACAACTTCCATCACACCCGATAAAGAAGGTAACAACGAATACCTAGAGGAAGTTGAAAAACAACCAGAGGAAAAATTCGAAGTTCCAAAGAAGAGAAAAGGGTCACCTTCGAAGTCTTCCTATAAGAAGAAAGAAAAAGTGACCATGACCAAGATGAAGACCATGCTCACCCCCGATGAATTCATTTTTCTCCTCACAACTTTGAATGAAGCCATAGAAGAAATTATAGAAAAGCAGGACACCAAGAAACAAACGATGTACGACAGAATTGAAGCCGAGCTCCAAGGAGTGCAGCGAGCACTTCAGTCTAACCGCGCAGTCTCCACTGCACCCATGCCAGAAGGAACAACAAAAGCATGAGATGAATCAGTTCAACTCCGTAGGATTGCCGACATAGTCGAAGTACACCTTCAAAAAATAGAATAAGTAACAACGTAGGCCACCCAGTCCCTAAAGAAAGCACAGGAGGAAATCATAGAGCAGCACCGAGCTGCATAGCAAGAGAAGGAGGCCATCCAAGAGAAATTTGATAAAGATAGAGCAAAAATCCAAAAGGATAAGGAGCAACTTCTCGTGAAGCAAATCAGGATCGAAGAAGTTGTCAACAGAGCATTTCGCTCTATGACCGACTTAGAACAAAAGGCCAAAGAACCCTTAGACTGTCAAGTGATGAAGCTTGTTGAAGTTATTCAGCAACTACAACAAAGATTCATGGACTTAGAGCTTCAGATCATCCCAAGTACCCTGCAAGAAGAGCGTGACCAGTGAGAAATGACTGCCTAGGGTACAATAGAAAGGATTAAAGAACTTACTGAAGAATGAAAACAACTAAGTACCAAAAGTGCACAGATACATGAGAACTTGACCGAGGACCCAGAATTGCATAAACTGGAGTTGCAACTCCAGGAGGCGAAGAAACATGCAGATAGACTTCGGATGCAGTTTAAGGCCCTATCAACCATAGAGAAAATGAAGCAATCCCATGAGCAATGCGTCACAAAGCAACAGATCCACATGATCCAGAGCAGGGTCATGGAAGTGACACAACAAATTCAACCTTTGCAGGATAAGGCATTTCAACTATTTTTAGAGATTGAGAACCAAGGGACAGAGCTACAATAGTTCATGATTACATCAAAGCAATGCCTAGAAGGACCAGTCAATAACACACTCATCCAGGATTTCACCGAGAAGGAGGAAATCACAAAGCAACAGATCAAAGCGGCTCAAGCCAAACTCGAGGTGCTTGAAGCAGAATTGGCCAGATCTGAGTGACTCGGGATGAGTCACAGGTGAGTGTTGGGGGCATGTTAGCCCTTGACCAAGTTTTGAGGAATACTTGGTCATATTTGACCATTTTTGGTACTCTGACATCCAATCAGAGAAGGAGCGCATGGCGAAGAGGAGATCACAAGATCTCCGCCCCTTTTTAGGGTTTTTTGGGCTTTTGGGGAATATTGTAATGGGAAAGGGATATCGACCCTTATTTAGTCCTTTTGTATGTATAAATAGAAGGGTAGGCAATGTAATAAAGGGGATGTGAGTGTCATCTATGTGATGTAGAGTGAATGGATTAGTGCATAAAGTATATCTATGTGATTAGACGTCTATGTGGTTGTAAGAGCTATGTGCCTACTGTAAGTATTGTAAGTGTTGAGTGCACGAGTCAGGGAAGGACTTAGTGCTTGGATCTACCCGGGGAAAGAGGATCTAGCAAGCTGCGCAGATCTCTTATCCTAGTTGGGGTAGGATCTTGAAGGCTTTGTGTTGTAACTTGGTTTATAGAAGATAAACACAGAAGAAGACTTTGTGGACGTAGCCCCAGGGTGGGGGTGAACCACAATAACTTTGTGTATTGTGCTGGTGTGTTTGTCTTTCTCTTGCTAAGTGCTTTGATATGTTTAGATAGATCTATTGATTCTTTTTGCTTATGAGATATGAATGCATGCTAGATATGATATATAAGATGCTAAGTACTTAATCTATTAGGTATAACATGTTTATCGTTGCTAAGTGCCAGATCTGAGTAATTACTACGGTGCTCGGTGTTTTTTTCGAAGTGTATTAATGAATGTATGTTAAGGAATAACCGATGCTAAGTGTGTTGTAAGAAAGATAATCATAGATCTGTGTCCCATCTAAGGTTGCATACACCTGAGTCTTGCAACCACCTGTGCCTCTACCTCGGGTGAGACTACATTTGCTTCATAGGTGTTGCTAAAAGGGTCGGTATCTAGGGTTTTGTTGGTGCGCTCTTGAGCGTTGAACCCTGGGTCTTCCCCTGTGCCAACAAAACCTTCATGTGGAGCTCCCATAAATTTTGAACAATCAAGTGGAGCACACATCCAATTCCAACCCTCTATTTTTGAATCCATACTTCAACTTTTCAAATTTTCAAATTATACCTAATAAAAATTGCGTGGAGTTTCCAAGGTGAATTTTCAATGCCAACACAATCCTTCTTGGTTAACCCTACACACAATAAGTCTTAAAAAAATTACAAAGGTAAATGGATTATTATCCTCAATGGAGTTGCCAGCTGAGTAAACTAGATAAAAATTTGAATCCTACTAATCAAAGTGTTTGAATAAAAAATTATAATACCTAGAGAATGGAATTTATCCTTGGCAACAATGCCAAAATTTTACCGCTCAAACTCTCTCCTAAGAGGGAAAGTCCTAACCCAAAATGGAGAGCCTAGAGGAAAATATCAGGAAATCCACCCACTGTCACCTCACAAGACTTGCCCCACTCTTTAGACTAAGGAAATAGGTGTCCTAGTCAATGGGGGAAACCCTATGGTCAATCAAATCAAGCTAAATCGTTGCAAAGGTGTGAGTATTCTAGCTTGAATTGACAGTGACAACTAGTGACCAAACCCAACTTTATTTTAACATTAGAAGAAAAAATAGACGTGCAAGGTGTTTATTAGATAACTTAAAATGAAACAAGATTCAAGTAAAATTTGAGTTATCAAGTGAGATTGTGATTTAGTATACTAGAAGCAATTGTGAGCAAACATGGTAACAATATCTTTTCATATGATCACATCGACCATGAATCACCAAATATACTTAGATAACATAGAAACAACAAATGCAATTAACACACTTATGATTTTTTTTAAACCACACTATATCAATATCATAGTGAAATCAAACCATTAAACCCATTCACAAAGTGCTTGAAAAACAAGTCACTAGAGATAGTTCATACATGTAAAAATTAGATCCCAAAGAACATGCAAAGTTCACAATGTCATCCACATGACCAAGTACAAAGAAAGAACATGGTTGTCTCAGACATGCAAACAAATTCCATAAGTTTGTTGTTCATTACATTCAGGTTTAGTGATTAAACGAAACAATATTCCTTTAGAGATTGTTCTTTAGGAAAATTTTATCATTCACAAGAAAATAGAAAGTGCATTTGCATTCCAGGATAGTTGAAACCATGAACTTCAATGGTTGTAAGCTCAAATTGTGTGTTTAAATTAAATCCATCATATTAGAACCATTCAATGATTACTTGTTTAAACAAACTTGACCAAAGGATTAGATCATGCACAATTATGATTACCACTAAATAGCCTTTAAGCATTGTCTTAAAATTGCTTAAAGCACCATATACATCAACAATATGTAGGAAATGTTATTATGGAGAATTCCAGACCATGACACTTATTCTTATAACCAAGAGAGAAAGGACTAATATTGAGTAAATAATTTTAAGGTGATTTAAAGTGTTTACAAGCACACAATTTGATTTGGTTAATTATGTTTTAAGGAATTTAACCCTCAAATTACTGTGATATTTAGAAGGATATTGCAGTCAAATCATTAGCAATGAACAACAAGCAAGGAACATAATTGAGAAATGATTTGTTTACCCTCCTCATGCAAGTTTTTTGAATGTATTAAGCATTGATTCATCAGTTAACAATATGAGGATCAAAATAGAGACAATACATTGCAAAATAGAATGTGCTAAGGTGTGGAAAACCAAGACATGATCTTTGATTACTAGTAACCAAAACTTAAAATACTTATTAAGGAGTATATTTTGTAATGTGTATACCAAGGAGTGTAGGTATCATTATGTTGGCATAGGGGCAGACCCAGGGTTCAACGCTTAACAGTGCACCAACAAAACCCCAACTACCGGCCCTTTCAAAAACACCTACGAAGTAGGCGAGGTCTCACCCAAGGTAGAAGAAGGGGGGTTACAGGACGCAGGTGTTTGTAACCAAGATGGGACACAGATCTATGAAAATAACACTCTGCACAATCGTCTATTAACACTTAGGATTAACATGCATTAGTTCATTAGCATCACAGAACATACCCAAAAATGGATTGGCGCAGTAACAATAAATGATTACATACCCTGAGCACTTAGCATTATAAGTTAGATATAGAATCCATTCATCCTTAACACAAGTAAATCACTAATCAACAATAGATCTATCTATCATATATAATAATCAAGGCACTAAGAAAATAAATAACATAAATAACACAACACAAAGAACACCAAAGACATAAAATATACGTGGTTCACCCCAGTGTGGGGCTACGTCCACCAACCTCTTCACCTTCTTTTTTACTCGTCCATATATTACATTCATTTTCTCATGTGCACTAAGCCACAGAGTTGATCTTCGCACCAGGTAGAAGATCTGCGCACTGAGCACCAGATCCTCCGTCCAAAACTAGGTCAAGGCACAGAGCCAAGTTCTCTATCGAGCACAAATCCTTAACACATATACATTCTATTGCACAAAGAAACTCATAACTACTTGCACTTATCTACTAAGACTTCGCTACTTCTACCATGCATTCTTACGTTTTTATACTTTTACAAACCCTTACAATAAGGCCTAATCATGGGTAAAACCCCCATGGGCCGACATCCCATAACCAATTACAAAACCCTAGAGGACCCCTTACTGGGTCCACATAGCCCAAAAAATAAGTGAGATCAACGATCTCAACTCTGCCTGAGCGCTCCTTCTTTGAACAATGTGTCGAAGTCCAAAAGTGGTCCAAACCTAACCAAGGTTTCCTCAAAACTTTGTCGAGAGCCAACACATTCCTTTAAGAACATTTAAAGCATTTGCACCAATGGAATGGATCAAATACATTTAAATGAATACAACCCTTATTGGAAACCAATTTCCATCCATGAATAAAACATTCCAAATCACAAGAGACATTGAGGCATTTAAACATTTTGTTCCACATAATATAAGTGTTAAGATCTTGTAGAGCACAAACATTGATTGTTATCATTGTTAAAACTGTATTTTTATGCCTCTTTTACCATCAACCCTGTAAATGTGCTAACCGAGATTATTAATAACTCAAACAAATCACTCAAAACTCACTATGCCACAACGTGTAATAATTCTAAAATTTCCAACATTAGAGATCAAATAAAGAAAGTTAGAGTTTTTTCAAACACATTTAAGTTTACCCATGGCATAGATCTATCCCAAAGACTTCAAATTTAAATCAAGATCCAAATTGTTTTAGTTAAATGCTTGTTCAAGGCATAAACTATTGAATTTGTATGCAAATCATTAAGAGATCTAACACTTAAAGAAAACTATTTAACAAATTTATTCAAATATAAGCTAGATATAAGAGGAGTTATCCACCATCTTTGAACTTTAACAGTGTAGATATAAAGAAAACAACCTTGAAACTCCTAGATTTTGATAAAACAAAAAATGGAAGATTTAAAAGTGATGTGAGTGAGAAGGAGAGTAAAGTAGACCAGTACCTAACATCCACTTGAGTTGTGGGGTCACACTTGGCCTTTCTTGAGGTTTGATCCTTGTATCAGGTCTTGGGATTCTAGGAAATGATAAGGTGTACCTAGTAAATTCCCCCAAAGAGACACTTGTATGCTCCAATATTTGAGTGGAGAGGAGTGCTTTACTATCTCTCCCAAGCAGCAAGAAGTAGTCCCTATTCTATCCTGAAGTAAGAGCTATAAATAAAATTAAGATTTTCTAAACCCAATACCCTATATCTAGAAATAAATGACTAAGGACTATGAGGAAATGAATTTATCTCACAATATCCTTTAGGTATAACAAATTTCTCTTCTTGTGTCTTCTTTATATCTCTTTAATCCACCATTACCTCTTACATATACACACTCTTTCTAACCTTTTACAAGTAAACGTCAAAGAGAAACCAAGATATACAAATAACATAAGTGTGAGTGAAAAAAAATACTTTCTCTTGTTCTCCCACTAGTTACAAATGAGAAGGAGCCCTCCTTATATAGATAAAGCACCTCCCTAAACCATGTGCATATACCAAGTGCTGGATGGAATAACAATGAGAAAATACAAGGTGTTTTAGAAAAACCAAGGGATAATACATGACATTCCCTTAATACCATGATCCAATACCACTCTAAGAAAATAAAATAAAGAAATAGGTGGAGCACCCCCCCCTAAATGATCCAACAAACTCATGAAATTCAGGAATCCGGTCAACAAGAGGGTCCAAGAAGATGTGTGCCCCTCTAACTAACTACAGGAAATGTGGAATAATCTCAACCAACCACCAAGAATCAAGAAATAAAGGAGAGATCCAAGAGAGAATCATATGGGATGGAATTTATGGCATAGAAAAAGAGGTGTTCTAATGAAGATAA
>JZKD02S1645260.1:304012-339184 GCA_000966675.3 Picea glauca
GGACAATGGCCTTCAACTCATTCCTATGAGAGGAAAAATGTCACTTATGGAGGCTTGACGTCACCTAGAGGGCTAGGGTTTGGTGGTGAAGGTGTTGTTTGATGACATGTGGCACATTTTGAAGGAAGGAGGCGTGAATGCCATCTAGAAAGGACATGGATGAGTGACAAGTGGCCTTTGTAGGTCTAGCCATGCACCTACTACCCCAACGACTTCTTCAAATTGCCAAAACGTGTCATAAAGGGGTGAAGTCACCTTGTTCTAGGGTTTCTTTTGTGTAAAAGTGAATTTTAAGATGATTTTTTTTGTTGCAAGGGGTAAGATAAGGGTTTTTGACCCCTTATCTTATGTTTTACCCTTGCTAAGTGGAAAAATTATGTGACATACATTTTGTATAAATAGAGATCGTGAAATCTCATTTTAAAACATAACTATCCCATTGTGAAGAGATAAGGACCGAAATTTTTGCTACCTTGAATCTTTTTGTTCTCTTGTGATATGGTATGGTGTCTTATTTTGTTATTGGCTACATGATGATGATGCACTAGCTCTTGGAGGTCTTTTTCTAGCTATTGTGGTGGTTTATCTTGGCATGCTATGATTTCTCTTGTTGCTATTTGGATTGGTAAGGTATTTTAATTGTTTCTATCATTTTTAATTCAAGATAAAGGTTGATTGTTGCTAAGCATAGGTGGGGAGTATAAGTGCATACACCCCTACTTTATCTCCACCATAATTTTAAGCATAAAACTTACTTTTTGCAAGGGTTTGCTAAGGAAGTATAAAGATATACGCCCCTTAGTTTTAAACCCTAGCTAGGTTAATTTCCTTGGGGAATAAGGGGATTTATACCCCCAAGTAGGTAGTAGCTCTAGCTCTTTAATTTTTACCCCATTAACCCATTAATCAAAGGAACTAGTTGTTGCATTGGAGAAATAAAGCGTTGCATTGGTAAACGTGAAAAGTTGATGGTTTGAAGTTCTCACTTGGATATTGTTCCTTGAGCCCTAGTCTATTTTACCTCATTGAGGCATCCTCTTTCACCCACTAAAACTTTCTTCTATAATAAAACTAACCTACAACCATTAGGGCTACATAAATATAACCCTCTAACCCTATATAACTTTGAAACTAACTCTAAAACATAGTTATAACTTTGCCCTAACAAACTACTAACCCTAGTGCACCTTTTGGGCTAGTTTGAGGTGATTTTCATTGGTTTAATCTTATGTTATAAGGCTTGGTTTTCTAAATCCATAAGGCTGATAAATATCACTGCATTAATCTTTTTTTTGCAACCTTGCTTTTAAGCTAAAGTCTTTCTCTTTCATTCTTGAGTTAAACTGGTATTTACTAGCTTGACTCTTGCTTACTTAAATAGATTTTTAACACTTATTTTTCATCTCTTATTATATTTTATATGATGATATATATCATTGATTTTTGTTTCAATTAAGGAAATCAATATTAACTTTCTTGTGCACCTAACATATTGCATCATATACTTGGTTTTCCTTGTGTCTCGAGCAGGTATTCACTCTTGGAAGGCTACTCAAAGCATTGGAAACCTTAAGCAACCCTCTAGAATTATTTCCAAGTTCCTTTTTCCATATAGAAAATTGACCTTTAGGGGAATCCATTCATACATCTCCTTTTTTGTCTCAATCCCCCCTAGGGTCACCGAGATTCCCCCCTTGAGGTAAATACCTCACCTCTAAAGTGACAGGAACACCTACCTAATTTGAAAGTGGGTAGGTCCTCTCTTAGTTGTCACCATTATGTTCCCAACCTACAATTTGTGTGATAACATTTTGGTGTCATCGATGGGGAGGATTTTGAATCCTTTTCCAAACCCTAACGACACTTTGGAAAGCTATCCCAAAGAATTTTCCCTAGATTGCTTGGAAACTCCACCCAAGGAACATTCCCTTTCCACCCTTGACGATATCTTCTTGAGGTTCATATGGTGACTCCACCTTCCAAGAACCCACCTTATCCTTGTTCACCCTTTGATGAGCCTTGAGCTCATCTGTGACTCCATTGAGGTATTACCCTAAGTAATGGAACCATGGCATCACGGGACTTGCCATGGGAATTCCATAAGGTTTATCCATCCTTTAATGTTCAGGACATCCCTGGATATCCAAATCATTTATCCCTGGAGTGGAGGGAAAGTTTCCCTAAATTTAATGGTGATCCATCTCTAGCAGTCAGCCATGTTGTCAATTATATGAAGTATGCTTTGATCCTAGATGTACTACATGAGGATGTGCTAATAATTTGTTTTGTATTTTCACTGGAATCAATTCAAAGGAATTTGCTTGTACATTCATGTAATCCAAAGAGAATCACTTCTTATACCAAGCTCATTGAAAAATTCCTCAAGCACTATTGGCTAGCTACCCAAAATTTGCAAGACACTTTCCAAGAGCTCAAAGATGTTCTTTGCAGAGAAGGTTTTCCTATAGATGAGGATGAAGAAATTATTGAAGAAGATCTTGATGAAAAATATCTGGATGAGACATATGATGAAGATGAATTATCTACCCTCCCACTTGATGAGGACATCCATACCTCTGCTTCTCCTGCACATCAAGAAGAGAACATGATGAATTATAATCCTTTTGAAAACATTGTTGATGCTTTGTTCCATGACTTTGGAAATAAAGAAAACTTCCAAAAGGATCTCTTTCAAGTTTCTCTTGCAGAACGCCTGAACGAGACATTGTTATATGATTTCCCTTTTGAAGAAAACGAAGTTCTCCAGTCTTGTGAAGAAGTAATCAGCTCCTATGATGCTGATAAATTTGTGGAACAACCCTCAGATATAGTTGACAACCACATTGATGATTTCATACAGGTTGGGAGACATAGATGGGATGTGGTTTTTTTCACTATTGATAGAGATCACAGTTATGATGTTGAGGGTAGCTCTCAGGCAGAGGGGGTTGAAGTTTCATCTTCAGAGGACTGGTCTCCATGCATATATGATTCAAATGTTTGGAAGCTTAGCGATGATAAGATTACATATTTGTTCTTCCCCTTCAAGGATGAATTATTGCAACATACTCAGGTTTATCTTCAGTCATTCCTTGATATGTACCCTTTTGGGGATGCATATTTTTTCTATGATTATTTTCAGTCATTGTGATTATATTTTGATAGACATTAGGTCATGTCCAGCCTAGGGCACTCCAAATTCCACACTACCAAAAGAAAGTACTTTCATATTGAGACTTTTGGTAGAGATTTGCAGATAAAGAAGCGACGTTTCCTAAATCCGAGGGAGGAGTTTTTCTCTAGACATGAGGTTGTGCCTTTCCCCACTTCCCCTTGTTTGGGAAACCAACAGTTCTTCTTGGGATCTCTTATCCTTTCTGAGCCTACATGGAACAGTTATTTTATGAGTGAAGACGAATACAATCCATCGTCTACATATGGTATCCCTCTTCAGAGATCGATTGATCAGGCTTGTGGCTACACTTTCAGGCGGGATGATCATGCTGATGGTTTCTCTTTCCAATAGGATTTCCTCCCTCCCACTGATATCCATGAGTATCATTTAATGATTGATTATATATCTATTTATGCTCGTGATAATTACATGCTTGACTTATCTTTGTTGTTTTACATAATCAAGCACAAGGGGACATACTTTGATGAGATTATTGACTGGTTGAATTGGTTGTATGACTTCACTTGACATCACCTATCATTGGATATTCAGGGCCCCAAGGCCCTAGGTAAGTAGGTAGGTCATATTTCTTTCCTTTCATTTGCATCTTGATTGCTCATATTAGTTTAGATTCATTTCATATTTCATTTTTCTCTACTTGCATATTGAATTTATGCTTAGTCCCTAGATTTGATTGTTTTTGTTTCAGTATAAGCACAGGTCTACCAGGAGATGTTGCAGTTCTCATGCTCTCTACGACGAGCACATATCCCCAAGTAGGAGCGATATGTTATTCCCATTTTGTGGGTTAATGAAGGAGATCTTGTGTCGAGGCCCTCAGGTTGCATATATGGACTGTCGAGAGACTACATGACCAACAATTTCCACTTGCACATACAAAATCCCTCTCTATCACCAAATTTGATCCATTGTTAGCACATCCACCACACCGGCTAGCTTCTAAAAATAAAATGGGTCTTTCTCCATGCGGTACAAGTCAGCTATTGTGGTAGGTAATCACCCTAATATTTAAGGCATTTAAGCATGTTGTATTTGAGCTACTTTTGATTATAAAGAGCTTGCTTGGACATTATTCCTTTGAACTTGTTTCACCTTGGTGAGTGTCATAGATTTCCTAGAAAGTGGCCAACCTTTGGGAAAGGTTTGTGACTGGGGGTCCCTTGAGGGGTTATCATACCAATCCTGACCATACTTACCACTTTCCTCTCATTACACGCCCATCATGTTTTCCTCTTCTACGACCTTTGACTTTAGTGACCCAAGAAGGGCATGTACCTCATTTCATGGGAAGAAGTGGTTGAAGGCCCAAAGGGGTTGTTGTTGGCTAAAAATATAAAATCCTATATATAAGCCTTCTATATGCTTCACCCAGGGATCCCATGAGAAATCAATGAGATGCTTATCTGTAAAAAAAAGGGGGACCTACAAAATATATGATAACAAATGCTTAAGGGGTTAGTTGGAGGATATGAGATCTCATTACGAGCCAACCTATCATCATCATGGGTATCTATCGGTATGAAATTACCATCATCTAGTCACCAAGATAGGGTAGTGGCTCCCATTTACACAACTAAGAGAAAGGGGGTCACATCATGAGCCAACCTTCTCATTTCCGCAAGGTATTTTTGAGTGACACTATCATTATCTAGACACCATGCGAGGACAGTGGCCTTCAACTCGTTCCTTAAAACATGAAAGAAGCAAAGAATGGAAAGAATATAGGCTTGGAAAAACACATTGTAAATGAAGGTGCCACACAGCCTCTACAAAGGTGTTGGGTTACGAAAAAGGTATAAATATCTGCCCTTTTCCCACGGTTTATGATATGATTTTGATTGATTCTTTAGATAGTTAGGGATAGATAGGAAACAATATGATTAATATGTCTCTTAGGGTTGTTATTAAAGTTTTATTAAATAGATTCTAATTTACGAATGGAATGGTTTGATTTTGTTATAGAATTGGATAAATAACTGCCAAAGATAACCAAAGAGATTTTGGCTATGCGCAAGCTATTGAAGGTTGAAGACTTTTTAGGTGCAAAGCAGTTTGAAGATAATACATTTGTTATATTGTAATTTTATAATAGTAAAGAAATCCTGAGAATATTTCGATCCTCAAGATATCTTGATTTACCCAAACGATTGTAATATATAAGTTTGTAATAGATCCAGAAAAACAGAGAAAAAAATGCATTCAAGTAATTAGATTCAAAACTGTTCTGCAAAGTAGTTTTTGTAAATGTTTTACCAGCTAAGGAATCAATGAAAGTTTTGAGTGTTTTTATCATCCCTATGTTCTGAGTTTCTCGTAGTATTACTTCTGAAGACCGAGGGTCCAGTCTGAAGGAGCTACTATCTCGTTGAAGTTTGATTTATATTTTGTGATTCAAATCTTTGTTGCAATAGCCAAGGATAAATGCATAAGTGTGTTAATGATCTTATGATTGTTTGTGGATAGAAGACAGACATTTTGATTAGTTATTAATGATTGTTGTTATGATTTCCATTTCTGAAGTTATTGCTTGACAGTTCCTCACATTTTCATCCGCGCTATTCCTTTTCTTAGATTTACGATTTATGTTCCTTTCGGTTCAAGTTACAATAGTTGTTATTTTCAATTCAAGTTACAATAGTTGTTCCTTTCAGCAAAGTTACATTAGTTGTCCCTTTCGATTAGATTATAATTGTTGTTTCTTTCTGCAGATAGAGTAATTCATCATTTCCTTTCCAGTAATCAGAATTCATAATTGATAGTTAATTTTGCAAGTCCTTAGTTAGATTCAATTGCTGCTTTCTAGTTAAGTGAATTCAATAGATTAATTAGTTCCTTTCCATTTCATAGCATCTTAGTAATCAGATTTCAATTCCAGTTAGTTCTTAGAATCTTTGGTGAATGTTTGAGGAACTCAATTGTTGATAAACTCAGATTTGATTTAGCTACACAATTTTAGGCTACCTACATAGACTTTGTCGATATTCTTGAGATAAAAGATGAATCTTCGGGTTGATAAATTAATGTTAAACTAAGATTGTTTTTAAGACATCTTTAGACACAAACATTTTGGTGCCGTTACCGGGGAGAATGTCAAAGGTAGCATAAGTTGTGTCTCTGGAGGATCGGGTATTGAAGACGAAAGGTAAGAACCTACGCAGGTAATAAGTAAAATGTTTATGCCAACGCTTACCTCCAGTTGACACTTAAGAGGCTTCATAGGTGTTTTCTTTTGTTGAAATTTCTTTTGTTGTTGTGTGAAGTGTGTATGACTAAAAAAAAGGATCTTGAAAAACCAAAACCCCCACTAAAAATTACCAAAACCCAGGGTTCGGTGATCCCTGGAAGAAGCACTTTCATAAACAAAATCATCAAAAAGGGTGAATCTCAAGATTTGGTTGGACCTAGGAAATGACCCACCTGAATCCCTCAAACAATAGTTTCACCAACTATAGCCCACGCTAAGATTCATAGAAAATATGAAGGTACCTAGAAAAGTTTTCAGAATACAAAACTCCCACCGCTCAACCCTTAGAAGAGGGAAGCTCTAATAATCTGGAGGAGGGAATAGGAGAAACTAGCGGGGTTGCCAAGGCATACCCACCACCACCACCACCTAATCTCGAGTCTCCTGCAAAAGAAGAAGGCATATCTGAAATCCCAGATAAAGGGAGTGTAGTCAAATTCCTTGGAAGACCAAATAATCAACAATTTCAAATAGAATAGTAGGATCAAGAACCTCCTGAAAATTTTTGGCACATTTTTGAGAAAATGGCACAAGCAAATCAACAACAACCCTAGACCTCCACACTAGAGTATCCAATAGTTTATCCAATTTCCAATGCCCCCATGAAAGCAATCCCCTTACAAAACCTACCAACCTTCCATGGATTGATTTCAGAAGACCCGGATGCATTCCTATTTGAATTTGATGTCCTATGTAGAGGGTATGACTACACCTCTGAACCCCAAAAATTAAAACTATTCCCCTCTGCCTTGAAGGGAGCATCCCTATGCTGGTTCATGGGATTGGGAGGTGGAACCATCAATTCATGGGACCAGATGAAACAAACCTTCTTGTTAAAATATCAGGATTATTGCAGAACCAGAGACCTAAAAGATGAAATCTTTCAAATGACTGCGAAAGAAAATGAATCATTAGAAGAATATGTCAAAAGATTTCAGTATAATTTGTAAAGATCACCCTATGGTACATTACTAGGTCCAGTACTCAAAGCGACTTTTATCAAAGGCATGAGAGATGAATGGGTAGAAACATTGAATTTAATGGGGAAAGGTGACATTTATCAGGAAACTTATGAAGATATTGTTTTATTGTGTATCGGGTGCTCACTAGGAAGTACACAGACTAGGTCAGGAATGCGGACATCCCTCACAATAAATAACAATATCTCCAGTGAGGGTGTCACACGAGCTGAAGTCGGTAATCTCCTAGAAAACTTTAAAAAATATATTTTGAGCATTCTGACTACACAATTGGATGTATTGCAAGCCAAACAGAAAAAGGTAGAGGCAGAACAGACCTTGGTTATATTTTGCCACAGGTACAGAAAGAAAAACGGTCCAAGAGAATTCCCCTTGGATATAGTTCGGGTATGTGCTATTTGCGCCAAGGATCATGACACATAAGACTGCCCATCACTCCCTGGATTGAAAGTTGTATTCAAAGAGGCAGAAGAGGAAACAAAACCATTATATCTGATGGATCAGCGCTGTCAGTGGTAGTCCCGACCTCAAAATACATTTCAGGGCCCTTCCTCTTTCTTTCCTGGACAGTACAATCAACAACAGAATCCTGGACAGTATAATCAACAGCAGAATGTTGGCAGCACATGGCATGGCTAGCCATTTACTAATCAGAACTGGCAGCCCCAGCAATACCCACCTGCAATCCCCACTTGGAAAAACCAATTTGTCACAAACCCCAACTGGAAAAATCAACCAACCACAAGTTCCAATTGGCCAAATTCACAATACACCACCCCATCCTGGAAAAATTCGAATAATACCTACCCTCCACAATGGCCTAACTCGACTACCCAAAACCCAAATTGGAACTAGAACTGAAAGCACCCCATGGGGATGAATAACCAACCTATGGAGATGACCTCTCATGCCCAACCTCCATTACAAACTCCACTCCCATTTCCCCAATCACAATTGTTCCCTCAATTACCTGCCCAACCCCACCTGAATCCCAATAACAGGCCATCTCAGCTCGCCCAGATTATGGAAAGTGGAGAAGGGGAAATCAAATCAATAGGGTGAAATGAACTTAGGTTAAGATCGGGGCGCATCATCTCTCCTGAACAAAATGGCGTTCCCCAAGAATAGGGGAATGAAAAACAACCAGCAGTAACACCCTCGACTGTGGTAATAACAGAAGAAATCAGGCAAGGGAGGGACATAGTCGAATCACAAGACTCTTATAAGGATGCAATTCCCTCCCCTCCATTCCCTAAAAGACTGATGATAGAAAAACCCACCGTATATCCTGACCTCGACATTGTAGGGGAACTCAAGAATTTATACATCAAAATTCCACTCCTACAAGCCCTGCAAGACATATCGATCTACACAAAGACAATCAAGGAGCTATGTCGGAGGAAGCCCGTCAAAAAAATCAAAAATGCATCATCAACAGTGCATGTAGTGGGAGCCTTATCTGATCTAAATTTGGGTAGAGAAACACCAATTAAATATGCAAATCCGAGGAACCTCGTAGTAACAATGCAGATTCAGGGTTGTTCCTTTCCAAATACCCTAGTTGATTTGGGGGCATCCATCAATATTCTAACTATGGAAACCTGCAATGCCCTGGGTCTTGACTCTTTCGACCCAACCCCGATTATGTTGCAATTGATTGATCGATCAGTGGTCAAACCACTCGGCACACTACATGATATATCCATTTCAGATGATTCTTGGGAATATCTTGCATATTTTCTCATCATCAACCCAAAAAGTGGACTTGAAGGGCATCCATTGATATTGGGTAGACCATGGATCGCAACAGTTGATGCATACATAGGCTGTCGATCGGGTACAATGACAATTTCTAGAGGGTTACAAGGAATCTCATCTTATATCCTCCAGCCAAACCTAGTCCAATGACTGTACACCCGCAATTGCCATCACCACGATATCCTGAGAAGGATCTACGTGCCCCACTAACGATGGAAGAAGCCCTCAAGCAAAAAAATCAGCTATAAGATGATGTAATCAGTGGGTTTATTAACAATCCAATCGTCGTAAGTAACCCAACATGCCAGATGCTCCAAGCTGTTCTAGACTGTGAAGCATAGGGAGACCCGCTGGAAGACTTAATGGAACAACAAATTCCGACTACTTCTATTCACAATAGAAAATATATTGAGATTGCACCAGGGAAGTCTCTGAACATTAATTCCAACCTAGAAGAGCAACAACAACAAAAGCTAATCCAAACTCTCTCTAAATACCAACAAGCTTTTGCTTGGGAGTACTATGATATGAAAGGTATTGATCTACAACTCTGCACACACCACATTTATATTTAGAAAGACTCTCGACCTATCCGACAACTGCAAATAAGACTAAACCCCCACCTCAGAGATATTGTTAAAGAAGAGCTACAAAAGTTGTTGGACGCATATTTTATATACCCTATCTCAGATAGTCGATGGGTTTCCCCATTAGTCATCGTTCCAAAGAAAAATGGGAAGTGGTGAATTTGCGTTGATTACAGGGAACTAAACAAATCTACTCAAAAAGATCATTTCCCATTACCTTTCATCGATCAGGTCCTTGATACCTTGGTAGGGAATAAATTCTTCTCTTTCCTAGACGGTTTCAATGGCTACAATCAGATTCAGATTACCCCAGAAGATCAGGATAAAATGACATTCACATGTCCTTGGGGCACCTTTTCCTACAAAGTATTTCCCTTCGGACTCTATAACGCTCCAGCTACATTCCAAAGGGCCATTCTAAGCATATTCAGTGATCTAATTAGTGAAGGGCTTGAAGTCTACATGGATGATTTTACTCTGTATGTCGACGACTTCGATCCAGCCTTGACTAATCTGGAGAAGGTATTAGAATGGTGCATCGCTACCAGGTTATGCTTAAGCCATGAAAAATGTCACATGATGATGAAAGAAGGTGTGGTATTAGGGCATTACATTTCTGCAGATGGAATTAGAGTAGATCCAGCAAAAATTGAGGTAATTCTTAATCTACCTACTCCACACACACAAACTGAGGTACGTAGTTTTCTTGGTGCTTCAGGATACTATCGCAGATTTATGCCAAATTTTTCAAAAACCCTTGCACCTTTACATACTTTGAAAGGAAATGTAGAATTCCAATGGTCTGATAAATGCGATGTGGCATTTGCAGGACCCAAGAAACTGATCTCAACAGCACCAGTGTTGAGAGGAACTAATTGGAAAATACCATTTAAAATTTCCACCGATGCCTTAGACATTGCCATAGGCGTTGTTCTAGGACAGGAAGAAAAAAAGAAACCCTACGCCATTTATTTTATTAGCAAGAATCTAACTCCAGACGAACTTAATTATACAGTAACAGAGAAAGAGTTCTTAGTTGTTATACATGCCATCAATAAATTTCGTCATTATATAATAGGTTATCCAATTATCTTGTATATTGATCATTCTGCCATTAGATATCTAGCTAATAAACCAATTACTAATGGATGGGTCACTCGATGGTTGTTATTATTGCAAGAATTTGATATTACCATCAAAGATAGACCTGGGAGAGAAAATCTTGTCGCAGAATTCCTGTCCCGATTCCCAAAAACAGACGATTCATTAACAACTGAGGATCAATTCCTGGATGAGCATCTATTTTTTGTCGACAAAAAACCACCTTGGTACGCTGATGTATCAAACTATCTAGCAGCGGGAAGATTACCGACACATTTATCATCCAGGGAAAGACGAATGATCGTCGATTGTAGAGCACGATTCACTTGGATCAGTGGATACCTTTTCCACACAAGAGCTAATCTCCAGATCTGGCGATTCATACGAGAGGACGAAATCTATGACATACTGAAAGAAGTACATGACGAGCCCTATGGGGGGGATTTTGTGGACCACAGGACTGGACACAAAATCTTACATATGGGATATTATTGGCCCTCAATATTCATAAATGCCAAGAAATACGTTCAGACATGCGACAACTGTCAGCGGATGGGGAAACCAGGTCAGGATGATGAAATGCCATTGAAAACACAACTAGTTGTAGAACCATTTGAAAGATGGGCGCTAGACTTCGTCGACACCTTTAATCCAAAGTCAAATCAAAATGCCTATATTCTCATTGCAACAGATTACATGACCAAATGGGTAGAGGCGGAATCTTTACCAAATGCAACAGAAGAAGTAGTCATCAAATTCATTTTCAAATTGTTTGTACAGTATGAACTACCTAGAGAAATAATTACTGATAGAGGGTCACAATTTATAGGCCATAGAATCACAGCCACCTTGGTTAGCTATCACATCAAGCATAGAGTTACTTCTCCATACCACCCACAAGAAAATGGGCAGGTAGAAAGCACCAATAAGGTCCTAGAGGCAATTTTGACGAAGATTGTCTCAACAAACTGACAGAATTGGGCTATCGAGCTCCCAATTGTACAACCTGGCATAACACTAGTGGCTACTCTCCTTACCATCTAGTCTATGGCAAAGAACCCATATTCCCAATAGAATTCGAGATCAAGACCCTAAGAATGGCCCAAGAAATTGGACTAAATCTTACAGAAGCATATAAACAATGCCTTCAGCAACTCAACGAATTGGATGAAGCATGCTTGTCTACTATGGAGCGCATAGTTGTTATCCAGTGATAGAGAGAAACCTGGCACGACAAGCATATCAAGAAGAAATCATTCAAGAAAGGCGACTGGGTGCTCCTCTATGATTCCAGATTTCAGGACTTTCCTGGGAAATTACAGACATGATGGCTAGGGTCGTATGAAATTAATGAAGTCCATGATAATGGCACGATTACTTTGAGCACCATCGATGGGTTTGGATCACTCTTTCTAGTCAATGGACACCGGCTGTGACTTTACCACCAACCACATTCAAAAGATTATTTCCATCAAGAAGTAAGTAAAGACCCTATGGTGCATATTTTGGCTAGTTGGGAAGGTAACCTAGCCACCTTAACTCCATAAATGATGCATTTTGTTTATATTGTACATATTGTACATAGTTTTCCAACTGAGTGCTTAGTTTTTTCGTTTGTTTTATAAAAATTCATCTAGGAAACAAAAATCAGGACAGATAATTACAATTAGCACCTTTTTCTGTTCCATACTCCTGTTTTGTTTCATCATATGGACTCTGTCTATTACATGTTCAAGATGATGTTGTTCCTTTTTTAATGGAACAACTGTTGTTCCTTTTTTCGGGCACCCATTTTTTCCCTTTTAAATGGAACAATTGGTGTTCCCTTTTTCGTGCGCTCGTTATTTCCCTTTTGAATGGAACAATTGTTGTTCCCTTTTCCGTGCGCCCGTTGTTTCCATTTTGAATGGAACAACTGTTGTTCCCTTTTTCGCGAGCCCATTGTTTCCCTTTTGAATAGAACAACTGTTGTTCCTTTCTCATGCACCTGTTGTTCCTTTTTGAATGAAACAACTGTTGTTCCTTTCTCGCGCGCCTACTGTTCCTTTTTGAATGGAACAACTGATGTTCCCTTTTTCACGCGCCCGTTGTTTCCTTTTTGAATGGAACAATTGTTGTTCCCTTTTTTTCACGCCCATTGTTTCCCTTTTGAATGGAACAACTATTGTTCCCTTTTTCGTGCACCCATTGTTTCCTTTTTGAATGGAACAACTGTTGTTCCCTTTTTCGCGTGCCCGTTGTTTCCTTTTTGAATGGAACAATTGTTGTTCTTTTTTTTTGCGCGATTGCAATTCCCTTCTTTATCATTCAAACGCTAGCCATTCCTCCAGAAGTGCGGCTTTCATGAATTAATTTTCACCAGCACTATTTCTAATCGTCATCACAATGATTTTTCATTATTTTGTGGATGGTCCCTCACACCTGAACAAAAAAAAAAATCATGGAATAATCTCTCTGACATATCTTAAACCTTTTTTTCATAATCAATCACCACCATAAGTTGTTTCTTTCCCTTATATATACAAATATACCTGAATGATATTCTGCCTCTATATTATAAGGAATCTTCAACACACTTTTACTTGGCATCTTTACACTTCCTTATACCATCCCTTACTCTTAAGGATTAGATGAGCCTCCCTTAACAAACAAACAATATATATATATATATATATACAATAAAATTTCCCCATAAAGAACAGGAGGTCTCATCACGAGCCAACCTACCACAATCATAGGATACTAACCTAAGTGACATTCCCATTATGGCTACCACACCAGGGTAATGACCTTTGACATTTTCTTTTGCCAAAGGAAAAGAGGTCTCATCACGAGTTCGCTTGTTCACTTAAGTTATAATCTAGTGAGTTGCATTATCATCATCTGGCCACCAAACCAGGATAATGGTATTTTTGGGAAAAGGTAATTCAAATATTAAGAGAAAATACAAATAAACAAAAATACACAACAACAAAAAAATTTCATAAAGAACGGGGGGTCTCATCATGAGCCAACCTACCACGATCATAGGATACTAACCTAAGTGACATTCCCACTATGGCTACCACACCAGGGCAATGTCCTTTGACATATTCTTTTGTCAAAGGACCAGAGGTCTCATCACGAGCTGGCTTGTTCACTTAAGTTATAATCTAGTGAGTGGCATTATCATCATCTGGCTACCCAACTAGGATAATGGTCTTTTTGAAAAAGATGATTCGCATGTGTATTAAGAATACAGGCTTATCTAAGGGTTAAAAGGCAACCCTGCCAGCAGCAGTGGCTCTACCTATGGTATGGACGATTATCTCAAAATACCAATTTTATGTGTGTCTCTAGATCTCCTTTACTCAAAAAAAAAAATGATGAGGCTATCATATCAGTTATACTCAATCACCGGGAAAAGTAACAATATTATGTTATGTGGATTATTTTAAAAAAAATGAACAGATTTAACTTATTTTTTATTGATTTCTCCATAAATTATTTTTTGCACATAGGTGTAATAACTTTATAAATTCCACACATCAAATGACTATCGTTTAAATGATTTTTGGTGGCATGTGTCTTTTTGGAAATTATGTTTGATTATCTCTATTGATGGTGGCAATGCAATCATTACCTCTCACCCGAAATAACCACACTCATTGCTTCCGCCTACACTGATGGTCGAGGACGACCTCTACATTAATGAGGGGGATGCTCGGCACACTTCCCGACTAGTTGTAATGATTGCAATAAATACAAAACCCAAGTCTTTATACATTTGTCATCACTGATATTTTCCATTTCTGGTATCTACTTCTCCAAAGTTGGTCTAACCAAATTCGTAAACAGGAACAATAGTCATTCTTTCTTTCTCACAAAAATATGGGTGGCAGAAGTGAGCTGACATCACTCCAAGTTACAAAACAGGTAAGAGAAATCTTACATCGCCTAGGGTGGACCGAATACTTCAACCGCTTGCAAGGAGATGACACAAATGTCACACTCGAATTCTTTCAAAACCTGCAAGGAGAAATCTCTACGGTGCAGGGTATACGAATACCAGTTACCTCGGAAATCATAGCAGAGGTCATACGCCTCTTTAACACAGGCAGTCAATAGACAGGGAAATACATGAAGCTAAGGGAAGTCATGGAATATTTCATAGAACCGGGGGAAGAACTGGACAAAAAAGGCAAGGGACTTAATCCCAGTACCCTCAGTGAGCCGTGGAAAGAATTGGTGGGAATAGTTCAGCGCTACATCACCTGCGATGGACAGTACGATGTAATTCGTCCACGCCATCTTAAATTGTTGGCAGCCTTGAAGCAACGGTTATTACTTAACCTTCCTTTCTTCCTAGATATCGTATTACATGAAGTCACTTTAAGGACACAAAAGTCCAAAGATCATGTTACTATTATTAGCCATCACAAGCTAGTTAAATTGATAATGGATAAAGCACTGAGTCAAACTCAGTTGACTTGGGAAACTTTGATTGAGGGTAATAGACTTCCACAATTGGAGCAGACGACCACCACCGAAAGGGAAATTTCACCACTTCAAACTGAAGTTGAACCAGAACCTACCCAAACCATTGAGGGCAATATTTCACCACCTCAGATTGAAGTTGAACCAGAACCTGCCCAAACCAGTGAGGGAAATATTTCACCACCTTAGATTGAAGTTGAACCAGAACCTGCTCAAACCATTGAGGGAAATTTTTCACCACCTCAGACTGAAATTGAAGCAGAACCTGCTCAAATCATTGAGGCCAGTAGACCTCCACAACTGGAGTAGGAAACTACCACCCAAAGAGAAACTCCAGTGCCCCAAACTGAAGTTGAAGTAGACCCTTCTCAAATTACTGAGGCCCGGACCTCACAGACATAGGCAGTAACAAAAAGAAATAAGAGAACAATAGTTTCTCTTAGATCCCCCCCTAGGAAAAGGAAGAGAAGCAAACAAATCCAGGAAACCACTAAAGTAGTTCAGGATGCAACAGAGCACCCTGAAGAACTTCAGAATGTCATGGAACAACCTTTACAGGAAAATGTTCAAGATATTGACCAAGCAGGGCAGACAAAACAAAAGGATAATCAAGGAGACACCCAACTTGAATCAAAGCACCTAACAAAACACTTTTTTAAGATTTATGAGATAGAAATGGCTCAGGTTTTGGGGAACTTAGGTACCTCAACTGACAGAGATAAACATAATCTAGAAAAAGGACCAAAACCAGGCTCCTCTTCAAAACTTGTTGAAGACTTTCCTGACACTGAAATGTCCTTTCCATATGACACGGCACAGGAGGAATTTATTTTTGAAGAAAGAAACCCCCTTGAATAGACAGAGCACTTGGAGGAAACAGAGGGACAAGCATCTGTTGAATGAAATGAAGAAGATCTCGAGATCCCCCATAGACAGAAATCAGCCAAAATCCAGAAATAAATTAGGAAATTAAAGAAAGAAAACAAAGTGTTGAAGAAGAAGGCTAAGAGGGTTGTAAGATTAAAGAAAAAAGTGGGAAATCTCAAGGAGATTATCAAGGAATTAAGGAAATAGTTGGAACTAGCAGACAAGATCCACAGGAGAAAGAAAAACAAAAAGGGAAGAATCCAAGGAAGAAACCCTCTTCCTAAGAAATCAGCTAGTACAACTTCTATAGGAATACAGACATATTTTGAGAAATTAATGGTACAAGAAACAGCAGTTCAAGATGAAGATGTAATTCCTGTAGAAACATAAGAGATGGTTGATACTGAGATACAGACAGATACTCTGGTTTTAGAGGAAACGACTCAACTTTTTGAGCAAAATGCTACTATTAGGAGACTGGAAGAAGAACTATTGCAGTCACATCAAACTCTAACTCAAAATAGAGGTGAATTATTGATGATAACAGAGCAGTTTCAGGAACAGAGTACTATCATGAATAGACTGGAAGCAGAGCTTGCACAAACCCAGCAAGCATTAACTCGCTCCAGAGAAGAAATGAATGAATATCAAACATCCCAGTCTCGGGCACAGGGTGCCATCATTCATGAGCTAAAAGAAGAATTGGAACAAGCCCAGCAAGCATTGATTCAATCCAGAGAGGAGATGAGTGTTATGGAAGAACACCAAACATCTCAATCTCAGGCACAGAGTGTCATCATCGATAGACTAAAAGTAGAACTTACACAAGCACAACAAGCATTGGTCCAACACCAACAGGAAATGGTAACTAGGAGTAAATATCAAAGGGTTGTTAACGAATTGAAAGATATGATAGCAACAGAGGGAGAAACTTATAATGTACTTACCAGAGCCCAAGAGAAGACCAAAAAGGTGCAAACCCAATTGGAAGAAGCTTTGGAGCAAATCAAACACATATGTGATGTCTATTCAGATGCCATAAATTGCAAATCCCCTACCACTAATTATGTTTTATTCTTGCTGGAATGATATCTATTGTTGACAATGAAGGCCATCAGAGCAGGTAAACCCATTTCATTTTCCACTGTTCCAGAATTTATTTCATGTTTCAGAGATCAGGAAGAGAAGGTACAATACCTTCTGTGTGAATTATATTTCCATAATCTTATTTTGGATGAAGTTAGAGGAGACAACCCTGGCCTCTTCATAGGGGACATACAATTCCATGCATTCCTATCCTTCACTAGGAACCAGGTCAGATGGGGAAAGGCTCACAAAATGTTCATAAATAGGGAAAATGGTTTAGATCTTTGGATTAGAGGAGAGCCTCCAAAATCCCTCCCAGCCATCATGCGACACAAGACCTTCATGAAAAGGGCAGGAGTTTTGGACTCATTGGCTCCTATCCATTTACATGTCATCCGCTCAGGTATCACATATTTTAAAGAATTCAAAGAAGAATCTCTTTCTTCTTCCAAGCTAAGATGGGATGTATCCTCTAATGAGGTTAAAAGTAGAGAGCCCTTTGAATATAGAAATTTCTTCGCAGCAACCTTCAGAGTAGAAATATATGCTAGACTACTCTAGGAGGAAGGACCTGCTTGGATGGGATGCAGATATAACCCCCCTCTCCTCTGGTTTCCTCCAGAAGTTTACCAAAAGGATTTTCAAATTAATAAAAAGAGACAGGAAGCCGCTTTTGATGAAATCAAAAGAAGCCATGGTTTCAGGAGACCTGGTGAACCAACTTTTCCTCCCTACAGTATAACTTTTCCTCTCTTTGGTTTCTATAATTTGTAATTCAAGCTCAAGGTTGATTGTTTCCAAGGCTAGGTAGGGAATATAAGTGCATGCATCCCTACTTTAGATCCACCATAATTTTAAGCATATAATGTATTGTTTGTAAGGGTTTGCTAAGGAAGTATACAAATATACACCCCTTAATTTTAAACCCTAGCTAGGTTAATTGCCTTGGGGAATAAGATGATATATACCCCCAAGGAGGTAGTATCTCTATATATTTACTTTTCACCCCATTAACCCATTAATCAAAGGCATTAGTCGTTGCATTGGAGAAATAAAACGTTGCATTGGTAAATGTGAAAAGTTGATGTTTTGAAGTTCTCTCACTTAGATATTGTTCCTTGAGCCTATGTTATTTTTCCTCATTGAGGAATCTTATTTCACCCACTAAAACTTGATTCTATAATAAAACTAACCTACAGTCATTAGGGTTGTAGAAATATAGCCCTCTAACCCTAGATACATCATAAACTAACCCTAGAAATTAGCTATAACTTTTCCCTAACAAACTACTAACACTGGCACACCTTTTGGGCTAGTTTGAGGTGATTTTCATTGGTTGAATTTTCTGTTATAAGGCTTGGTTTTCTACAGCCATAAGGCTGATAAATATCACTTCAGTAAGATTTTTGTTTCAACCTTACTTTTATGCTAAAGTCTTTCTCTTTCATTCTGAGTTAAATTAGTCTTTACTAGCTTGTCTCTTGCTTACTTAAATAGTATTTTAGCACTTATTTTGAAGCTCTTATTATCTTTTATATGTTGATATATATCACTAGTTTTTTCTGCAATTAGGGACAACAATCTTAACTTTCTATTCCACCTAACACATTGCATCATATACTTGGTTTTCCTTGTGTCTCAGTTAGGTATTCACTCTTGGCGAGTTACTCAAAGCATTGGAAACATTAAGCAACCATCTAGACTCATTTCCAAGTTCCCTTTTCCATATAGAAACTTGAACTTTATGGGCATCCATTTATACATAGCCTTTTCCTTCTCAATCCCCACTAGGGTCACCGGGATTCCCCCCTTAAGGTGAATACCTCACCTCTAAAGTGACGGGAAAACCTACCTAAGGTGATAGTGGGTAGGTCCTCTCTTAGTTGTCACCAGTTGGTGCCCAACCTAAAACTTGTACGATAACACAGTCAAATAATTAGCAGTGAGCAACAAGCAAGGAACATACTTGAGAAATGATTTTTTTACTCTCATGCATGTCATTTTGATGTATTAAGCATCGATTCATCAATTAACATTATGAGGATCTGATTTGGTAGTGTGTATTCCAAGCAAGGAGTGTAGATATCAGTCCTTTAAGCACATTTAAAACATTTTCACCAATGGATCAAAGACATTTAAATAAATAAAACCCTTATTAAAAACCAATTTCAGCCATGAACATTTCAAATCACATGAGATATTGAGGCATTTAAGAAAAAGTTTGCTCCAAAAATGGGCCTTATAAGAAAAATTGTGCTTGTTGAATTGGAAATTCAATAACTAATATAATTTCAAAGAATTGAGTCAATAATAATCGTTGAGTTGGACATACAAAAGTCAAGGATGATTATGTGTCATGTTTATATTTGAAAATATTTAACCATATATACACCTCTGTGTAGTTAAAACCTTGATGATATCGTCTCGGGATATGTTCAATATCTTTGAAATAATCAATATAGAATATTTAATATTGTTAGTACTTTCATTATTTATTGAATGATATATATTATCATTTATTTTTTATATTTCCATTATTACTATATATTTTTAATAATGTATAGTTTCATTATATATTAACAATGTATTGTTATTATTATATCCTTATATAATAATATTGTATTATATATTTATTAATTTGTAATATATATAATTATTATATAATATTTAATTAGTAGTTATAAAGTTGTAATATAGTTATCAACTTAGTATTATATAGTTTTTATATAATAGTTAATTCATAGTATTAATTGGTAGTATGCATTGATTTTTTCATTTTTAATTCATACTACAAATATCCCCTAATATGTCTACCACATTTACATTACAAATATCCCCTAATATGTCTACCACATTTACATTTGTACTATAATATAATAAACTGTAATAAGTATATTATCTAATACGATCTCTCACATTCACATGTGTATTATAATATAATAAGGTATAATAATTATTGACTTTTTCCTATGCATGCATTCATAGTATTATTTTATTATAGTTATTAATTCATATTAAGTTATGACTATATTATATATCCAGTATTAATATAATACATTATTATATTATGTTATACATTTGTTTTAATGTGACCACATTCACATTTATTCATGGTATTATTATTGTTGGGCCCGAGATATGATCAGTTTTATGACAATAATTAGATACTTTTGTCGAATGTACATATGTGTTTTTCATGTTTTGGAGAAGTTTTTTGAAGAATTTTGTGTCAAAACAGTATGATCCACACCATGTATGTATAATTCGTGTTTTATATTGATCTTGAGTATAATCCATTACATTTTTATGTTTCCAAGGATATAATTCATGTTTTTTTGTGTTACAGGGAAAACTCGCATCACGTTTCTACTTCCGGCACTCCATCCAGTACTCGATCCGGTACCCGGTCCGGCACTCCTTCCAGCACTGCGTCCTGCACAAAAATGGTGGGAGATTTGGCAGTTATGGTATTGGCAGCTAGTGGTGGGCGAATCAGGAACATGGGTTTTTCTCTTTCTTACCCCCTTCCAGCTACTGAACTCTTGACAACTTGGTTTGGGTTGTTGAGCAGAGCGATTATTGGCTCGCTCCATTTCGACAGTTAGGGCACCATTAATGTGATTTGTTGTTTTTATAAGTGGTTCGACCCTCCAGTGGTCGACCACTTAGTCTGTAAATCTTATAAATACCACTATGGTGGTCATACAATAGTTAAGCAGTAGAAGAAGTAGAGGATTAGAGACAAATATGATTTTCCTCTATTTTTGCTATTTTCAATTGCCAGAATTATATGAAACTGTGTTTTTGAGTTTTCATGGTGAAATTGATTTGCTAAGTTCATGGTGTGCCTTTGAGAAGTGATCACGACTTGTTGGGGGGGGCACCAGCAGTCTGTGATTGGAAGCTAAAGATTCTACTTCCACTGAGAGGAAGAGGCTTATATCAAATAACCATGGAAATAGAAACTGAACCCACATCCGCAATCGACAAAACCAAATACCTCAACTGGATGGATGAGACCTTCAGTATCCTTTGCATGTCCATCTCTCCCAAATTATTGTTTCAAGTTGAATCTTCCACTACTCCAAATGCGTTTTGGACCAGTCTAGAAGGTCTCTTCAGAAAACAGGATGATATGTGTAGCCACATGCTTGAGAATGAGTTAAACTCATTATATCCAAGTAGTTTTAAGGATATCCAGGACTTCTTCATGAATTTAAAATCCTTACTTCTTCAACTAAAAGGATGCAGGATTGATAAATCAAAGCAATAAAAACAATTGATTCTTGCTATTATATCACATTTGGGTCCATAATATCTTGTCTTTGTCTCCAGATTTCATACAGTAAATATTACATCAGGTGCAACTTGGACAATGCCCACAGTTATCACTGAAAAATCATCCGCGACATTGTACACAATGGTTGAAGAAATACATCACATCCAACAGCAATTAGTCCACCTACAACACCAAAATCCATCAAAAGGCAAAAAAATATGCACTTGGTTAAAAAATTGAAGTGTGTGAATTCACCAAAGGGAGCACGTGCAAAATGCGTAGGCTAACACAACCCTCAGCACGCACTGTGCACAATATGCACGACTCTCTATGATAAAATCCATGCAATCCTATGAATGACGCATTTATGGATTTTGTCGACCTCTCAACCACTTCTAGTCTGACCCCCAACACGATTTGACACTCATATCTGAGCGAAATATATCTTGGAGGTTGGTCAAGGGCTAGAGAGTGCCCTAAATGGCCCCTTGTTCACACTATGAACTAGTTGTATATTTCCATGAAAGGATGCTATAAATATGTTCCATGGGTGTTGTTGGCACAGGGGCAGACCCAGGGTTCAACGCTCAAGAGCGCACCAACAAAACCCTAGCTACTTACCCTTTCGACAACACCTGTGAAGCAGATGCAGTCTCACCCGAGGTAGAGGCAGGGGTGGTTGCAAGACTCAGGTGTCTGCAACCTTAGTTGGGACATAGATCTGTGATTATATTGCTTACATTGCACATAACATTAGTTATTCCTTAACATACATTCATTAATACACTTCACAGAAAGCACAGAGCACCGCATTAATTACTCAGATCTGGCACTTAACAACGATAAACAGGTTATACCTAATAAATTAATCACTTAGCATCTTATATATCATATCTATCATTCATTCATATCTCATAAGCAAAGCATCAATAGATCTATCTAAACATATCAAAGCACTTAGCAAGAGAGAGACAAACACATCAACACAATACACAGAGTTACCGTGGTTCACCTCCACTCTGGGGCTACGTCCACAAAGTCTTCTTCTATTACTATCTTCTGTAAACCAAGTTACAACACAATGCCTTCAAGATCCTACCCCTCCTAGGACAAGATATCTGTGCAGCTCACTAGATCCTCTTTCCCTGGGTAGATCCAAGAACTAAATCCTTCCCTGACCCGTGCACTCAGCACTTACAATACTTACAGTAGGCACAGAGCTCTTACAGTCACACAGACGTCTGATCACATAGATCTACTTTATGCACTAAGCCATTCACTGTACATCACATAGATGAAACACGTATCTCCTTTCTTACATTGCCTACCCTTCTATTTATACATACAAAATGCCTAAATAAGGGCCAATATCCCTTTCCCATTACAATATTCCCAAAAATCCCAAAAAGCCCAAAAATTCCTAAAAAGGGGTGGAGATCCTATGATCTCCTCTTCGCCATGCGCTCCTTCTCCGACTGGATGTCGAAGTACCAAAAATGGTCAAATATGAACAAGTATTCCTCAAAACTTGGTCAAGGGCCAACAGGCCCCCAACACTCGCCTGTGACTCATCCCGAGTCACTCAGGTCTGGCCCTCTACCCCTCATTATAACTGATTACTTCAACCTTCACTAGTTCCTTTTTCGACGGGTTCAGACCCCACTAGAGTGATATTGGAAGGCTTGGTGCTAATTGACAGGAAGGACTATAGGTATTTTAGGACACAAGCATTTTTTTTTATTGTTCCCCCATGCGGAAAAAAATCCACCTATCCACTTGCTTGTTTATTTATAGTTGATTTATGTATGATGTTCATTTGATTACATGCAATTGTGAGTTATACTATTTTTTGAAGGTCAAAATCTCTTGTTAATTTATTTCTCTCTTGTCACCATTTTCACACATCCACTCTGCTAGTTGGAACCATAGGGGAAGCATAGAATCCTCGTCATTCTAGATGCTTGTAGGATCCCCCATCCTATTATAGGAAGAGTCCCTAGTCTCGCCAACTCACTGAATGAACAATATCACACCCCTGTGGGTGCTACTATTTTGGGATCAACTTTACTTGGTTCCACTTTGCTTGGGTCAAATACCCAAGGCAATCCATCTATTATTTCTCCTTCACAAGGAGGTGGGGATAAAACTTCTTCTCCAGGAGGAAGTACAAACCCACCAAATCCCTCTCAAGGGATAGGTCCATTACCTACACACACAATGGCTAGAAATAATCCTCTGCCAAACCTCCCTTTTCCATACTTGGAATCCCTCAACATTCCTAATTTAACCAAACTCACGAATGATCCCATTTTGCATGATGCCACTTGGCCCAGTATGCCTACCAAATTGCCTTCAGATATTCCAAAATTTGAAGGAAAACTAGGGGAAGATCCCGCCAACCATGCTATGACCTTCCACTTATGGTGCTCTTCAAACAACATCATGGATTATTCCATCCTCTTAAGGTTGTTTCAAATAAATCTCATGGGTTCATCATCCAAATGGTATGTGGATGAAAAATTAGGGTCCCATGTGACCTTTGAATCATTGGCCAAGGAATTTTTGTCCTTTTTCCAACTACCAGTTCATCATGATATTGAATTATAACTTCTCTCTGAATTCAAACAAACCAATGTTGTCCATATCACCGACCACATCCATCAATGGCGTTGACGACGTAGTCTGTGTAAAGCAGAAACCACCAAAGAACAATGCATCGATTGGTTTCTCAAATCACTCATCTTTGTCATTGCCAAAGATGTAGCATACACTTTTCCTCAGTCAGAAGAAGAAGCCATAAACAAGGCCCAACAGTTTGACCTCATCTATGCCCAGTGAGGTTACTTGTACATAGTATTTTCTGATGCACCAATACCCATACCATTTGGCCAAGACAAACCTGGGATGTCTCACGCCGTGGATGGGTTGATTGGTTCTATGACACACCACAACCCTTACAGCCACATGTCACCTACTTATGGTGCACCTCAGTATCTGAAACCATATGGAGGGATGTGTTATTACCCTCCCCCCACTCACCAACAATCATATCATGTTTTTCCCCCTCAGCCATTGAGGGGACCCCCACCAATACCCTAGACTCATATGGTCTCTCAATCAAGTGTGGGCCCACCCCCAACCCCCACATATGACCCTAATAATTGTGGAAGTACTTCAACTTCCTATACACCATATGGATCGTCTCCACAAAACAATCCATATTTTCCATTTCCTGGTCCTCCCCAGTCAGTTTCTCCTCCACCAGGACAACCACATGTCGGCATTAACTTTGTTCAACCCTCTCCCATTCAACAGGTTCATTCTTTTTAAGAGTTGAATACATCAAATATGGATCATCAACCAAATAATTCCAAGAAGAAAGGGAAAAACCGAAACAATAACAACCCGAGACTAGGAGGAAATAACCCCCAACAAAACTGACCTAATGGGGGCAACCAGAACCCCCAACGGGGCAACAATAACAATCAACCACAACAAGAGAAGAATAATAATATCAGAACTAACTTCCCTTACACTCTATGTGGTGAGTATGGACATTACACTCACCATTTCCCCCAAATTGTCGATTACAAATGGATGAAAGCATCCATGAACACACAACATCCCCTGACACCACCTGCCCCCAGCAGGCCCCACAACATTATTTGAAACCATCACCTCCGATTGTTTTTCAAAACCCCATTCTACACCAAGGTGTGATGAATAACCAATAGGAGGTAAACTCTGCTCCACCACAAATGGGGAAATATCAAAACCCAGGTCCCACTCAACCTGGAAATCTGACCAATCGCAACATCCTCCTTACCAGTGAAGAAGAGATTCTTTTGAAAACATGCATTCATCAATAAGACATGCCTCCTGACTCTACATCAACCACCTTAGAAACAGCTCCTACACCAGTAGGACAACCATTGATGATTCCATGCCCTAAAAATGAACCAAACCCCTGTGTACCCTGCATTCATTTATGGAGGAATATACATAACCATCATGCTAGGAAAACCCATAATTATAGTCTAGTCAATGACTTAGCACAATATCTTACAACCATGTATGTTTTGGAGGTTCTCCAAACCTATCCATCGCAACAGAAATCCTTGTTTTCTGCCCTGGGGGGGCAATCAACCCAAACGATACTCGACTCATCACCTTTGATTTAGGTAGTGGAGAACCATGCCTCCCCACCCTGGTATATTTTCAGATACCAGTTAAGATCCAGAACATCACAGTTCATCGATGCATCATTGATGAAGGTGCATCCACATGCATCATGTCCAAATTAGTATGGCAGAAACTTGGCTCACCTGAGCTAGTACCATCTTCCATCACCCCTAGAGATTTTGACTGTCGACCATCATCCTCTGAAGGGATCTTCCAAAATGTCCCTATAGGTCTTTCACCCTTCCAATAAATCCCCCATGTACATGATCGAAACCAAGGATTTTATTCCTCTGGGGCATGTTGACTAGTTCAAAAAACCTATCCCTTCCCCTGATGCTTTTGAAGAAGAAAACATTGACAACATCCCCCACAGTCAAAATTGACATTTCCATTAAACCAAAAATCATAGAAGAACTCACCATTGGCACCGCATGCTCCCCTGAAGAACTCACTTCTTACAAATATCTCTTTCAGGAATACCAAGAAATTTTTGCCTGGTCATATACAAATATTCCTGGCCTGGATCCTTCTATAGTCGAGCATTGAATCGACACATGGTTGGATGTCACCCCTATACTTGAAAAGAAACACCCCCTACACCCATACAAAGTTGTGGCTATAAAAGCCGAAATTGAAAAATTACGCGATGTCGGGTTCAGCTACCCCATTGCGTACACTTCTTGGGTCTCCAACCCTATCCCGGTTAACAAAAAATATGGAACTATTCGCATCTGCACAAACTTTCACGATATCAACCACACTTGTCCCAAACACAAATTCCAAAACCATTTCATCAATCAAAGCATCGATGATTGTGCTGGACATGAAGCACTTTCCTTTATGGACGGGTTCTCCGGCTATAATCAAATCCAAATCCACCCAACAAATCAGTACAAAACTGCTTTTACAACCCCCTGGTGTACTTTTTCTTATCGTGTCATGCCTTTTGGAATCAAAAAATCCGGTGCTACTTTCCAACGATCCATGACCTACGTCTTTCATGATCTTGCTCGCATCATCCTTGCTTATTTGGATGACCTCACTGCTTGCTCCAAAAAGTGAACCCAACATTTAGATGATTTACGCATCGTTTTCGAATAATGTCACCAATATAATATCTGATTGAACCCCCTCAAGTGTGTCTTTTGCGTTACTGTCGGTTGCCTCCTTGGGTTCATTGTCTCCCAACATGTCATCACTGTGGACCTCCTCAAGGTCCAAGCTATTGCAGAAATTACCCCACCTAGAACTTTATGCCAACTGCAGAGCCTACAGGGAAAAGCAAACTTTCTACGTTGCTTTGTCCCAGACTACGCCACATGTGCACATGGTTTTCTCCACCTACTACATCATGATATCCCATTTCAATGAGACAAGCATGCTCAAGCATCTTTTGATTATTTAAAATTTTCCCTATCCAATGCCCCTTTGATTAGTCCCCTAGACTATGATCATGATTACATCCTCTACTTATCAACCTTCACAGGAGTCCTCATCCAATTAGGGAATGATGGGCATGAACATGTGATTTACTACATCAATAAAAATATTTCAGGACCACCCTTGAAATACAATCATGATGAGAAAATCGTGTTAGCATTTGTTCTCGTAGTCCAAAAACTGCGACAATATATTCTGCTTCGAACTACCAAATTTGTAGAAAATTCCAACCCCATGCAGTACTTGCTTAGTCAACGACAGATTAATGACAAAGTTACCCGATCGATCGTCATCCTTCAGGCATACGATCTAGATTTCCTATCTCCCAAAAGCAAGAAATATCTTGTCCTAGCCAAACTCATTACAACATTTCCCTCAGACACCAAAGCTTCTCCCATCAATGAGGATTTTCCCAATGAACACCTCTTCTTCATCCCCTCGGACGATCCCTGGTATGATGACCTCCTCGTGTACCTTCGTACATAAAGTTTGGGTCTCATCTCTCTTGAGATGATCATTGACACATTCGCCACCAGGCACCCTAATACCTCCTCATAGGAGACGTTATGTACCGACGCGGGGTCAATACCATCCTTTGTCGATGTCTTATCATCGATGAAGCTGACTATGTCTTGAATGATTGCCACAGTGGCGCTTGTGGTGTTCACCTCTCGGGTATGTTCAGCGCCCAAAAAATCATTCGAGAAGGGTACTTCTAGCCCACTTTGTTTCATGATTTCATCCACGTTGTCAAGCGATACGACAAATGTCATCTTTATGCCAACAAAGCACTAGCTCCACCAACTCTTCTACACCCAGTCATAATAGTCGACCCCTTTTTCAAATGGTGCATCAATTTCATGACTTACAATCCTCCATCCAGTAATGGACACAAGTTTATCATGGTGGTCATAGATTATTTTACCAAATGGGCTGAACCCATGCCCACATTTAACAACACTACTCACACAGCAGCACATTTTTTCTTCAACCATGTTATTACTCGATTCAGAGTCCCACAACAGTTAGTTTTTGACCATGGTAAACACTTTGAGAACGAGATCTTTGCAGAACTCTCCTCAAAATTAGGCTTCACCCATGAGTTCGCCTCCCCATACTACCCTCAGTCCAATGGATAGGTCAAGGTTTTTAATAAAGTCATCAAAACCATGCTACAACGTACCATCAACAAACATAATACCAACTGGAATCATATGTTGTTTTCCACGTTATGGGCTTATCGCATGGCAGACAAAACTGCCACCGATTTTACACCATTCCACCTCGTCGATGGGATCAAGGCCACCCTCCCTATCGAGTGTGAAATCACCACATTACACACTACCATAGACCTCTTACCTAACACTTCTCCAATGGAGAAACACCTGCTGACCTTAGAGTCCCTTGATGAATATCGTCGATCTTCATTACAGCAAAATGAGGCAGCTAAAAAATGGTCCAAATCCACCTTCAACCGCCATGTAAACCTTCACTCATTCAACAAAGGTGATCTCATGTTAGCCTATGATATCGCTCACAATACTTTGGACATGGGAAATTCGATTCATTATGGCATCGACCCTTCATCTTCCAACATTGCCTCGCTAAAGGCACCTACATCTTCACCTCTCCAGAAGGATACCCTCTCAAAGAACCTGTCAACGAGTTGTACTTAAAGAAGTTTTATGCCTAAGCATAGCCCCTCTACATTAGATTTCTCTTTGTACACATTTGTAGCGTTTTTGGTCTTATTTACAACAACCACTCCTCATGTCTGATCTATCACTCATGTTATTGACAGATGCATCATCCATCATCCTACCACATTAGTTACGCTAACGGTGTCAGCCGTTGGACCCAGAATCTTGCTTCGACCACTTGGGCCATCTATACCCTCTCACATATCCTACTCCATTCCAATGTCATATGTTTGGGCTCAACCACCAACAAACAAGAATAATATGATGTCGTCATTGCTTTCCTCTCCAATGCCAGTCACCACCACATTCGTCACCTTAGTGTTCTATTAGATTCCCAACTTGTCATCCTGCATCTCAACAACTTATATCATGTCCATGATCCTTGCCTCTTTCGCAAATAACTGCAAGTTAGACTCCTATATCATAAATTTGATTCCATCACATTTACACATATTCCAAGAAACCTCAATCAAGTATCAGATCACATGGCTAACCTAGTATTAGATTGGCATTTATCACATTAACACAACATCATATACATCGCATCATAGATCTGTCAAAACACATAACCATAGACATCATACATCATAAAAACATAAATCATAAAGACATGAATGATCCAAAATATATCCATCATATATATATCATGACGTTCCCCAATGTTTTACAAAAAATATACATATACAACTGCCCGTAGGCACCTGAGTCCCCTCACCCCTATGAGTACAATAAATGGGTATCCAATACCCTATATAAAATTGGGCCCATAAACCCATATACATACAAAAAGAGGCACTCAAGGTGACCCCAGAGCTCCCCCCCCAAGTCCTTTGTTAGTCAGAGGTTCCCCACTAGCTGGGGGGGGCCCAGCTCCAGGAGGCATCTAACCAATCATTGCTTCCCTCATCAGTGTTTCTTTGCATATCATGGTCTTCCACTCTTCTAGTACCCGCACACACTAGTTTGGGACCTCCTCATCCTGGATATGGGCCCATATGCCCTCAGGCACACCCTGCAGAACCCGCTCGAACTATCTATGCAAATCCTCCAATGTGGCCGCAACATCCCCCTGTGGATCTTTAGTTGGTCCAGCACCAACATCATCTAGTTGATGCATCTATGTAGTCCTTGGCTCTGCAGGATCCTGTCGAGCCGACTCCTCAACGACCTATGCCTCTCGTCCTCAGGGTCCAACATCTACAAAAAAACACCAAAGATAGTTTCAACATCCATATACATATATGATAAACGATATCTATCAAAATCACAAAACATAAACAAATACAACATGTACCTCTCTAGTCCCAGTCCTCCCCAAGAGGTAGCACCATATACGGGTCCTATCTATAATCCATACCAGCATATGGATAACAAAGAATAACATGTGGCATATGAGGCCACACTTGTGAAACCGTAGTTGTGAAATAGTGGCCACCCTCCCCTCCTCCATGACGGGCCAACACATGTGCCCACCATATCAGTCGTGAATCTCGCCACCCTGATGGATCTAGCAGAATCCATGGGCGCAACAGAGGCACCCTCTCCAAGAACCAGGCCACCAGAATGGACCCGAACGCAAATTCACAGGATTCATATCACCAACACCAATTCAACTGGGACATAATCTTGGTGTGCATCATCACACCCCATGTAAACAGGTCCCCATCCAAGACCTGCTACACCACCCTCAACTGACCACTAGTGATCCGTTGAGTACCCATGGATCCATAGATCCTCACCACCATTGTCGTGATGCACTCAGTCAATAAGTCATTGATGGCCTCTATATGAACAAACGAACCTGACATAGGGTTCATCCCAGTATAGTTTCATGCCTCCATAGTCTCCACTCGATCCTCCCCGGGTAGATGGGGATCAATGACTAGGGCCATCCCACGAAATGGGAGCCCCGTCAGAAAATACAAATCCTATGTAGCAGAGAATGTCAATTTCTCCCCCCTCACAATGAATCACTGCATATGAGTGCTCCACATCATGATGAGAAACTGTAGCAGGTACTCCTATGACCGTATAAGGGGGCAATCAAAAAACTTGAGAAACTCGTAGGCTGCCAAGTGTCTACGCATGCCAGGCTACATCCTCGCAGCCTCTCGTAACCGATCCTAGTCACGCTCTTTCCAGTGGACTGACATTGTGTGCTAGAGTCTATTTATCACCTGCATCCACCCATAAACATATGATCAGCCTCATCATCCATCAAAAAGCATAAAAAAACAAAAAATCACAATCCCTTAGCCTGCCCACAGTGCACGGATTTCCCCCAGACAACTGTGCACATGTGCACACCTGTCCTTTGAACAGTTGTGCATTAATATGCATTTGTCTGACATACAATTTTGCATGAGTGTGTTGCTTTCAGTAAGATAGGGTCACATCTCATGTGCACCTGTCTATCTCACCCTTGCGCCCACATGCACAACTGCCTCAAGGACAAACACACATTATGTGTGGGTAATTGGGTTATACCCGTGCAAATATGCGTTAGTATTCCCCCTTTTCTCATGTACTTGTGGCCCCCTATCCTTAAAACCCCCTATAAGTCCCTTCGTACAACCCCTACCTACAAACTATCAAACTCAAAACGTGCAGGATGACAGGACCACTAACCTATCTCTCGCCACTCCTGGATCGGTAGCCTTGTGCTCTCGCAATATTGAAATCTCATCACAACCATCTTGTCATCTTAGCAATAGTGACAGGCACAAATGAGGTGGCATTGTGGGCCCACCATCCATATATAGCCCATTTTTCCCAACTTCCACACTCTATTACAGGAGCCCGGAGCCTCCATTTTTTGACCCATTCTCAGCCACAGGATCCTGATACCGCCATATATACATTCAAATTCCCTAGGTCATCATCTGCACTTGGCCCTGGAGGAGCATTTTTCTCACGTCACGTTCAAGTATGCATACTCACTTTCAGTTTTATCAAATAGTTGTTATATGTTCTTTATCATCAAATATTGTTCACGTCGGGTATTTAGTTTTCATGTGTGCAGGTACTTGTTCAAAAATATTACAGCCCCTTCAGGTATATGTTCGACATTGGAATGTAATTACTCCCTTTTTACATCACTTGCATATCCAAGTCAAACCCTCTGACATTTACCTTTAGGATCCCTAAATATGGCTCTACAGTATCTCTACCTCTGCCACATTTTGGTATTGTCAATCGGTAGCATTCTCCCCCACATGAGTTGTCCCATTCATAGTTCCCCTTGGAAACTTGACACTCATGTTGATTTCACTCCCTAGGGATGGGAGTCCCAATAGTACTATGCACTTTCGAGAATGAACCCCATACTTCTTCTCATTATTTTTCTAACCTTCCCAATTGACTGCATCTCCACAGTTTCATTAGCCCTCCCTCTCATACACCATCAGTTTTCCCATCTGCAGATTGTCCTCCATCCATTTACCTAATACAGAAACCCACCCATGGGGCCCCCACCCTCCACCAGTTCTCTTTCATAGCTTGCACTCTAAATGGGCCAAGCCATATTTCACTGGGGAACCCATTTCTGTATCTGTATGCTCAACCCAAATTATTCTTTATTTCTTTGTTAATTGTATAAATCCTTTTGTTTCCATCATTTACATATTTTTTTCATCGTCATCTTCGATGACCTTCTTTTACCCAGCAAAGCAACCCATGTCACCCTTGGTTTGGGCATCCACTCTTTTTCATATTGACATCATTAACAAACCCCGAATATCAAAAGTCCCTATACTCATGATATCTGATTTTTCCCACCTTGTTAGCCTATGGAACAATTTAACCCCACATCTAGTTGTCCCCCTGATGCTAGATCCAGTTTTACAGTTGCGTCCAATCATCCCTCAACACGCCAACCAAGGGAAATCTTGAGTCACACAACATCTTGAATTCTTCCATGTTACTCAACAGTACCTGATATCATCTATTACTCAGTGGATTTCAAGAAGCCCTTTTCTTCTTGGTGTCACGTCTCCCTTCATCTCGACATCAACATAGTTTCCAGAATGGAAACAATATCTTGATTCTCATTACCTTTTCAATGAGGAGTATCGGACGACACAAAGATAATAATCATTGCTTTCTAATTCCATTGACCCCCATAACATTCGACTTCAGAAAACTCTCATGTTGTAGTGGGTCTTACTATGTGACTATTGCAGTTGTTTCATACTAGTCGAAGACCTCTGAATTTGTTAGGCCATCAATGCCTACGAGTCATCGGCAATTCCTATAGTCGTCCTTGAATCACTTCAGATCATGTTCACCATTCAGAACTATCATCTGTCATTATCAACCGCCCCCGAGGGTGCCAAAGTTATCTACATCAACATCCATCATCAATTACAGTCCCACATTTTGGTTTCATGGCACGAGCATGGGGAATGCTCGCCTCGTTTGTACACAGATTTTATTTTTTCTCCTAACAGAAAGGTTTGGGTCCCACAGTTTTACCTCTCCCTCCTACAGATCTCTCTTACAGTTCCTCTCTTCACTCTTCCTTACAATGGCACTCTCAGCAAAAGAAACATTGATGTATTTTAGCTATAAGTATGCTCCTAACCTCACACGTCAAGGGGTATCTATTATCACTAAAAAATCATCCGCAACATTGCACACAATGGTTGAAGAAAGACATCACATCTAGCAGCAATTAGTCCACCTACAACACAAAAATCCATCAAAAGGAAAACAAATATTCTCTTGGTTCAAAAATTGAAGTGTGTGAATTCACCAAAGGGAGCATGCGCAGAATGCCTAGGCTAACACAACCCTTAGCATGCACTATGCGCAAGATGTGCAACCATCTACAAGAAAATGTGTGCACTCCTATGAACGACGCATTTATGAATTTTTTCGGCCTCTCAACCACTTCTAGTCCGACCCCCAACACAATTTGACACTCATATCTGATAAAAATCTAGCTTGGAGGTTGGTCAAGGGCTAGAGTGCCCTAAAAGGCCCCTTGTTCACACTATGAACTGGTTGTATATTGTCATGAATGGATTCTATAAACATGTGTCATGGGTGTGCTAGAGTTACACATTATTTTGGTCACTTTGATGAAGACCCTACAGGCATGTGTTCAGGCTCTCAAAACAATATTTTACATGAGGAAAATGACTAAGTTCTTCCCTTACAAGGCATATTTTTAGAATGACGTCGCGAGATGACAGTGGAACACAGTGCGGAAATCCTTGATTTTTGTAGGCTACTTTATCCCTGGCTTGCGGGATTTCTACATGCTTCTATATAGGTAGGGTGCAGCGGCGTTTGAATCTAAGAAAAGGAAGAAGTTTCATGAAGTTTCTAGAAGGATAATCTTCTAGAATGTGAGGTGTCGTCAATATGGTTGTGATCTTATTGGCTTCTCTGATTTGGTGGTATCATCCTCATCCTTATAACCACTTCACCTTCTCCTATATAATGATGTATTTCTCATGGAAAAGGTTAAGCAAGATTGAGCAAAGAATTGTTGAAAGAATAGACTAAAGACTGTGTGAAGAATCCTTATACAACTGATGCTTGGGGCCTCCATTTGTCCATCAATCTTTGTGGACCATCTTCATACAAATTTGGAGTAAATGTACATGTGTGTTGGAACAAAGGACCACCGAAAGGGAACTTGCAACATCAAGGCAATTGGGTTGTATCTTCCACTTTTACTTAATATGATACTGTGACATGTTTCTTTCCCATAAAATCATTAGAGTTTTATTGCATGACTCCTTGATCACATGTTTAGGTTTCCATTGAATATACAATTATTTCTTTCACTTTGGTTGGTTTGTGTCATTGTAGATATGATCTCACAAGAGCACCAGAGTGAAGCAGAGACAATAGAGATATAAGAAATTAATATCTAAAGGTATGTCATCCTTTCCTTATTTGGTAGTAAATTCAATGGTAGCAACTTAGGGAAAGCGTCATGTCCTGTATTGTTTTGTTGTAGATCCAAGTGGATCTAGGGAGATTAGTTTATGTCCACATTCACCGATTTATCCAATAAAAGCTAGAAAAATAAAAACTTCGAGGTATTGTTATGCTACAAGAATTATTCTTTGAGAATCGGCTTTTCTCTTTGAAGCCTTCAAGCACCATTGCAATAGGCCATTCCACTCACCTCTTGAGGGAATTGGCATTGTATTTCTTCACCATTTTCCATTTTCATTGTATGAAGAGAAGATATCTCTATTAGGGAACTCAAGATCCCTCCCAAGGAGGAAGAGGGGACTCATAAGTCCCTGCCTTTCTCTA
>JZKD02S1645260.1:411671-455463 GCA_000966675.3 Picea glauca
TCAGCTGCTCTGTTCTTAACCAATGTGGGCCCCCCTTCCCCGTCATGTAGCCTTTTGTGCCACCTTCTCTCTTCCTGGCCATGCGATGAGGTTCACGCCTTTTAGCCCCTTCCTCATCCTCTGACATCTGTCCATCTCTCCCCCTCCTGGTCCGCGTGGTCCTTCTCCCATCTCATCATCCACTCATTGACTGCCATGCATCCTACTCTTTCCACGTCAGTCTCTTGCTAAAAGCAAGCCCATCATATCTCGTCTCCTACCCCCTTCCGCCTGTTTTCCTCCGCCATGTGTTTTCCTCTGACATCCCTCTCACACCTCGTCACTTCATTCCACGCCCTCATGAGGATGATGTCACCACTCCTATTATGCACCCTATCCTTCGCGATGGCTAGCATGCCTTCTCATCGGGCCGTTCAGCTGATCCAGGTGGTAGCACGAAGGGCCGTCTGCGTCCCTGAGGTGCCGAGTTGGACGGACCATCCTCAATCCCAAGGAAGCAGTTATTGAGGTGGTTGGTGGTGGTTAGACATCGTCTCCGCCATAATGGGAAAGTCCAGTGACAAATTAAAGGCACGTCGATTCACCTACGGAGCTGTCAGAAGTCTGATTGCGTCCGCTGTTGGTGCACGATTATTCAAAGATTGCAGGCGCAGATTGTCAGAAGCCATGCAGACGCAATGTGTTTAATGCGACGTCTCGGTTTTGTTGCTGTTGTTGTTTTGAGTATATGTAGGCGTTTTCGCCATTTTTGTATCTATCGATGATAGAGCGAAGCTCCCGACTGTAAAGTTTTAACAACCATTCTGGTTTCCAGGTTATGCATCTGTGTTTGAGATTTCTTGTTTTATGACAAACAATTCTCCTTTTCCACCTATGTTTCGTCTCATACCAGAGAGTTCATGATCGAATGCTTCATATGAATTAGCACAATTATGTTATGATAAATGATTTATTGTTGCATTACTGTTTTCTCTGGTCTCCTACATTTGGGTGTAAGATGATCTTGCCTTCAAGTGCCTTCTCTCACAGTCTGTTAGAAACCTGTTGTTTATAGCAGTCCCTCGCACTCTTCTCATACAAGTCTTCCACTTTCTCACCCTTATTACAACTCATTGTTTGGAGTTTCTCTAAGACCTCACTCGCCCATGCATGCCTGGCTTAGTTTCAGAGTTGAGACAATATCGTTCTGAGTTCACTTCCATTTGATCACCCTCTTATAAACAAATCATGACATTAAACTGATGGGTGTCAGGCTCAGCTCCTGCAAGAAATCCAGGAGTGACTTCTGACGCCAACACCAGGATATGAAACATGTTTACAAATCATCATTTAAAATTAGGGGTTCAACTTTGGGGTATTACAATACCCTCCCCTTATTTTTGCACTGACCTCAGTGCAATTATTTTACACCATATCAGCAAGATTTTTCAAAAATCTTCAAAAGTATGCGGGTATTATGCCTGCATTGCATCGTCATGCTCCCAAGTAGTGTCCTCAGAACTGTACCAGGTCCATTGGACCTTTACAAGACCCATGGCTCGATTCCAGAGCTGTTTGACTTTCCGGTCTAGAATGCGTACCAGATGCATTTGGATAACACCTTCTTGCTCCACCTAAATCACATTCCAATCAATTACATGATTAACATCAGGTGTATATTTCTTGAGCAATGATACATGGAATACATTATGAACAAACATAGATGCAGGTAATGAAATCATATAAGTTGTTGGACCAATCCTCTCTAGGATTTCAAATGGTCCACAATATCTAGCTGCCAACTTGGAATAGTTTCCCAACTTCAGTGAACTTTTGTTGGCCTTAACCTTCAAGAACATGATCACCAACTTTAAACTCCCTGTGAGTTCTACCTTTGTCATCATATTTTTTCTGCCTGTCTTAGGCAGCCTTTAAATTCTATTTAATCCTCAACATTTTCTCTTCCATTTCTCGAAGCAATTCTGGCCCAATCACTGCCCTATTAGCTGGATTGTCCCAACTTACATGAGTGTTTCACTTTCTGCCATTAAGTGCTTCAAATGGGATCATCTTCAGAGATGCTTGGTACCCATTGTTGTAAGCAAACTCTACCAAGTGTAGATAGTATTCCCACTTTGATGGTTTGTCCATCACATACATTCTTAACATATCTTCTATTACTTGGTTTACCCTCTCCGTCTGCCCATTAGACTCAGGATGATAGACTGTACTAAAGTTCATATTGGTTATGAACCCCTTGAATAATCCCTTCCAAAATTTTGAAGTGAATTTTGGGTCTCTATCAGACACAATTGTCTTGGGAATACCATGCAATCGGGTCACTTCCCTCATATATATATCAACAACATTGGTTTCCTTGTGAGTAGTTTTCAATGGAATAAAATGGGCATCCTTGGTAAACTTGTCCACCACTACCATGATAGAATCATGTTGCTTTCTTGTCCTTAGCAATTTGGTGATGAAATCCATTGTCACCACTTCCCACTTCCACTCAGGAATGGGTAGTGGTTGCAACAACCCAACTAGGTGTCTATGCTTAGCCTTGAACCTTTGACACTCCATACATCTAGCAATGTACTCAACAATTTCTTTGTTCATACCTAGCCAATAGTATTGGCTCCTGACTGCTGCCACTGTTTTAGGATATCTAGGGTGTTCCACATAGGGCACATTGTGCATTTCTTTTAAAATCACATTCCTCGATTCAAGAGAATTGGGTACATAAACTCTGTTCCTGTACAAGAGAGTTCCATGAATTCCCAATTCGTAATTTTCAACTTTCTACTACATTTTACCTTGCTGCAATTTTGTTACCATCTCCATATACTGCAAATTTTCTTTTGCAAATTCAAAAATTTTACTTTTAAGATCTGTTTGGTACATGCTAATGGCTGTAACATGTAACTCATGCACTCTCCTGCTGAGTTCATCAACCACTTTGTTCTCCCTTCCTTTGATGTTCTTGATATCAAAGTCATACTCATAGAGGAATTCCAACCATCTGCTTTGCCTGGCATTTAAATTTGGTTGATCAAACAAATACCTCAGACCATTATGGTCTGTCCTCAATTCAAATTTCTTTCCCATGAGGTAGTGCCTCCACTTTTTTAAGGCATGTTCTATGGCTTCCAACTCCAAATCATGAGTGGCATAGAGCCTTTCATGCTCCTTCAATTTTATGGATTCAAAACATACTACCAAACCATTTTGACTGAGGACTCCTCCAATTCCCTCTTTGCATGCATATGTGCAAACCATGAAGTTCTCATTAGGATCTACAATTCTCAAAATCAAAGCACTGGTTAACAAGTGATTCAATTGCTGGAAGCCCTTTTCACATTCTAATGTCCATTGAAATTTCACCCCTTTCCTTTGCAAGGAAGTGATTGGGTGAACAATCCTTGAAAACCTTGCAATTAATATTTTGTAGTAGCCAACTAGACCCATGAAGGATCTGACTTCTATCACATTTTTGGGTGCTGGCCATCCTCTATTGGCCTTTATCTTTTCAGAATCCACTGCTATCCCTTATTTGGATATGATATGCCCCAAATAATGAGTCTGGTTTTGATAAAATGAGCACTTGCTCAATTTGGCATACAACTGGTGTTCTCTTAACACTTGCAACACCATCCTCAAGTGATTCTCATGTTCTTAATTTGTCTTGGAATATACAAGGATGTCATCCAAAAAGACAATGAGAAACTTGTCTAAGTACTCTCGGAAAACACCATTCATCAAACACATGAAGATAGCTGGTGCATTTGATAACCCAAATGACACCACCGTAAACTCATAGTGACCATACCTTGTTCTGAAGGCAGTATTGTTGATGTCTTCATCTTTAATCCTTACCTGAGATCAATCTTTGAAAATATCCTTGCATCCTTCAACTAGTCGAAGAGATAATCAATCCTTGTCAAAGGATACTAGTTTTTCACAGCTACTTTATTTAACTATCTGAAATTAATACACAATCTCAAGGTCCCATCTTTCTTCTTCACAAATAACACTGGGGTACTCCAAGGTGACACTCGTGGGCATATGTACCCCTTATTCAATAGCTCTTCAAGCTACATTTTCAACTCCTTCAGCTCTAGAGTACTCATTCTGTAGGGAGTCTTTGACACTGGAGCTGTTCCAGACATCAAATTTATACATAAATCAATATCTCTCTTTGGGGGTAGTCCCGGTATTTCCTTAAACACATCCTGAAACTCTTTTAGGACTTCTTGATCTTATTGATTTGGAACCTTATCCTTAGGTGTTTCCTCCATATGAGCTGCAAACACGTGGAAGCCCTTCCAATAACACTTATTCAACTGCATTGTTGATATTTCTCAGACAATAACTACCCTAGGAATTCCTTGGACTGCTCTCGAGTTTCCTTCCTCGTCTAGGCAAGTGAATTCCTTGTTATGAAAATCTAATATGGCATGGTGTTGGTCCAACCAATCCATACCAATTAGACAGTCATATGAACCCAAAGGCAAGATGTTCAGATCTGCCTTGGTATTCAACCCATTCATGCCCAATGGACATGACTTAACCAACTCAACAACCTTTCTTTTATCTCCTGTAGCCAACTGCACCAACCAATATTTCTCATGCTTGCATCTTGGCAATTGAAATCTTTCCACTACCTTAGGATCTATGTAGATATGACTAGCCATTGAATCAATTAAAATAGTAAAGGCATGGTTATTGGTCATACCTTCTACTTCAATCATGTGTGATTGAAACTCTGCTTGCTTGTTGTCCAGGGATGGATAGATCCTTGGCACACTTCTGCCCATGTCCTCCACTATTTTTTCTTGCTGGACATTGTGGACAACTCTCACTTTTTTTTATCTTTGTGAGGAAAATCCCTATACTTATGATCTCCTTTACAACCCCAACATTGCATCAGTGGTTTCCTTGGCCTTTGCCCACCTGCCTCATCCATCTTGGGCTCTCTAAAAGATGGTTGTCCCTGAGGGTTATTTATAAAGAATGGAGGCTTGCGCCCCTTCTTCCTCAGATCTATGTTAACCTTCTTCTTGTCCTCCCAATCCTTTTGGAAGGTAGGCTTTCCCTTTCACTGATTGTACAAGAACTTATCTCTTCTTATGGTTTCTTCTGAAGTTTTAGGATCATCATACTAAATCTTGTCATTGATGAAGGATGGTAGTCCACTCATATATCTCTGGATCTTAACTATCTCATCTTTGATGAAGGAGACATACTTCAACAATTCCAGGAATCTCCTTTCATATTCATGAATGGTCATGCTTCCCAGCTCGAGTTCAAAGAAATCTTTCAACTTTTTGTCATAATACCTCTTGGTGAGGTATTTCCTCTCGAAATGCCTCTTGAATTCCTTCCAATTCACATTTTTCTCTCTGAGGTGTTGTACTTTCACAAGCTGATCCCACCACATGGACACCTTTCCTTTCAGCTGATATATGGCAATTGTTCCCTCTGCATGAGAAGAATAGTTATGCAATTGGAAGTACTTCCTCATGGCTAGCAACCATGTCTCAACATCTTCATCCTTCTTGTGCTCTCCATCAAAAGTAAGAGGTTTGATCTTATTCATTTCTTCTTTTAACTCATCCACCCCAACCCTACTATGATTTCTGAGAGGGGATGGACTTGGGATACTGTGTGATATCCTATGGGAATGCTTTTGGGAGTGATGGTGATGTCTTCTGCCACTCCTTGATCTTTCTTTTTCCTTAGGGGTCTTGTGGCTTCCTGATTTACTGGAGCCACTCTCCTTATCTAAATTCTTCTCAATTCTTTCCAGGATTTTAATTAACTTCATATTGAAGTCTTCCTGCTACTCTTTAGCCTTCATAAGCCTTTCATTATCATCTTTGTGGCTCTGGACACGTGTCTGCAATTTTATGATGGTCTCCACTAGATTGATGTCCTCATCCTTTCCTTCTCCATGTCCATTGGAATTTGTTCCTTCAATTTTCAGATGGACATTCATTCCTCTAACCTCAGCTTCCCAACTGTAAGCTTCTTGTGCATCCTCCATTTATTTTCACTCCAGGAAGATTCTGTTCTGTTTTGGCAGTAGAAAAATCTGCAAAAGTGTGCATCTAACATAACTCTTGTCAGCTAACTGTCTAAACAAAACCATGTGAACATGTACAATTTTGGTTATAAATGATCATAATTCCTTTTTCTGATTTTATGAGAAATTTCATTATCCATAAATTTTTTTTGGGTGAACAATTGTCCTCTATTGTTCCAGACCTTTCTAATGACTTCTCCCTTGCTCAATTCTGAATTTGGCGCAGGAAGTTATGACTATTTGAGTAATGGCACTTCCTGGAAAGTGATCTATGATCACATGTTCTTACTTCTCAGAGTCGAATTGGCCCTTGGATCCTTGCTAAATCCTCTCCTCAACTTCACATCCTTTTCCTTACTTATTTGGATGCATGTTTGTTCAATCAGGGACCTCACGGGATCCTTCTCTAATCCCTTCTCTGTTTCACACATAATTTTTGGGCACTAGCCCCTTTTCTTCAGCCCCTAAACACATGTGACCACGACTGTGACTTGGTGCTATTAGATAGGCGCTTATTCAGAGCCTTTATAGATTCAGGCTTCGGAAATTTGACTTCAAAAGCTCTTGTTACTTCATGCCTCCCTTCTCCCGAACGCTGAACCGACGAACTCTTGCACAATACATCTTCAAAGATTTGGGGCTTTGCTTCTTTGGATCTTCGTAAAACTTACACCTTGTTTTTCCCCGAACACCTAGATTGAAGAACTTCCAGAGTCTCATCAACATACACTTACTAGTGTGCCACCTGGCAGAGTTACATAGTGGACATGTGGCAAACGTCTAGTGTGTCCACGTCACCCTTGGTGACATCAGTCATCAAATTCACTTCGAAACTTTGGGCTTTAGAGGATTCTCCTTCGACACCTCACAAAACCCCCAGACCACTGGACTCCCGAACTTCATAACCCTCTGAGGTCCACCTAGCTCTACTGTCATCAATCCAGGTGGTGACAAGTGGTCCCACTGTCGAGCGACACGTGTTGGGTCGCTATTGGTTCTAATAGCTTGCGAAAAGTACAAAACTCAATGATATGTGGCATGCCTAGAGGAGGTCCAAATCACCCCCATGACGTCATCATGCCATGCCACTTCAAAACTTCAGGACTTCTGAGGTCCGGAAGTCCTTCCCACAATTTTCCCTGAACGTCGAAGTCTTGAACTGTTTAACCTTTCGAGGCCCATGAAGTGCATATGTCGCCAATCGAAGTGGTGACATGTGGCCCCACCGTCAAGTGACATGTGTCAGGTTCCAATAGATCCTAAGGGCATGTCAAAAGCACAGAAACAAGTGACACGTAACAGACCTAGGTAGGTCCACATCACCCCCAGGTGACGTCACCGCCACATCACTTTGGTACTCTGGGACTTCAGGGATCTTTTCCTCCCACGCAACCACAAACCGTTTATTCTGGAGTGCCAAAAATATGAACCTTCTTAAAATTTGTACACGTATCCCTTGGAATAGATGGTCCAGATCGGTTTCGGACTTGAGGACTTCGACAATCTTCTTCGCTTATTGTTTTAAAACGGTCGGAGGGGCGAAGTCCGAAGGACTTCAGTGCTTATCCTCCACGCAACTTCTCCAGATCCAACAAATGTGAGGGGTTTATCCCTTCCCAAACTATTCCCAAGACTCAAGTTTAACTTTGTGGCCCAATACCACGCGTACTATGGTTTGTGAAACCGCTATTCCTCCTGATCTTTCCAATACCACCCAAGAGCTCTCAATGCCCTCTTGGCACTTTGTATATCAATTTTGTCCCTTTCGACAGTAGTTTCCTCTGAAGCCCTTACTTCAATAACCACTTATTTGGCCCATCCAGGCTCAGTTTTGAAACCATGGGCTTTGATACCACTTTGTAACGTTCCCTGACCACCCACAGGCTGGGGAAAACGCCACTACAGACACACACGGTATCAAGCTCTGTTATAGGTAATTAAAAACTGTCCATGCCCAGACATAGACCTGCTGGGAAATGGTAGACATATCTCTTTGCAGAATAAATCACATATAAACTTAACATAAATAAACTGAGATAACATGAAAGCATACATGTAGCAAAACACATGATATTATTATAAGAATCACATACATACACTAAAATACATCATTAACCATTAATCACATAACTGATACTTATCTCTTAATTGTAATGCACCGACTACGTTCAAACCTTCCACGAACCTCCTAGCCTTAGACCATGCTGCTCATCACTCTTAGTAGTGGGTCACCCCCGAGCTAGGACTAAACTCCACCAGGTAAGGGATTCCTAGGATAGGAAAGGACAATAGGAAATTGCACCAGTCTACAGGAATGATTTCCTCCAAGGAGCCACTTACGCCCATTGCTCATAAACTCTCATTCCCCATATACTTGTCCCACCCCAGGAGTATACACCTTCACTGTCACACAGTCCATTGACTGATCCACCTCCCTTCTAGGGCTTTAGCAATAGGCCGAACAAGAATTCTCAGAGCTCTGTAGCTGCTACTGGACTCCCTCCAGGAGAACTCACTTCCCCAACAACTCTCTCACCTGAAGAGAGTTTCTCACAGGCCTGACAACCTACTTTTTCAACCACAAGCCTGACAACCCGCCTCTTCAAACCACAACAACAACTCAGGTAAGGTGAGGGGACGAATCAACAAATTACAAGGGTTCACAATGGCGGAAATGGATCTGGTTGCGTGCTTGTTCAATGCGTGCGTCAATTTCACAATGGATGAAAAGAATCCCGAGGATGAAATTGTGGGGAAAATGGCCAGACAAAACACATGCAACCTGCATGGTACAAGTTCAACAAGATATTAGTTCGAGCTCATTGCAGAGGTTCAATATGGTTGAGGGTTCAGTAGTGGCGTTCACCGTTTTACTGCCTCCTGCTAGCTACATGCGTGAGTGAAAGGAAATGGAAAAAGGCCCCCTAAATAGTCAAAATACCCACATATATTTGCATGTGTCTGAGATGACACATGGCGCTCATGAGGCACGTTCCTATCCATTTGCAAGTCGTTCCCCCTCCCCAAAGGAACTTAGGATAAATTCATATCCTCCTCACAACATTTAGAATAATAATATATATTATTCTCTAGGATTTAAGCTCTTAATATTAGCCCCTTTTTCTATCCTCTCATCCCCCTCCCTTACCTAGCCTAGTGGAGCCTAGTCCCCCATACTCTTTCGTCGTGGTCGATCTACACACAATGATGCTTTTATATTAATGATTTGAATATTTACATATACAAAATAGGTTCTTGGCCTTAGCATCCTAGGATCTTTGGCCCAACTATCACATAAGCCTCGTAGCTTAACATTACGTGGCTCACCAACCTATGAAACATGTTTACAAATCATGATTAAAAATTAGGGGCTCGGCTTTGGGGTATTGCACTTTTTGTTTAATGCACTCATTCTAGTGTATCATGAATTTTCTTACAACCATTTATAATCAAGTTGATGGTCAATCATGATGCACAACAATCCTTGCACGAATTATATGTTGAATCACATGGGATACAAGTGAAAATAATGAACTTTTACTCCATTAACATATGAAAAAAAGATCTTTTTCTTACGTGGCTTCTTATAACGTACCTTAATATTTGGTTTATTCTATATTCTCTGAAGACATGTTCAAATTGTCATACTTGTTATATTGATATATATTAGATGTGAGCTATCATGTAGATGCCATTTCAAATTGTGGAAGCAACCTCAATATTCCCATCTTGATCGATATTTGAATATGGGGGGTTGTTATTTTAAACGAAAGACAATTGGTGTGCCCACCAAATCAACCAAAGGTAAACGTCAAGATGATTTTCTAGATATAAAGTTGAGTGACAACAACATTGGTGATGTCTACTGTCAATTATGGAGACCAATCTACATGGTAAATTCACATATGGCTAAGGTAGTTATGCTACCAAGGCACTCATGCATTTGAGGAAGCAATCGATTGTCCTACAATTTTTTTCTCATCTTTTAATCATTTAGAGAACCTTAAATGGTTCCATCCACTCCATGAGTTGGTCCATTGTATGGATGAGGTAATTGTTCTACTACTTGTCTTTTAATATTATATATCACATTAAATTCTTTTGTCTACTCCATGAGTTGTTCCAAAACTACCTTCTATGTCAACAACTCACACTTTAACTTGAATCCACTGCATATTGGTTTAGATACTATAGTTCATCATTGCAAACTCATTATGTTTTCCCACATTGTATGCTACACCCTTGACTTTTGCAATTGTTCTATGCTAAATGACATCCTTAGTTTCTTTGAACTATACATCTCCTATGTGAAATTGCTCGTGAAGTGTACTAAATCTATCCATTGATTGCTAAAATATTATGATAATATTGTTTGATGATAAAATGACCTTTAAATATGCACAAAATGTAGCATGAAAATTTTGTCTTTTGTTCTAAATGGCCTAGGCATGATATGTTTGTTTGAAGGTGCCCCATTCTTGTCTATGTTTTCCATCCTTTCTTGTCTCTCTCACCTTCCTCAACTAGGTTGATTCAGTTGTTCAAGCTCTTCCATTTGCATCTAACCCTCGCTAGCCTCGCCTATTTACATTAACCCAGGATTTACACAATTATTTCTCTCGCCTAGGACCTTCGATGAACCCCTCCACGCAACACCAATCGAGAGCATGGATTCTAATTACACAGTCTAATGTGTGAGCCAAAATAGTTCAATCAAATTAATCTAATTAAAGGCCCCTTACATTGGTTTAGCCTTGGTCTTTGGATCCTAGGACTCTCCTTGTGTCCTTCATCCTTTAGAATCACATTGGTTTCTAGGTCTCTCCTTGGGTAGTAAATGCAATTCCCCTCTAGGATTGTGCATAATTGTACCTCCTTGAATTATTCTTTTCAAAACCTTATCATTACCATGTTCTAAAATGGAACCTTCTTGGGTATCTACCTTGGAACCCTTCCCTTCTTTCACATCACTGCAAGTCCATTTATTTCCTAGTGTGGGTGAGGATTGCCTCAGTACTACATTTAGGGTTAAAAAATGACATTTATATTACATTTACATGTAGAAATAGGGCCTTTCAAGATGATTATCCTAATTTAAGTTTCTTTAAATTTGACATTGTTTTGTAGACATCACTATATATACTTTTTAAGTCAAAAACATTGGTATATCCACATTTATTACTGTTGATTTTCCGACATGTATCTACCAATTATGTCTCCCTAAAACATTGTTAAATCGACATTCCTAGGCATTGTTAAACCGATGGGAAAGACCCATACTCCACATTAAATGTTGTTGGGATTTTGACATTGGGTAAATTGTAACGATGTCTAAAACATTGATATAACGACACTAGAGTAATATAAATTTTGTTCCTAACATCTATATATTGGCGTTAGGGGGTACATTTTGCAAAGCATCCCTTGTCCCACATATTTGAAATTCTTCCCTATGGATATCATTGCCGATGATGTGGAGTAGTGTTGCAAGTGATCTTGAGTTCAAGCCTGGAAATGGTGATGATTCATGATCGTAGTATCCTGACATCATGGACAAATCATCAACACTGTTGAGCTATTACAACCATGAATTGTCACCATTGGCTTGAACTCATGATTGCAAGCAACACTATTCCAGAGTGTTGGTATGGGAATAAAAAGGGTAAAATGTACAAATGTGAGATAAAGATTGCATAGAAAAGGACACAAGGAAATTTTACTTTCAACGGGGCACTTCTAGAGTGATTATGAAATGAAATAGAATCTTGGTGTCTTACCACACCTTTATTTATAAATGTGTTTGTACTTTCATCATTCTTTGGTTGATTCATCGAAAGAAAGATCCAAGTAGAAACTCTATTGTGAATGGAAGTTCTTATGTTCCATAAACACCTAGGAAACAAGAACTAATAAAGTGCTTATATTTTGGAAACACTTGAGAAATAACTAAAAAACACCCGAGTTTGTATTTGGGTCATTCACAATAGATTTTGTACTCAGATCATTCTTTGGTTGAATCAACAAGAGAATGATGTAAGTAAAAACATGTTTGTAAATAGAGGTGTGGTAGGACCTCTATATTTTGTTTGTGTTTTTTAATCACTGCAAGAAATGCTCTGTTGAAAGAAATGTTTTGGCTATTAAAGCATTTGTGATTGGAAATGGTTGTTGATGTCCTCATGGACTTTCATATTACATCAATCTTTGTGGTTATACTATTGAAATATGATTTATTTAGTTGAATTTAATTCTTGACACACATTTCATAAAAATTCCTACACAATTTTTAGTTTTCATTGCAATTGACTTTCCCAAATCACAAATATTACCAAAATATTTTCCCAATTAACTGGACTATAATACTCCCTTTAAATAAACATACACATTCAATTAAATAATGCCAAAAGGTTTCCCTCATAGTTGGTATATATTTTCATTATCAATTTTGTATATCCATGCATAAATGCAAGCAAAAACCTTCACCCAAACAACTAGATTAGATTAGCGTTGTCTAAACATTCAACTTTTTGAACTTTTTCACTGGAATCCAGAGAAATAGATCTTTGTGAAATCTCCAGTTTATGTTGTTTAAATTGCATCTTTGAATGCATAAATGGATTTGGCACCTTGAAAAACCATCAGGGCACTCAAATTATATAGACTCAATCACTCAAATACGGAGTTCCAACAATTTTTGGTTGGATTTCAGTAAAAATTGATCATAAAATATGCCCATAAAAACTCCAAAAAGTCGAACGTTTAGAATACGCGTATTAGATTTACCTATTCATACCAATTTTCAAAAGTAAATATATAGTACAAGAAAGGTTGGACAATTCATACTCTTCACTTCTGGGAGAAAGGTTGACAATATTCTACCCTTAATGAACAACCTCCTCTCCAATATCCATTAAGGGATTCACTTAGAACATTTGAATGCAAATTTGTGAATATACTTTCATCTCAATTCTATTATGATTAGGGGATTGTGGTAGATATGTCATCTAACCCTTCTCTCAAAGTGCATAACACCATATCCACTATCTATTGTTTAATTATGGGATAGATTTATATAACTCTTCTCCTTATCCTATAATCTCAACACCAATATCTATACTAGATAGTTTATGGAATAAGGGTGGTAGGAATTTCTCCCTCTATCAATATCACCATTTCCATAATACATTTTTGAATTGTGGAAGAAGGGGAGAATGAAAATTCTCACATAATAAATAACATTATCACTACTATAGACTAGAAACATTATCACTACTATAGACTAGGATATTGTATATCATGGTTAGGTAACCCTTCTCCTTAATAATATCCTTATTAATACTAAGATGATACCTATTAATAAACCAAGAAGTGAATTTGAGAGGACATATTTAAAAGGGTGGAATAAGGGAGGTGTATGAGGTGTCGAGTACCTCCGACCATCTCATATAAGTGAGAGATATGACAACAACACAACTCAAAATTTAAGATAGGTTCACAAATTCGAAGGGTATAGTTGATCCAAGAAGAGGATATGCTTGGAAGAAAAATTAATGGAAATTTTTTACCTCCCTAGGTGCAACACATTTTAATATCCAAGTGGTTGTGGATTCCACTTGGAATTTTCATTAATACTCTCTAATGATGATTGATTTAAAAATTGTCACTATGTTAAGTATGCCAGTTAAGGACATCAAATTAGGAGGTCATGGAGACATGCAATAAATTCATCTCCTTGAAATATAATATAGGTTCACAAGTGCCAATGATATAGTCAAACCATGAATATGAGAAGTTAGGAATAAAAATTAATGGAAAGAATTGGTAGCTCTATATGCAACACCTTAACTATTTAAGTGGGAGATAATTTCTTCTATCACTCATATTTGTTATGATTAGACTTCCAAATAGTATGTGGATCAAGAAAACAATTCCACATTAACGTTTTCATGTTTGCATCAATGAATACAACCTTGATAAATTTGCATGCTATCTCTCTTATTAACTATATCAAGAGGCCTACATTAAGGGTGTAGAATTGTACAACCTTTCTCCTATTCATACTCTTCATATTAAACTAAAGAAAAAGTAAGAAACCCATTTAAGTGTTCTTAACACCACATAATTAAAACTCATTCATCAAAACTCAGTAGTTGAACTCCATAAGTACTGATTTGTTTGATCTCATGACATAAATATTTTATCGTTCACATTGGGCCAAACCCTCAATCGAATAGAAACAATGGAATTGTACACAAATATGGAAATGGAAATGCAAAGTGGTTTAAGAATGCAAATCTGGAATAATGTTCCCATGAACAAAATAATTTAGTAATGCAAATATGAAAATAGGGACCCACAAGGTGGGTATTAAGCGAAACACTTTGATGACATAACCATTTATTTTCCCAAAACAAAAGAATACAAGGAATGAAATTTGTTTTACTTTGGGGAAGTAATAGCACAGTGAATCAATACATATTCAGAAAACACTTGGACCAATACACATTTTGAAATCATCATTGAAATAGTAAATGTAAGCTAAATCTAATCACTAAATGGTTTATTTGATTTGGGATAAGTTTTTTGGCCCTTTTTGGGAATTCTACAGGCTACCGTGGGTCTAGCAATTTGTGCCCATTGAGGCTATAAAACCCCATCCACAAAGAGAGAAGGTTCATTTTTCTAGTAGCTACCTTCTCTTCCATTTTACATTTCCAATCAGTGGTAGACAAAATTATTTGCATAAACAATCTATTATAGCCACTTCAATTTGCAAATATCAATTTGTTATGCAACTATCAAGTCAAAAGCCAAGAGAAGAAAAATGTTTCTACTTGGGTTATGTTACCCATTTACTAAATCATATATTTACTCTACCATCATTTTAGATATACATATATGTAATGCAACATACCATTAGCATGCATGCAAATTTATCAATTCATTTTGATTGAAATATTCATATACCTTTTTGGAAGGGCGAGTCATCCTGGTATCTACAAATGGATATCAATATAAAAAAAACAGAGCATATGGTATCAACAAAATGAAAAGTTAAGAGAAAATTTCAACATCTATAACTTTGATTTTGATACCTGAGTTGGGCATATTTGACTACCATCATGCAAACTCAATCCATCTAGCATGGATAAATCTTATGCACCCCAATTTGTATTGTTGCGTTAAACTTCACAAATGAAGGTATACAAATGTTTCATGGATATAACATTATTCTCAAATAAAATTAGATATATACATATATGAAATGCAACATACCATTAGCATGTAGGCAAAATTTTCCATTCAATTTGATTTGAATGTTCATGTACCTTCCTGGAAGGGCCGATCACCTTGGTATATGCAAATGGATATCAATATTAAAACAACACAACATATGGTATCAACAAAATAAAAACTCAATTTTTTTTTCAACATTTGTAACTTTGATTTTAATACATGACTTGGGTGTTTTTGACTACCATCATCTAACCTTGATCCATCTCGCATGGATAAAGTTATACACCCTAATTCTTATTGTTATGTTGAACTCCTCAAATAAATACATACAAATGTTGCATGGAGATAACGTTATTCTTAAATAAAATTAGAGATGGATCTAATACAATCAATAGAATAATTAGAATATAAATAAACCAATACATTCACTAGAAGCATGTACACCTTATAATGAACTCTTAAATGATATATTTTGGGGTTACTTCGAAAGTGTTTACACCTTATTTTGGGGTGCTTCGTGAGATTTAGGGTACATGGTGTATGGTCAACCCCTGGATGGTTTGTGATGGATTTAAACATGGAATATGGTCTATGATGGATTTGCACATGGGAGATGGTTTGTTATGGATTTGCACATTGGATGTGACTTAATGGTTTCTTGAACTCAATTGAGTGCATGCATGATATTCTTCCTTATGGAATTGGATATCTACTAATATCTTTAGTGATGTTCTAACCGAAGGTCACATGGATATGGATTTTTTATTAGAGAATGCCTTACTTTGGAGGAGGATCATTTGGCATCCCCGAGGAGGGAATTGAGCTGAAAACATAGGGTGTCTTCGATGCTTGCATGGAGACTTAGAGTTGGCTTAGGGACGCCTAAGTTATGATATTTTTTATGCAAGGGGAGTGGATCCAATGGGGCACATGGATTAAGAGAATTGATGGAGTCTTTATATGCTTGTAGGAGGAGTGTTGGACACACCTCATGGAGTGGCCTTGCATTTGGAGCCTTGTGTGTGGATTACATCACCTTTGAGCTTGACATGTGTACCCTTCAAGTGTAGTACTTGACATGTGTGAGAATACATGTGGTATTATATATTTATTCAAAAGGGCATGGGCCCACATATGTAATCTTGGCCTCCCTTACCTCTCATATATAGAGAGGAAGGAGAGATCCCTTCACTCACTCGTTCATTCTTGTTCATTATTGTATAGAGTTGTGATCAAGATGAGTACACCACTTCTCCTCTCTCTCTTAGATCTTCCTATGTTCTTGATATTTCTCTCTCTCTCTCTCTTGGAGTACACAACTTCTCTAGGGAGATTAGGGTTTTGAGTTGAAAACCTAGGTTATATTTTTTGGAGTAAAGAAGAAAAGGACACGTGTTGTGTTTTTAGCACATGCTTGTGTGATGCATTCTTATTGGATCTCCTTGTTGTGAGCTAGCGTTTTCTTGGTCTTCCCTAGCCAGGGTTTTGGAGAACTAGAGAATTGTATTATCCTTGTGATAATGCTATAGTATGAACATTAACTTCATATTTATGCATGCTAATGAATTTTGTAGCTATCAAATACTCGTGTAAATTGTATATTTGATTTTTAAACATCTGTATTCTTAATGGCTTGTAATTTCAAGCACTATATGTCTTGCCCATTTGACATAAGTCAAGGGTGAATGTGTTACATGATTTAAAATTATAATTGAAGAATATAAGGGTAGATTTGATGTTTCATTTACAACTATTATAAGTGTTTTTAGATATGTTATATGCATGATAATATTTCCCTAGAGGGTTGAAACTTATTGGAACAAATTGGTATCTTTTCTTTTGAATTTCCTAGTGGATTGGGGTTGTTAAGAATTAAAATAGTCCACTATTGTTGCTATTTTGTTTGTATTTAATAATATCTCTAAGGATGAAAATTCATGAGGTTAAGATTTGGGAAACCTCTAGGAAAGAGGTGAAATTTATGTTTTTCATTACTCTACAATTCAAAAAATTTCTACATGGTATCAAAGCTTTTGTGGTTGAGAACACTTTAGGTGTAAGAGGGAGTTTATATTTCATCTGAAGAATACTTATGAGAGGTGTTTGACCTTGTTTGAGGTTGTTCCTATGATACCCTAGTTTGCTTTGGAGAAGCACTTAAACCCTAGAAAGGGTTTTGTCTACTTCATATATTGTTGATTTGTGCATTTAATGATTGTTTAGTATGTGTAAGGTGACTCTAGGTCTTAGACATTGTGGCAGGTTAGATGGAGCTTCTATTTTTTTTCCTTGGAAGCTTAAAATCTGGTTACTTATGGGGGAAGCTAATCTTTGGGAGAATGTGTTGAAAGATATTCTAGAACCTACCAATCTAGCATAGTTGGTTTCTCATTAGAAGAAGGAAGCCAAGGTAAAGAGAATCATTATTGATTTTGTGAAGGACCATTTAATCTGACACATTGTAGATACGAATATAGGTAAGAAAATGTTTGAATCTTTGGTTGAGTTGTTTCGAAACTCTTATTACACTTGAAAAATTCTCTTGCAAAATCGGCTTTCAACTATTTGCATGAGTAAGAAAAATACTATGATGAGCTACTTGACTAGGATCATTGAGTTGAAAGATTAGTTGACTACCATTGGAACTGTCAGTCCCTAAAGTTGCACTGACTGTGAGAGGGTGCAAGCTAGGGCATCATCAATTTATTGCAAAATGTTTTAAAGGTTTTTATGATTTGGTTTTTTGAGTAAGGTGGTTGAAAACTGGCTCAAGAGTATAGAATAACATGAAAATCACAATCAGAACATAGCATATCCCATTGACTGGTTAAAAGGTAGTCACATAGATGAATTAGACCAATAATAAAAGAGAGGAGGAAGCTTCCAATTTGTCAACTTCACATAAATCCCTATCTTAGAATATCATAAAGAAACAAGATCATCAACTTGATATCAAAACTTGAAAATAATTCCCACAGTAAATTTTTCACTGTATTAATTAACAATAAAAAAACAAATGCATTGCAATCTGAATAATGAATTCAAGCATGAAGAAAGAAAACATAGTAGAAAAGAGTGTCTAACCATCCATATTCCTTTGCTATTAAGTGTCAAATAGAATAATAATTCCTTACAAGGAGTTTCAGAATAAGTCCTTTGGATCTCCAATTTTTCGACCTTAACATAGTCTTTCCTCTACTTATTTAAACCATCCATAAAACCTCCAAATCCTATCATCTAGTGTATTCTTAATGACTAGATCCAAATATTATCTATCTACTAGCGAAGTTAGCTCAAAAAGAGCTTTTACAATCCAAAAATAGATCATTGCTCAACAACTTGATATTGTATGATCTTGCCAGCCTTACATTTGATTCTACAAAACAGGGATTAGTTTGATCGAGTCATATAGTTCGAGGTCTTTGCATTTCACAGGCCAAAAATGAGTAGACACTGCCATATTTCCTGGAAAACATCAAAATTATGATTGTAGCAATCTTCATGAAACCTTTAGGATATAATAAAAACAGTAGCTTTAGCAATTTTCTGTTTGAGCTTTGTGGTAAGCATGACATTGTGCCAATAGAGTCTGAAGTTTATTTCTCTGAGTTCTTTGAGCAATGCCCTTTGCTCTTTTTTCATCTTTTTGAAACCTTGAATCCTTTCTTGTTGATGAGCATTCCATTTTTCTATATGTGCCTTTTCTTTCTTCAACTGTCTCACTGTCTTCTAGAGTTCCTTGATCCTTTCTTTATCAGTTTTGATTTTAACCCTGAATTTGGGGAACTCTTCAGAAGGTGCAGACTCATTCAGATTTAAGGCAACCTTGGGTTCTCTCAATTTAACTTGGTATTTAGAAACCAATCCTGAGCTATGTTCTTCATTAGAACTTGTTGAGTCCATGACTTCAGGCATATCTGATATGTGATCCGATTCTACAAGGTAACCCTTTTTATTCTCAGGAATCTCATTGATACCTTTAACAATTTCTTTAGCTTTTGCCAATCTGGTTGTAGCTCTCGTTACAGGTCTTGTAGATGATGAAACAACCTGTTTACCTTTCTTTGCTGGTTTCTTATGCAATGGAGATCCTTTTTCCTTTTTCCTGGTACCTGCTTCAACATCTTCAGAGTGATCTTCTATAACTATGAAATTTTCTTCTTTGATCGATGGATTAAACATGGCTTTAGACTTCAACCTGTACTTGTTGGTAACCCTAGTAGAATTCCTTCTAGGTTTTTGAGACGCAGACACACCTTTATCCTTTGTCCTTTTGATTGTAGCGCCCTTTTTACTCGTTGATGGTGATTCATGCTTGACTGTAGTTTGAATATCAAAATCTTCATCTGAATCTTCTTCCCCTTTAACATATTCCTTAGAAAACATTTTGATTTATGGATCCAACTTATGTCTTTTACCTCTGCTATTCCTCATCACCCTGATATTAGGCATTTCTTCTTTAACAGGGGTTTCATCAATTGAAATATTTTGTTTTTGTGTAACAATATTTTTTCCTTTGCCTCTCTTCTGTTTGATGGACTGTGTGTTAGGATTTAAGGATTACATGAGCCAACTCTAGGGTTTCTGTAATTCTCTCAAAGCAGACACAACTAAAGTATTAATTAAGACTTGATGAAACAGGCTGCTCTTTGCATTGGTGGAGAGTGACTGAACTCTCTTTGACATCTTTGTCAAGATTTTGAGTAGAAAGTAAGGAAAATTTAAGAGATAATCGCCCTTTAGATGCATTAATATCCTAATGTGGTAGATATAGACTAGTGAGAATCTACCTTCACAGGTGATATACCCATGGATAACGATCAGAGCAGTGTGCCATTCAGGTCTAATCCAGCTGCGAGGAACTCCCATTCTGCAATTCAGATTTTTCTTATCTGGAAGTAGGAATTGATTGACGAACTCTGTAACCACATTCTCTTTCTTCCACCATCTTTCTCTTCCAACCACCAATATGCAAGCTTTGGCAATTGTCTGTTTTGTCATCAACATCAACATCTTTCTGATGTCCACTTCATGACCATCAAAGTTTAGTGCAAACGCCATAGAGACCTACTCGTCGTAACCTTGGAAAGTGGTAAGGAATTCAAACCACCCGACATCTCTGAACCTTTGAGCCATCTGAGGATAAGCTTCGAGGCGTTCAACACCCTCAGGTTCTAATATGACTACCTGTCCTCTCCTCTTAGGAGCCATCAAAACATAATGCTATAACTGACATGATTCATATTCCAAATTTGCCACCTACAGTTTGTTAGTATATAACTGTTCTTCTGAGCAAATACCTGCACCTAAAATTCAACAAATTAGACATAGAATGACAGGTTCAAATAATGATCGTTGAGAATTGGACGATTTGAAATGGGTCCTTTGCGAGTACAGAGAAATTTGATCATGTAATGGTTTGAATCATAAAATGATTCCAAAGCTATTGTGGGACACATGTGAACTCTCAATCCACGATCTGTGTTATCATAATGAAATCTGGGTGACGGGTGCATATTAAGGCATGATTGTCTTTGCGCTATGGGAAAAATGCTATTCCAATAGAATTATTAATGACTTAGCATAATTTGAATTTGTAAAGTTCAAACAGGCATATGAAGTAACACATCATTTAAAACCATGCATTGAAACTCCAAACTTAAAGCAATTATTCAAAAAAGATGAAATGAAAACCATAACAAGCTAAAAACAGTGATTAAAATCAAATGGAAGCAGATAATGAAGTGCAGGTAGGAAGGGTTTGGGATTAGGGTTTCTCACAAAATCAAAAGCAAAAATTAGAGACTAACACTAGCTCCTTCTGGGGATGGAGTTTTGATAATAAACTCCAAGAACTATAGACCAATGCCTTTTCCTTTATTTCTGATTCACTGATCTCCCTGCATCTGCCAGTCTTTTATTCACAGCATAACTGTAAAAACAAGTCCATTGGGTATATGAAGTCTTTATTGAAAAGAAAACCTACTGTACTAACTGAAAACTTGATGAGTCATTAGAGAAAATAGTGCTTCAAGAACCTTCGATTCACTGGGCCTCCAAAAGTTTCCGTGTTGTCCAAATTATGTAGGATAAAAGTGTTATTGTTCATTACCTTGGCTATTCTGAAAGGACCATACCATAGGTTATCGAACTTACCATGTTTTTCTTTATCCTCTCTCCTGGCATCCCACCTTAACACCAAATATCCCTCATTGAAAATATCTTTCTTAGTTCCCTTATCAAATGTAGCCTTGACTTTTCTCTGGTGAGCAACAACTTTCTGATTCACCTGTTCTATGACCTACTGAACTTCAATCATCTGAAAAATTGTCCTTTGGATATCGTTGGGTTCTTCTAACTCTTCTTGTAGAAACTTTAAAACTGGCAGACCGAATTGAGTTGAAAGAATAGCTTCTATCCCATATACCATTTGGAAAGGAGATGTCCCAATAGAATTCTTGTTGCTGATACGATCAGCCCAAAGGGAAAACTTTAACTTAGAATCCCATGATTTTTTATTTTCTGCCAGTAGTTTTTTGATAATACTTATCAGAGTCTTATTGGAAGATTCTGCCAATCTGTTCCCTTGGGGGTAGTAGGGAGTAGAATGAACCAATTTGATACTATACTTATTGCAGAATTCAATCATGAAATTCGATTTAAAATCCTGTGCATTATCAGTGACCAATTTTTTAGGACAACCAAACCTGGAGAAAATATATCCTTCTAGAAATTCCATGATTACCTTGTCTTTTGTATTCCGAGTCGGAATTGCTTCGATCCACTTCATAAAATAATCCGTGGCTGTAAGAATCCATCTATGCTGTCTTGAAGATGACAGATTAATCTCTCCGATGAAGTCCAATCCCCACTGTTGAAATGGTCCATGGGTGATGATTGGTTTCAGAGGAAAAGATATAAGTTTCTTCTTTCCAGTAAATTTCTGACAGGGTTCACATGCCCTGACCTGAGCAAAAATATCTGAGAATAGAACTAGACAGTCATAGCCTTCCCTAAGAATCTTGAAGGCAGTAGCCTTCCAATGATGATGGCCTCCACACACACCATGATGCAGATCATGAGAAATTTGTTTAGCTTCTTTTTCATCAACACACCTCAACAGAAAACCGTTAGGGTCTTTCTAGAATAAGGTCTGATCAACAATGCAGTACTTTACTGCTCTTAACTTTAATGATCTGAATTTTGATTTATCCAACTCTGGGGGAGATTGAAAGTTCAGCAAAAAAAATATGATATCTTTGTATCATGGTGAAGAAACATACTTGCTGTCTACCTGTGAATTTATTTCTTCAATCTGGATAGAAGAATCCCGTGTCTTGTCTGAAAGATGGTACAACCCAATTGCTTTGCAATTAGATTCTGTCATTAATTTGGCAAGGCCTTGTCCTTTTATCAGCTGAGTAGGATTTATGGTGAGATCATACTCTAGGATTTTTGTTATCCATTTCCCTCGCTTTCCTTCACAATCAGGCTGAACCAATATTTCTTTAACTGCACTGCTTGGGACATAAGCTGCAATCTTAGATTGAAGAACATATACTCTAAAGGATTTCAGAGCCTTTACCAAGGCATAAGCCTGTTTTTTTATTATATCATACTTCAATTCAGAGTATCTAAGAGTTTTTCTAAAGAAGGAGATGGACTGCTCGTATCCTTGCTCATTTCTTTGCAGAAGAACAACAACTATGGTATTTTCTGATGCAAATGAAAAAATCATGAATTCTTTGGAGCAATCTGGGCTAATTAGAACAAGTGACTGAACAATAGCCTGCTTGATCCTTTCAAAGGATTCTTTCGCTTCTGGTATCCACTTAATTTCTACATCCTTTTTCAACATGTCAGTAATGTACTTGATAATCTCTGCAAAGTTAGGTATAAACCTCCTTGACAAATTAATTTTACCAATGAAGGATTGAATAGACTTTTTGTTTCTCGAAATATGTTGGATAGCCTTTACTCTTTCAGGATCTATTTTAATACCTTCAGGTGAAATGATGTGTCCTAAAAGCTTTCCTTCCTCCATGGAAAAATGTAATTTTTTGGGATTAAGTAATATACCGTACCTCCTGCACTTCTCAAAAGTTTGCTTCAAGTGCTGTAAATGTTCTTCGTCGGATGCTAAAAATATAGTGATGTCATCAAGGTAAATAACTACAAACCTGTCTTTCTCACCAATGAAAGCAATGTCCATATCCCTTTGGAATGTGGCTCCTGCGTTCATCAATCTGAAGGGCATCTTTTCATACATAAAAGTGCCCCAAGGAGTGGTAAAAGCTGTTTTCTTTTTGCCCTCTTCCACTACTGATATTTGATTGTACCCTGAGTATCCATCAAGCATAGAGATCCTCTTTGCGCTGACAACTCTCTATAAGATATAATCCATTTTTGGTAATGGATAATTGTCTTTCAAAGAGCACCTGTTTAGATACCTGAAGTCCACACAGAGCCTTATCTCTTTGTTCTTCTTCCTGACAGGTACAAGGTTGGCTACCCATTCAGAGTATCTCAGTGGCACTATGATTTTTGCTTCCAACAACCGTTTCAGCTCCTTTTCTATTATAGGTAACAGTAGAGGATTAAATTTACTGAACTTTTTCTTAATGGGTTTTGATCTAGGTTTCAGAGGAATTTTGTGCTGAATAATTTATGTATCAAACACTTTCAGATCTTCATAATACCAGACAAATATATCTGAATATTGTTTCATCAATTCAACATATGCTTCTTTATGTTTTTGTGACATTTTTCTAGATATTTTTACCAACATGGGGTTTGCATCTGAACTATTGTCATAGTCCACTACATCTGTTTCTTCTGTTTGGATAACAACGTTCTTGGAAACATCATTGTGATCGAACAATCTCTCTAGTGGAACCAAACCTTTGGGCAGATGGTTTGTCTTCAGTTCAATGATTTTGTGGCCAACAATAGTATCTTGAAGGACTTTTGCAACATGTATTTCTACTTCACCATTTTCGTCATCTTGATCTATTGAAATGTTAGAAAACTCTTCAATAGTTTTCAAAAATCTTTGAATTTCCTCATCGTCTTTAAAAACCTACCAATGTTTTATATTATCCGGTATTGAGGGTCTGTGCCTGACCTCAACTTCGAACTTCAGATTAGGAAACATTGGAGTTTTAAAGTTGCTAGCTGCAAGTGCCAAAGAGTTAGCCTGCTGATTTAAATTTCTGTGCACAAAAGTAATATTGAATGCCAAAAAGAAATTATCCACATAATCCCACACCTCATTTCTATATTGTTTCAACGTTTGCTATTTGGTTTGATATATATTCTTGATCTGGTGAATAATAAGTTTTGAGTCTACAAAAACAGACAGCTTATCTATACCCATATCTTTAGTAGCTTTCAAACCTAACAACAAGGCTTCATACTCATTGATGTTATTGGTGGTGTCAAATTCAAGTTTATATGACATAGGAATAACATCCTTGGTAGGGAAAATGAAGAGAATCCCAACTCCATAACCTTATTTAGAACATGCTCCGTCAAAATACATTTTCCAAAAAAAATTGTCTTTACTGTCTCCAACTGTAGTTGTTGTCTTTCTGACTTATGCTTTTGCCATCTCATCACTCATATGAAAAATAGAAGAACCAAGATCATCTTCTACAACATATATAGGATGATTAGTGGGATTATTGTGATCACTTACCAAATAAGCCAATCTTACTTCTCTGTATAATCTCTGCTGCTCCCCACCAAAAACATGTATGGTTGCATAGCTAAGGTCCATCTGTAGAGTACCTCCTACCTTCTTGGCCCAAGATCTTGAAAGAAGCATTCCAAATTTTGGTGGTATGTCAACCACAATAACATCTAATACCACAATTTTCATAGGTAATTGGGAAAGAGTAACAACCACATCTTTCATAACTCCAAGGCATTTGACTTTCTTGGAGTTAAAAGAATATAGATCATGATATGGTCTAGTAATGTACAACCCTAATTCTTCCATCACCACCTTAGGCATGACATTATGCGAGGCACCATAATCCATTAGGTAGTTGTGCAATATCTTGTCATGGACATTTAATGAAATGTAGAATGGTGGAGAGGCATCAATTCTGTCTTCAATGTGAGGTTCGATAGTTATAGCAGGGTTTTCATCCTCTAGATTGACTGTATCTGAAAAGGTGGCTTGAGTTGGAGCCTGTAGAGCCTTCAGGATAGTCTTTCTGAAGGGTTCTGTTTTCATGAGTTCTAATAATGGAATTGAAATCTTGATTTTGTTGATTTCATGTTCTAAACTGAAAGAAGAAACGTTTATGTCTGGTTCCTTTATGTCAACAGTACTATCCTTGGCAGGTTGTTTCAATCGTTGATCAACTTGAATCTTGGGACTTCCTTTGATAATTCTTGTTTTAACTGAAGTACTGGCCTTCTTTGTGGAAACATGTGTATCTACTTTAGGTGCATTTGAACCAGATCTGAGATTGTATTTTTTCCTTTTAGGTTCCTTTTGGATGATCTCATCTGCACCCCCTTCCTGAAACTAGTTTGCAATCAAATCATCTTCATATTCCTGCTTTGTCACATGTAGAGGAGATGATTCAGAATCATTCAGATGAACTGCATGGTCTTCTTCTGTATCATCTTCGGCCTCCTCCTCATCTACTGCATTATTCTGAAAAGGAGGCAAAACCTTTTGGTCATCTTGGTTTTTTCTTTCTCTTGGTAAGATTTGAGGTGCATTTTTTGGACTCCTGAACTGATTTGGATTTCTATATCCACTCTCTTGTGTAGGTCTACTGGGCTGTTTTTGTTCCATCTTCAACCTTTCCATTTCAGATGTCAGAGTTTTCAGCATCTTAGCCATTTCATCCATCTTAGAATTAGATGCTGAATTAGAAGATGAAGGTAACTCTTCCTTTTTCATTTTCCTATCTCTATCACTTCTAGACTTCAATTTGTCTGCTGCTAATATGTTTGATTCTATCTCGATAGAAAGATATTGCATCAGGCCGAGGGTAGCAGCTCTTCTTTCCCTAAGAAACAAGGAAAATTCGACATCGAATGCATTGGCAAAAGTGATTTTAGCTGATGTCTCTTAAGGTTTAATCTCCTCTGGAATTTTACCATACATCTGGTTGAAACTTTTGGTAAAATCATGTATTGATTCACCTTGTTTCCTCCTTAAAGCACCGAATTCAGTAATGTAGTATAAAAAGTCTTTCTTGTCTACACAAGGTTTAAGAAAGGCATCATCTAAGGCTACGATATCAACAATTGAATTAGGAGGCAAACTCCTGAACCACTTTCTTGCTTCCCCATTTAGACTCTGCACGAATAATCTCATCCACACATCAACATGCTCTACATTGAAATTATCTGCAAAACTATAAAATGAACTCAAATTCTATTCAACAGTAACTGATCCATCTCCATTGAATCTGGGAAAGTATCTCATATAATCATTTGGTGGAAAGGAAAAAATGACTTGTGGAAGAACCAAAGGGGCATACCTTGCTGCAACGATTCCATCCATTATGTCTGCAACCATATTAGCTATTTTTGGTGTTTTGGGAGTAAGCAATATTGGTGATGCTGGAGGTGAAAATGTCGCTTGTGTATTACAACTTAGCTATACTTTCACTGAGTCTTGATCTTTAGCAGATAAGGATTTCTCTTTTGGACTATGATCAGATGATGGGCTAAGAAACAAAGGATTCTCAAAAGAAAAATAATGTGATTTAAAATCCTTAGATGAGAGACATCCATGAGATGAAGAAGGTGTCTATGGTTCACTCTTAATATCTTTGCTATGACCTCTCAAAGTTTCAGTCACAGGAAAGGTGTTAGAATATTTCTGTTTAATGAGTTCAGTAAGTAACGTCCACTGTTCTAGATTTAATTCTAAGATAGTTGAAGGGAATGAAACTGTAGAAGGCTCAATAACAGGTTTAATTTCACTTTCAGGATTCACCTCTTCATCTACTTGGGTTTTGGTGATTTCAGAGGATTGTCCTTGAGAACTTTTTGAAGACAATTTTCCCTTTGAGAGTGAAGACTGTCCAGAAAGAACTTTACGTTTTCTTAGTAACTTTTCAGGATCTGGAACTGCTACAACAGGCTCAGGATCTGGATTTTTCCTGGTTACTGGTCTCTTAGTAGATGATGAAGAAGTTAGAGGATTTTTAGGTCCTTTAAATTCTCTTTTAGGAGCCATAATTACCATAGATGAGTCGCCGGGTGAATAATCACAGTCTTAAATAATGTCCAAAATCTTATTCACCATCAGGATCTGAATCTAATCTTGTTGTTTCCCCAGGGAAGATATCTTCGTTTCTTCGTCCCCGACAACGATGCAAAAAATGTTAGTCCCTAAAGTTGCACTGACTGTGAGAGGGTGAAAGCTAGGGCATCATCAATTTATTTCAAAATGTTTTAAAGGTTTTTATGATTTGTTTTTTTGAGTAAGGTGGTTGAAAACTGGCTCAATAGTATATCATAACATGAAAATCACAATCAGAACATAACATATCCCATTGAATGGTTAAAAGGTAGTCACATAGATGAATTAGACCAATAATAAAAGAGAGGAGGAAGCTTCCAATTTGTCAACTTTACATAAATCCTTGTCTCAGAATATCATAAAGAAACAAGACCATCAGCTTGATATCAAAACTTGAAAATAATTCCCACAGTAATTTTTTCATTGTATTAACTAACAATCAAGAAACAAATGCATTGCAATCTGAATAATGAATTCAAGGATGAAGAAATAAAATAGAGTAGAAAAGAGTGTCTAACCATCCATATGCCTGTGCTATTAAGTGTCATATAGATTAATAATGCCTTACACGGAGTTTCAGAATAAGTCCTTTGGATCTCCAATTTTTCGACCTTAACAGAGTCTTTCCTCTGCCTATTTAAACCATCCATAAAACCTCCAGATCCTATCATCTAGTGTATTCTTAATGACTAGATCCGAATAATATCTATCTACTAGGGAAGTTAGCTCAAAAAGAGCTTTTACAATCCAAAAATAGATCATTGCTCAATAGCTTGATATTGTATGATCTTGCCAGCCTTACATTTGATTCTACAAAATAGGGATTAGTTTGATCTAGTCATACAGTTCGAGGTCTTTTCATTTCACAGGCCAAAAATGAGTAGACACTGCCATATTTCCTAGAAAACATCAAAATTATGATTGTAGCAATCTTCATGAAACCTTTAGGATATAATAACAACAATAGCTTTAACAATTTTTTGTTTGAGCTTTGCAGTAAGCACGACATTGTGCCAATAGAGTTTGAAGTTTATTTCTCTGAGTTCTTTGAGCAATGCCCTTTTCTATTTTTTCTTCTTTTTGAAACCTTGAATCCTTTCTTGCCGACGAGCATTCCATTCTTCTATATGTGCCTTTTCTTTCTTCAACTGTCTCATTGTCTTCTGGAGTTCCATGATCCTTTCTTTATCAGTTCCGATTTTAACCCTAAATTTGGGGAACTCTTTAGAAGGTGCAGGCTCATTCAGATTTAAGGAAACCTTAGGTTCTCTTGATTTAACTTGGTATTTAGAAACCAATCCTGAGCTATGTTCTTCATCAGAACTTGCTGAATCCATGGCTTCATGCATATCTGATATGTGATCTGAGTCTACAAGGTAACCCTTTTTATTCTCAGGAATATCACTGATACCTTTAGCAATTTCTTTAGCTTTTGCCAATCTAGTTGTATCTCTCATTACAGGTCCCATAGATGATGAAACAACCTGTTTATCTTTCTTTTCCGGTTTCTTATGCAATGGAGATCCTTTTTCCTTTTTCCTGGTACTCGCTTCAACATCTTCAGAGTGATATTCTATAACTAAGACGTTTTCTTCTTTGATCGATGGATTAAACATGGTTTTAGACTTCAACCTGTACTTGTCGGTAAACCTAGTAGAATTCCTTCTAGGTTTTTGAGACACATAGACACCTTTATCCTTTGTCCTTTTGACTGCAGTGCCCTTTTTACTGGTTGATGGTGATTCATGCTTGACTGTAGTTTGAATATAAAAATATTCATCTGAATCTTCTTCCCCTTTAACATATTCCTCAGAAAACATTTTGATTTCTGGATCCAACTTAGGTCTTTTACCTCTTTTATTCCTCGTCACCCTGATATTAGGCATTTATTCTTTAATAGGGGTTTCATCAATTGAAATATTTTGTTTCTATGTAACAGTCTTTTTTCCTTTGACTCTCTTCTGTTTGCTGGACTATGTGTTAGGATTTAAGGATTGCGTGAGCTAGCTCCAGGGTTTCTGTAATTCTCTCAAAGCATACACAACTACAATATTAATTAAGAATTGATGAAACAGACTGCTCTTTGCATTGGTGTAGAGTGACTGAAATCTCTTTGACATCTTTGTCAAGCTTTTGAGTAGAAAGTAAGGCATATTTAAGGGATAATCACCATTTAGATGCATTAATATCCTAATGTGGTAGATATAAACTAGTGAGAATCTACCTTCGCAGGTGATATACTTGTGGATAACGATCAGAGCAGTGTGCCATTCAGGTCTAATCCAGCTGCCAGGAACTCCCCTTCTCCAATTCAGATTTTGCTTATCTGGAAGCAGGAATTGATTGACAAACTCTGTAACCACATGCTCTTTCTACCACCATCTTTCTCCTCCAACCACCAATCTACAAGCTTTGGCAATTGTCTGTTCTGTCACCAGCATAAGCATCTTCCCGATATCCACTTCATGACCATAAAAGTTCAGTGCAAACTCCATAGAGACCTGTTCGTCGTAACCTTGGAAAGTGGTAAGGAATTCAAACCACCTGGCATCTCTGAACCTTTGAGCCATCTGAGGCTAAGCTTCGATTTGTTCAACACGCTCAGGTTCTAATTTTACTACCTGTCCGCTCCTCTTAGGCGCCATTAGAATACAATGCTATAACTGGCATGATTCGGATCCCGAATTTGCCACCTGCAATATGTTAGTATATAACCGTTCTTCTGAGAAAATACCTGTGCCTAAAATTCAGAAAAATCAGACATAGAATGACAGGTTCAAATAATGATCGTTGAGAATTGGATGATTTGAAATGGGTCCTTTGCGGGTATAGAGAAATCCGATCATGTAACCGTTTGAATCATAAAATGATTCCAAAGCTATTGTGGGACACATGCGAACTCTCAATCCACGATCTGTGTCATCATAACGAAATCTGGGTGATGGGCGCATATTAAGGCATGATTATATTTGTGCTATGGGAATAATGCTATTCCAGTAGCGCTATTAATGACTTAGCATAATTTGAATTTGTAAAGTTCAAATAGGCATATGAAGTGACACATCATTTAAGACCATGTCTTAAAACTCCAAACTTAAAGCAATTATTCAAAAAAGCTAAAATGCAAACCATAACAAGCTAAAAACAATGATTAAAATAAAATGGAAGCAGATAATGAAGTGCAGGTAGGAAGGGTTTGGGATTAGGGTTTCTCACAAAATCAAAAGCAAAAATTAGAGACTAATAGGAACAATGGTGGAGGATTAGGAATTGATGTCCATTGATTTAAAAGGACTCACTCCTTCCCATATTTGTTTTCTTCATGATATTTGGGCTTGAGATACCTTTCCAAATATTGTGTAGGAAAAAATCAGATTGTAGTCTTGTTTAGAGCAATAAGAGGCAGTAGATGATATTGGCCTCACTAGGAAGATGAAGAGGGGAAATAACAAATGATACAAGAATAAGAAAGGGTCAGACACATGAAAGAAGGATTCAGGTAAGGTGTTGTGTTTCCTATTCCATGAGATGGGGAATTGTGCTATCCAATGTCCATTGAAGAACAAGGGGAAGGGTATGCAACATGTTGTAGTTGAGATTGTAACAAGTGTAAAGGAGGATCCTTCTTAGTTTGAGACTAAATTTCCAATGGCCTATTGCTTGTCTTCTAACACCATGCCTAGATTTGGATGGTATGTGGATAGTGGAGGTTAGAGACATATGACATATGACAGGTGTTTATTCAACATGTTTCAGGAGCAAGAAGGAGGCATGAGTGTGGAGCTTGGTGATGATGCTACTTTTGTTGTAACAGGAGTTGGTACATTTCCTTTTAGATTCCTTTAGATGATGTTGTTGAGTTGGATCATGTTATATTTTTTCTTGGTCTGAAGAAGAATCTTCTTTCAATTTATTGTATGATAGGTTCACAGTGGTGAGTTGTTTTTGAGGGAAAAAAAGTGCACCATAAGTGATTGTATTCTAGCTAGTTCAAGGAATTTGGCTATAGGGGTGAGAGAGGGTGGCCTTTATAGGTTATTTTTTGATCTAACGACACTTGTAAATTTCGGTGAGAGGTTGGATGGATATTTTAGGTTGTAGGAGGATTGAGAATAGGTATGAGAACCTAGATATTTAGTGAGGAGGAGTATACCTCCTAGGAGATATTCTAGTCATATTGTGTTGGTTTCTCCCATTCACGTTCCTTCCAATTGTATTGAGCATGAGAGGTGTGATAACTTGATGGAGGATTATTTTGGGGTTGATTCAATGTTCGAAGATGATGGGAGTATTGTAGATTATAGCAACATGGTTTCTATATTCTCTTAGATATATAGAGTGTCTCGTGATGTTAATCTTGATTCATTATTCTCTAGGGATGAGGGAGTTGACCTAGTTTATTTTGTTTCAATTGCTATAGGATTTGAGTTGCATGAGTGGGATTCTCATATACATAGGTTGTTGGTATCCTTGCATGGTTTTTTACCTATACCATAATCTTGGTTTTTTAGGATCGATGAATGGAATTGTACATATTTCTATCTTTATGATTTTGATAGATGCGATCCACTAATATTGGTCTTAAATGGAAATATGATTATACTTATGGGATGTCTTGGAAAACAATGATATTGTTTTCGATGATTTTGATGCATGATGAAGACTTCAGGGTGTGAAATTGTAGTGAAACCTGCATAGAGAATCTATCTAGCAACAATGAACACAAAACTTGTAAAGTTGAGAGAAGAAGAGAATAATTGGAGAGAAATAATGAAATAATTGTATTCCACACAATGAGAGAATGAAAAATTACAACTTATATACTCTACATGGATAAAAAAATGCACCATAATAGTGATCTAGAGAGATGCAGACAAAAAAAAACAAAAATCAGAGTGAACTTCCACCTAGTTCTATTTACTTGGCCGTGTAGTCATCAGTTAACTAGATCACACAAGTGGAGTGGAGAGAATCTCATGCATGCACATGTGTAGTTCTCTCCTAGCCTCATCCATGTGAAGTGAACCCTCCCGATGATGATTCTAAGGTGAGTGTGCCCTCCTGGTGACGATCCCAAGGTGAGCATGAAAAACTTGGTGATAATACCGAGGTTTCTATGCGAGACTTGAATCCACTAGTCTAAATCAAGTAAAACTGAGTAATTAATGAAGAGGATGTGGCACCCTCATCTAGGGGAGAATATCTCAGACCAAGGGGAACCCTCAACATAGACAAATGAACTTAGGAAAATCAATACTAGGTGGGTGTTTAATATCTCTAATACCCCCCTTGAACACTACTAGAGAGTACATAATGAATAGGTCCCGACAAGAGGCCATGTTAGGTGCCCATTTTACAATGCATCTAAGAAACATAGAACTCTAAAAAAGAGGTAACAGGGAAAACTCATGGGAAAACCCCCCTTCAAAATACAATGTTGAAAAAGAAAGACAATTGCTAGGCAGTTGTGTCCTTCAGCCCAAGGAGGTCCCACAGAAAGTGGAATTTCTTCTCGGTGAAGGTTTTGGTGAAGATGTTGATATTCTATTATAAGGAAGGATAATACTACAAGTCGATGATCTCATCATGAACCGACTCTTTGATGTAATGCATGTGGATCTCGATGTGTTTGGTTTTCTGTCACTAGACTGGATCTCTGCAAAATTTCAGTGTGCTTTGATTGTTTCACCAAATGACAGTAAAATGATGAAATCATAAACCAAGCTTGGTGAGGAAGTTTTTTAACCATATAGCCTGAATGGTAATGTTGATCGCTCCTTTGTACTCGACCTTTTTTTATTAAAGAAATCGCTGATTGTTTTTTACTCGACCAATAAATGGGACCATATCCCAAACTTAGAACGTACCCTGAAGTGGACTTTCGATTTGTGTTATTTCCAACCCAATTTGAATATGTATAGCCAATGAGGTCCAATGTACAACCCACTGCATAATGAATCCCATGATTGGTAGTACCCTTTACATATTAGAGGATGTGCTTGGAAACTTTCCAGTGTAGCTCATGCATCTAATGTATTTCCCCAAAAATTGCTCCCATTGCATACACAATATATGGATGGGAGTGAGTGAGATATAAGAGGCTCCCCACTAGCTTTTGATATTGGTGAAATCCACCAATGGTGTATCCCCTCCATCCTTGAGCTTGACCCCTAATAAGAAAGGTGTGGCTATCAGTTTACAGTCGATCATGTTGAACTGGACCAAAATATCTCTGACATACTCTACTGAAGAGAACTTGATGGAGGAGCATCACCAGGAAGCACACGTGGAGGGACAACTCAGTGCCATAATGAGCCTTTTGAATTATTTTGGAATCTTAAACGCTGGTGTTTCCTGTCAATATTTTTGAACTGATTGAAGACTGAAGAAGATCAAAATGCTTGGGAGCTGAATGATCACAAGTGATCTGGGAGTTTCATTCCTAGACTTTAATGTAACGAAACTTAAGTAGTAGAGTTTTTTTTTTTTCTTCGAGAAGACAAGTAGTCGGAGGAAACCCTAAGAAGCCTCTGGGATAAATATAGGTGTTTTATGCTCGAATGAGGCTGCTAAAAATTAGTAGGAGATTGATGTGATTTAGTTGTTGCTGAATTTTTAGTTATTTTTTTCATCATAGCTATAGCCATTTACCTTTGAATGAATATAATAAAGGAAAATTGATCTAATGCATGGTGTTGCTACTATTTACAGTCACCTACTATTTTATGTTTCTATGAATGAATGAGTTATTTTATTGAGTATATGAAACTATGAAGTATTTGGATAAGTTTCAATTGTTTTCTTCATTGATTTTATGCAAGGTGTGCATACAGTCCACAAGGAGTGCGCTGACGGAGTCTATTTCGACTCAGAAGCTCATAAGAGATAGCATGAAACTTCCATTTGCAAGGAGTGCAAAGAGACTACTGCAAGGTGTGCACAGTCGCCCGCAATAAATTAAGACTTGCATAGGAATCTATTGCAAGGAGTGCACAGATTGGAACTCGACTAAGTGTCAGAGTAGGCCCTCTGAGGAGTCAAAGGGTCTGAGAGGTAAATGCCAGGAGAGACAACGGGAAGAAATCTTCAAAGGGAACAAAGCTCTGAATATTTCACGAGTCACTGACTAAGATCCATCCAGGAGCGAGTGGGATAATTCCATATTGTTGGATCTGGTAAAATCACATGAGTTTTAAGTCTCTGCGTGCACATAGGAGCGAGGATTCTCCGAAGTCCCAAAGAGGCCAGGGACCATCCATCATCCAAAGGGACAAGTGGCATAAGATCCATAACTCTGGAGTGAAATCACTTCGGGAGTTTTGTGGACAAGGAGAAAGCGAAATCATTGAAGAGCCAAGTAGATCCTGACCATTGGTCGCCAACAGGTACGTGTCAACAGATCAAAGACTTCGAGTGAAAATGTTCAGAAGATGAGTGTGAAGGAGTTGAAACTTCCAAAGCTTGAAGAGCCGAAGCAATTCACAACCGTCGATATGAGGGAGACACACGTCAACAGATCATTGACTTTGGGTGAAAACACTCCAGGAGAAAGTGAGTGTGTAGGAGTCGACCCTCCTGAAGCCCGAATAGAGGAAGTGAATCGTAGCCGTCAGATTCAGAAGGACATGCGACAAATATCCGTAGACTTCATGTGAAAACACTCCCAGGGAAAGTGAGTGTGCAGGAGTTGGAACTCCAAAATCTCGAAGAGCTGAATTGAATCACAGTCATCGATCTATGAGGGACACACGTCAACTTCGGGTGAAATTACTATGGAGGAAGCAAGAGAGGAGAGTTTAAAACTCCCGAAGCCCGAAGGGTTGAAATCAATCGTAGCCATTAATTTGAAAGGAGGGCACGCGTCGATAGATCATGGAGATCTGAGAGTGCATGTGAAAGGAGGAAAAGGTTCTCTCACTGATAGTTGACCAAGGTAGAAAGAGGACAGATCTTAGCCGTCGATCAAGAGGCAATGCTCGAGATCACAAGATCGACGATCATGCTTAATAGCAGGGACATAAAGTGATCAGGTTTTAAAAATATTAGAGCAGGCCACAATCGAAACCACGATATTGCCAAAGGGATACATGGCAACTGATAGTGAATTGCGGGGAGAAAAGTGTTGTAGTTCCAAACCACTCTAGGCCACCCCGCAATCACGTGATTACGTGAGGACATAGCTTGAGGTCACATCCGAGAAAGGGATAATGGAAGAGGAGATAGCGCCTGAAACTTGATACTTCGGAGCATGAAGGAAGAGGTTGCGGGTGTCATAGAACATGCACCAAAAGATTGAAAGGGCATGTGTTGAATAATAAGTGAGACCATTAAGGTTTCAAAGAGATGATTTGTCTCGGAGAATCAAAGGTCCTTGACCGGGAGGTCGTGTAGCTCCGAGGGAGAGTAGGGGGTTTGCATCAGGTGGTATCAGAGCCTTAAATTGTTTTCAGGAAATGAAAAAGAACTCAAAGTTGTACTCTGTGTGTGAGAAACCAACATCACAATGCCACCGAGGAGGCATGTGGAGCCACCTATAGCCAATCACGTTGTAGAAAGAGAAATGAGAGAACTTCGTGCAAGATTAGAGGCGATGGAGGAAGCACAGAGGAGAGCACCTGACGCTGGAGACGTCAGTGAGGTAGAAAGTGAAGAAATAAAAATTGAAGAAGCTGCAGGGGAAAACATTGTTGAGGAACGCTTGCTAAGAGAAATTTTTAATTTGGGATCTAGAGAAAAGACATACATCCCAATGCATGAAGGAAATTTGGATGCTGAAGAGATGCTAGATTGGATAAGATCCATGGAAAAATATTTTGACTATGAAGATGTTGTTGAGGAGAAGAAGGTGAGACATGCTTTCATCGGTTTGAAGGGAAATGCAATACTGTGGTGGGATAAACTGTAGGCTGAGAGGAGAAGCAAAGGCAAGCAAAAGATAAATAATTGGGACATAATGGTAGCCAAGATGAAGGCTAAATTCATACCCAAATATTATCATATAAATCTATTTAGGAAGTTGCAGAACCTGAGATAGCAGGGTATGAAAATGAAAGAGTACACAGAGGAGTTATACAAGCTGAATATCAGGACTGGACAAAGAGAGAAAGATGAAGAAAAAGTTTCCAGATATATAAATGGCTTGAGATATGAAATCCAGGATGAGATCAACATGATGTCAATAAGGACAGTAGAGAATGCTTATTAGATTGCACTGAAGGTAGAGGAGAAGTTGGCCAGAAAATAGAGCCAACGAAGCAAAGGCAGAAGCCCAAACAAAGGTAAGGGAGTAGACCATGACAAGGCATATAAAACCAAGAATGAGACTGAGAAACCACACAATCACTCAGAAAGAGGAGGAATTTCCCGAGGGAGACAAAGTGGTGGAAGAATTTCTTCTAGAGGAAGAGGAAGAAGTAGAGGAGGAGAGATAAGATGTTATGCTTGTGGAAAGACAAGACACATGTCTTGGGAGTGTCCCAAGAAAAATAAAGAAGGAGGTGAAGCTCACATTTCAGAAGCTCAAAAGCTGAATGTTGAAGAAGAGGGAGCAGAAGATGGAAGATATCTAATGCTAAGGAAGGTTCTCTTGAAGCCAGAACCAGAAGTTGAAAAACCAGTACAGAGGAACAATTTATTCAGGACAACTTGCAAGACTAAAGACAGAGTATGCAAGGTGATAATTGATAGTGGGATCAATGAAAATTTTGTATCCACATAGATGGTGGAGAAATTGGAGCTGTAGACAACTTCACATCTGAATCCATATAAAGTCTCATGGTTGCAAAAAGGACACCAAGTAATGGTAACTAAACAATACCTTGTTGAATTTAAAATAGGAGGATATAGAGATGAAAGTTTGTGTGATGTGATTCCCATGGATGTATGTCATGTTTTGTTGGGGAGACCATGGTAGTTTGATGGAAATTTCATTCATGATGGGAGAATAAATACTTAAACTTTAGAAAAGAATGGTATAACACACATGGTGCTGCTAATAGAAGAGAAGAAAGAAAAGGAAGAGGCTAACACACGCATACTTCTCATGAGTGGAAAGGAACTCCTGAGTGAAGTCAAGAAGGAACAAGAGATGTAGTTTGATGTGGTGAGGAAACCTAGAGTTATCCTTACAAGTAATTCTATGGATGATTTTCCTGAAGAAGTTCAGGAAATGTTGGATAATTTTGCTGACATAATAGTGGATGCGTTTCCTAACTCATTGCCACCCATCATAAGTATCAACCATCATATTGATTTGATACCAGGAGCAAGTCTACCGAACAAAGAAGCATACATATTGACACCTCAAGAGAATGAGGAGGTAAGGAAAAAAACACAGGATTTATTAGACAAGAGTTTGGTTAGAGAAAGCTTGAGTACATGCATAGTACCAACTGTGTTGAGTCCAATGAAGGATGGAGGACTGAGAATGTGTACAAACTCGAGATCCATAAGAAAGATCACCACCAGGTATATATTTCCATTGCCAAGAATGGATGACTTAATGGATTGTTTAAGTGGAGAAAATTTCTTTTCTAAGATAGATTTGAAAAGTGGATATCACCGGATAAGGATGAGAGAAGGTGATGAGTGGAAAACAACCTTTAAGACAAATGAAGGGTTGTATGAGTGGCTTGTTATGCCATTTGTCTTAACAAATGCCCCAAGTAATTTTATGAGACTGATGAATGAAGTATTGAAGGATTCCATTGGTAAGTTTGTGATTGTGTATCTAGATGATATACTGGTTTTCAGTAAAATTGAAAAGAACACTTGAGACATCTGACATTAGTGAGGAGGATACTACAGTAGGAGAAGTTGTTGATAAATCTAAAGAAATCCTCTTTTACGAAGACATAACTCATTTACTTGGGTTTTGTGATCTCTTCAAATGAATTGAATATGGATCTAGAGAAGGTGAAAGAAATCAAAGAATGGCCACCACCAAGGAGTATGTTTGAAGTAAGAAGCTTCCATGGATTAGCAAGTTTCTACAGGAAGTTCATTAGAGATTTCAGTGGAATTTGTTCACCAATGATGGACACAGTGAAGAAGAGGCACAAGTCTTTTAAATGGACAGAAGAAGTCGAGAGGAGCTTCAATATATTGAAGGAGAAGATAATAGAATGACCAATTCTGGTCTTGCCAAATTTCAGGAAGACATTTCAAGTGAGATGTGATGCAAGTGGAGCTACAATTGGAGCAGTTCTGAGCCAAGATAATAGACATGCTGCATATTTTAGTGAGAAGCTGAATGCGACTAAGAGAAAGTGATCCACATATGATAAAGAGTTTTATGCCATAATTCAAGCCTTGAAGAAATGTAGGCACTACCTTGTTCCCAAGCAATTTGTCTTGTATAGCGATAACCAAGCTTTACAATTCATAATTAGATAGGAAAAATTGAATCAAAGACATGAAAAGTGGATTGAGTTTATGCAGAATTTTACTTTTGTCATAAAACATATTTATGGAAATGCTAACAAGGTCGCCGATGCATTAAGAAGGAGATGTTTGATTTTGCAGAAGTTTCAAGTGAAGACCTTAGGGTTTGAACACCTTAAGGAAATGTACAGTGATGATCCAGATTTCAAGGAAGCATACGAAGCATGTGAAAATCCTGTGCTGAGAGACAAAAGACAATGGTGAGAGTTTATTGTTCAAGAGGGATTGTTGTTCAAGGGAAATCAGCTGTGCATACCAAAATTCTCAATGAGGAATAACCTTTTGAAGGAAAATCATAGTGGAGGATTGGCTGGACATTTCGGCCATGATAAAAAATTTGCACAGTTGAGCAGTTCATATTATTGGCCAAGTATGAGGACTGAAGTGATAAAGTTTGTAAACATATGTAGAATCTTCCAACAAGCAAAAGGCAAAAGACAAAACACTGGATTGTATCAACCATTGCCAATACTAGAGAGGCCTTGGGATGCAATAAGCATGGATTTTGTATTGGGACTGCCAAGAACAAAAAGAGGATGTGATTCCATATTTTTGGTGGTGGATAGATTTAAAAAAATGACACACTTTATCCCATGCCAAAAGACTAGTGATGCAACACATGTTGCAAATTTATTTTTCAAGGAAGTTGTTCGACTTCATGGATTAACCAAAAGCATTGTCTCAGACAGAGACACCAAATTCATTGGTCATTTYCGGAGAAMACTGTGGAAGAAGTTGGGGACAAATTTGTCCTTCAWCTCAACTTATCAMCCTCATACAAATGGAYGGACTGAGGTGGTGAAYAGAAGTTTGGGAAACTTATTGAGGAGTCTGGTCGCTGAGCATCATAKTAGGTGGGATCAGATTCTTCCACAAGMCRAATTTGCATACAATGACTCACCAAAYRRGAGCAATGGAAAGAGMCCATTMTAGATATTGTATGGAATGYAACCAARAGGAGTATMTGAGTTGAGAGACTTAGAACATAGTGAATTYAGAACTGCTGGAGTAGAATATTTTACCACAGAAATGCARAAGCTCCATATCTAGATCAGAGAGCAGTTTAAGAGTTCTAGCSAAGAGTACAAGYGCAGAGTTGATCAAMTCTCAGAGAGMTTCAWTTTGAAGTAGGAKATYAGGTTCTGGCACATATCAAGAAAGAGAGGTTCCCAAGGGGAACATATAACAAGTTGAATATGAAGAAGACTGGATCATGCAAGATCCTAAGAAAATTTGGTAACACTGCTTATGAGATAGAGCTGCTAGAGGATGTGGGAATATCACCCATATTCAATGTTTCAGACCTGTATCCTTACAGGGAAGATGACACAGAGAGATCAAAAGATCAAGAGAAGATTCAGTGGGAGAAGCAAATGCCTGTAGTGGAAAAGCCACAGATGGAGAAGATCATTGATCAGAGGATTGACAAGAAGAATAGGAGGAAGACCTATTTTGAATATTTGGTCAAGTGGAAGGACACCCGATAGAAGATGCCAGTTGGGAAAATGAAGCTAATATCCAGAAGCATGGAAATTCAATGAAGGAGATCATGGAAATAAGTCCATGAATTTTTGTCCAAGGGAGTATGATGCAGGAGAATCACCAACAAGCACACGTGGAGGGACAACTCAGCGCCATAACACATCTTTGAATTATTTTGGAATCTTAAACGATGGCGTTTCCTGTCAATCTTTTTGAACTAAGTGAAGACCGAAGAAGATCAAAACGCTTGGGAGTTGAATGATCACGAGTGATTTGGGAGTTTCACTCCTAGAATTTAATGTAACATAAGTTAAGTAGTAGAGTTTTTTTTTTTTTTTTCTTCGAGAAGACGAGTAGTCGTAGGAAACCCTAAGAACCCTATGGGATAAATAGAGGTGTTGTATGCCCGAATGAGGCTGCTGCAAATTAGTAGGAGATTTTTGTGATTTAGTTGTTGCTGAATTTTTAGTTATTGTTTTTATCATAGTTGTATCCATTTACCTTTGAATGAATATAACAGAGGAAAATTGATCCAATGCATGGTGTTGCTACTATTTACAGTTCCGTGCTATTTTCTGTTTCCATGAATGAATGAGTTATGTTATTGAGTATATGAAAATTTGAATTATTTGGATCATTTTCAATTGTTTTCTTCATTGAGTTTATGCAAGGTGTGCATATAATCAGCAAGGAGTGCGCTGACAGAGTCAGTTTTGACTCAGAAGCTCAGAAGAGATAGCGTGAAACTTCCATTTGCAAGGAGTGCAAAGAGATTGCTACAAGGTGTGCACAATCGCTCACAAGAAGTTAAGTCTTCTATAGGAATCTATTGCAAGGAGTGCACATATTGAAACTCGACTAAGTGCCAGAGTAGGACCTCTGAGGAGTCAAAGAGTCCGAGAGATAAAGCTCAGGAGAGACAACAGGGATACATCTTCAAAGAGAATGAAGCTCTTAAGATTTCATGCGTCACCAGATAAGATCCATCCAAGAGGGAGTGGGATCATTCCATATCGTTGGATCTGGGAAAAACACATGAGTTTTAAGTCTCTGAGTGCACATAGGAGAGAGGATTCACCGAAGTCCCGAAGATGCCAAGGATCATCCATCATCCAAAGGGATAGGTGGTATAAAATCCATAACTACGGAGCAAAAGAACTTCGGGAGTTTTGTGGAAAAGGAGAAAGCTAAATCGCTGAAGAGCTGAAGTAGATCCTTACCATTGGTCACCAAGAGGTACATGTCAACAGATCGAAGACTTCAGGTGAAAACGCTCAGAAGGTGAGTGTGCAGGAGTTGAAACTTTCAAAGCCCGGAGAGTCAAAGCGATTCACAACCATCGATCTGAGGGAGACATGCGTCGACAGATCGTCGACTTCAGGTGAAAACACTCGGGGAGAAAGTGAGTGTGCAGAAGTCAAACCTCCCGAAGCCCGAATAGAGGAAGTGAATCATAGTCGTCAGATTCAGAAGGACATGCGACAAATATCCACAGACTTCAGGTGAAAACACTCTGGGGGAAAGCGAGTGTGTAGGAGCTGGAACTCCCGAATCCAAAAGAGCCAAAGTGAATCACAACCGTCGATCTATGAGGGAAACGCGTCGACAGATCATTGAATTTGGGTGGAAGTACTGTAGAGGAAGCAAGAGAGGAGAGTTTAAAACTCCCAAATCCCAAGGGGCCGAAATCAATTGTAGTCGTCGATTTGAAAGGAGGGCACGCGTCGATAGATCATGGAGATCTAGGAGTGCATGCGAAAGGAGGAAAAAGGTCACTCAATGATAGTTGAACAAGGTAGAAAGAGGAAAGATATTAGCTGTCGATCAAGAGGAAACACCCAAGATCACACGATCGGCGATCACACTTAATAGTGGGGACAAAAAGTGATCGGGTTTAAAAAAAATTAGAGCGGGTTGCAATCAAAACCTTGGTATTGCCAAAGGGATATGTGGCAATTGATAGTGAATTGTGGGGAGAAAAGCAGTGTGATTCCAAACCACTCTAGGCCGCCCCACAAATGCATGCTTACATGAGGACACAACCCGAGGTCACATTCAGGAAAGGGCTAATGGAAGAGGAGCTAGCGCCTAGAACTTGATAGTTCGGCAGTGCAAAGGAAGAGGTTGCGGGTGTCATGGAACCTGCACCAAAAGACTGAAAGGGCTTGTGTTTAATCATAAGTGAGACTATTAAGGTTTCATAGATTTGGCTTGGAGAATCGAAGATCCTTGAACATGAGGTCGTGCAGCCTCGAGGTAGAGTAGGGGGTTTGAAATAGAACTTAATTTCTGAATCAACCTGGTTGATTTCAAGACCAAGGAAGAAGTGTAATGGACCCATGCCAGAAATTGAAAACCTATCATGAAAGACATTCTTGACTGCAACAATAACTGAGTCTAAAATTCATGTGATTAATCATCTACATATAGCACTAAAATCAACATAGAGTCATAAGTTTTCATTATATAACCATTGGGATCTGATTTACAAAAAATAAAAAATTCATAAATCAAGTAAGAATCCATCGTATCATACCACGCTCTAGGAGCCTACTTGAGGTTGTAGAGTGACTTTTTGAGTTGGAAAACTAGAGAGGAGGATTGTACGTACCCCTGTAGCTGCTTCATCTAGATCTCTTTTTCTTTATCACCATGAAGAAATGCATTATTAATTTCCATTTGGTGAACCTCCCACCTCCTCATTGCTATAATAGCGAGGGTCAATCGTATAGAATCCATATTTTCTATTGGAGAAAATGTCTCATCATAATGAATCCCATGGACTTGTTGAAATCCTTTCACCACTAATATTTCTTTGTATCGGCTCACAAGACCATTTGTTTCTTTCTTCATTATGTATACCCATATTCATCTAACAATATTCCTATCTGAAGGAAGCGAAACCAAGTCCAAGTCTGATTCTCGATGAGGGAGTTGTACTCCTCATTCATAGTTTTTGTTAAGAAACAAGATAGATCTACAAATATAATCACCACAAATACTGAATACACAATAGATCCACAAGCAAGATATAAGAAACCACACTTTATTATATCAAACCCTTGAGGTAGGGCAATACCATACAATGGATCCTATTATGGAAGGGATCCTCTCCTGTTCACTTGCCTCTTCGAAGGGGCATCCTCCTATTGAACTACCGCTCCAAATACAATATTTCTCTTCATGTATCATTACATTGCTTGAACCCCTTTATATAGTGCTACCATCACCTAAGAACATTCTAGAGGAGGAATCTTCTAGAAGTATAACCTTCTAAGAAGTCCTCTTAC